>WAAF01002229.1:0-14604 GCA_013400475.1 Tricholaema leucomelas
CCTAAACCATTCTATGATTCTATGAATGTAATTTGTACGGTTTTGCAAGTCTGCTCTGCCCTGGTGAGACCACATCTGGAGTATTGTGTCCAGTTCTGGTCTCCACAGTTTAGGAGGAACAGCAAACTACTGGAGTGTCTTAACAGAGGCTATGAGGATGATGAAGGGATGGGAACATCTGTCTGATGAGGAAGGGCTGAGAGCCCTGAGGCTGGTTAGTTTGCAGTAAGAGCAGCGTGAGAGGCCATCTTATTAAGTTTACAAGTACCTGAAGAGTGGGTGTCAAGAAGAAGGAGTCAGGCTCTTTTCAGTGCTACCCTGTGCTAGGAGAAGGTGCAATGGGTACACACTGGAACCCAGGAAGTTCCATCTCAACATGAGGAGAGGAGAAACTTTGCTGTGAGGATGCTGGAGCCCTGGAGCAGGCTACCCAGAGAGGTTGTGAAGTCTCCTTCTCCACATACTTTTGAGACCTGTCTGGATGCCTTCCTGTGTGACCTGTCCTAGGTGATCCTGCTTTGTAGGAGAGTTGGACTTGATTTGTGGAGGTCCTTTCCAACCCCTCCCATCCATGACTCTATAAGAAATGTGTTGCTTTGAGACTGTACTTTCCATATATGTAAAAATAAAGTGCTTGTGAACGTTTAGGCTGCCTTTGAATTTTAATTAGGTTCCATATCTATAAACTCCTGGTGCCTATGCATCCTTTTTGCTTTCCTCTGATTAAAAATGAGACAATTTGCTTGAGAAGGATCACTCTGCTGAAGGGAAGTCTTACAAATGGAGTGGTGAGATAAAATGAATTTTCAAACAAGACAATTATGTTCTGTGCTTTCCATTCCAGCAGACACATCCCCAGCGCCTGCAATCTAACACATCCAATATTCTACACATGCAAAACTCCCAAGAAGAAAGGATACAGTACAGGAAGGGAAATAAACTTAAGTGCTGCACACTCAGGATATTTGTGGTGGGACAGGGGAGGCTGGCAACCTAAACTGAAAAGGCCAAGCACATACAAATTCATGAGAGATAAAAGGACCCTTGAAGTGGAGCTGTTGTCCTTCCCTGCTCTCCATACTGCTCCATATGCCTGTCTTTTATCTCTAGGCACAGAGCAACTGAGCTGAGAAAATCTGCCCCAGTGTGGAAAATCTCTTCTTCTGGAGCACCTCTTCTATGATGACAGGCTACAAGAGTTGGGGTTCTTCAGCCTGGAGAAGAGAAGGCTTCAAGGGGACCTTATAGTGGCTTACTGGTATCTGAAGGGGACCTACAGGAAGGCTGGGGAGGGACTATTGACAAGGTCTTGTAATGACAGGATGAGGAATGGATTTGAACTAGCAGAGGGGAGATTGAGACTGGATGTTAGGAAGAAGTTTGCAGTGAGGGTGGTGAGACACTGGCACAGGTTGCCCAGGGAGGTTGTGGAGCACAGAAGCACCAAATGTGATCGAAAATCACATTGGGTGCTTCTGTGCTCCACAACCTCCCTGGAGGTGTTCAAGGCCAGGTTGGATGAGTCCTTGAGCGACCTGTTCTAGTGGGAGGTGTCCCTGCCTATGGCAGGGGCTAGGAACTTCCAACCTAAACCATTCTATGGTTCTCTGGTGGGCAGTTTAGGAATTGTGTGAGCTAATGCCTCAGCAGCTCTAACATCCATCTTATTTCCTGCCTAACCCTGTTTCACAGACCTTCAGTTCAGTTCTGTAATGCCTGCTTAGGCATTATTCATGGAACTTCATTAAAATTTTGACCTTCAGCAGTACTTGCAATCATCCTTCAGCTTTGCAAGCACTTGGCAGATTTGCTTGCAGTAGTAGCTTGAATCCTCTAAAGGCTGCCCCTTTCCCCCTCCCCCCCCCTTACTGTCCCAGTGGAAGAGCAAAACAATTTACAATTCATTTCTCCTGTCCTTTTAGTTTTCACCTGATAGCTTCTGACACATCCTTCAAAACTGCTTCTGGCCAGATGGAAGCATTCTGAGATGAAAATCAATAGAGGCCTGGCACTCTGTGCAGTTGGAGATTTCAGAAGGTTGATACTATCAGTTTTGGTTTAAGAAGTACTGAGATTAGTCAAAACAGGAGTAGCTTAAATTAGGGATATAGAAGCTTGCACACATAGAAGCTTCACCATGAGAGTGGTGAGAGCCTGGAATGGGTTTCCCAGGGAGGTGGTTGAGATGTTAAAACCTGAAGGTGTTTAGGGCCAGGCTGGATGAGGCTACAAGCCAGCCTGATCTAGGGTAGGGTGTCCCTGCCCATGGCAGGGGGGGTTGGAGCTACTTGTACCACTCATGTAGTAAAGGCAGGCATTATGGGCTTTGGAGGTCCCTTCCAGCCCCTGACATTCTGTAATTCTGTGATTCTGTGATCTAACAGCAAAATGTTTCTGCATATTCAGCTTCTTTTCTGTCAGTCTCTTTGAGTAAGATGCATCTGGATATTTCTGTCTGTGCACAAGGTTTTGGACAATCCTCAGAAAGTAATTCCAAATGATCTAAATCCCAAAGTGCAAGGCATATATTGTGACAGATCTTAGTGGATTTCCTGTGGTGAAAGTAACTGCCTTGGCTGGGGGAATGAAAATTGGTGGCATGAAAATTACTGTAGCCATCCAAGCTTTTTTACCCAGTAGGGCTTTAACTGCACATTCTTGTTTAGTACTCTCCTGCTGGGACAAATACCTGCAGCAGTCTATGTTACTAATACATCTCTTCTCTAAAGAGCTCTTTTCTCAGTTCAGGCTCTACCTGACTTGTATTTATCTGGGTGAATAATGCCTTAGTTGTAAAGTCATTGCACAGTGAATCAAGCCCCCAGTTTGTCCTTGGGCCAGTGTGTTCATGGAATCACAGAACTGTTTTGCTTGGAAAAGACCTCTAAGGTCATCCAGTCCAACAGCCCACCCAACAGCTCCACGGCCACTAAATCATGCCCCCCAGGTGCCATGTCCACATGTTTTGGACCATCTCCAGGGATGGGAACTCCACCACCTCCCTGGACAGCCTGTTCCAAGCCCTGACCAAAGACATTTTTCCTAATCTCCAACCTAAAGCTCCCCTGGCACAATTTCAGGCCATTTCCTCTCATTCTATCACCTCATACTAGAGGAAGAGACCAACCTCCACCTCACTGTAACCTTGTTTTAGGGAGTTGTAGGGAGAAGTGAGGTCTCCCCTCAGACTCCTCCAGACTAAGCAACCCCAGGTCACTCAGCTGTTTCACCAGCCCTATCCTCCAGACCCTTTGCCACTTTCATTGCACTTCTCTGAACACATTACAGCACCAAAATGTCCTTCTTGGAGTGAAAGGCCCAAAGCTGAACCCATGACTCAAGATGTGGCCTCACCAGTGCTGAGCACAGGAGGACAATCACTTCCTTGGTCCTGCTGGTCACACTATTGCTGATCCAGGCCAAGATTAGGGGCTGAGAGGGATGGGGAGACCTTAGAGCAGCCTTGAGTGCCTGAAGAGGCTACAGAAGAGCTGGGGGGGTACTTTTGACAAGGGCTGGGATGACAGAATGCGGGACAATGGCTTTGAGCTGGAAGAGGGGTTTGAGACGGGAGATTAGGAAGAAATTCTTGACAGTAAGAGTGGTGAGACACTGGCACAGGCTGCCCATGGAGGTTGTGGATGTCACTTCCGCTGAGGTGTTCAAGGCCAGGTTGGAGAGTTCCTTGAACAGCCTGGGCTAGTGGGAGGTGTCCCTGCCCATGACACAGGGTTGGAGATGGATGATCTTTAAGGTCCCTTCCAACCCAAACCATTCTGTGATTCATAGATTCATAGAATCATAGAGTCATAGAATTGACCTGGTTGGAAGAGATCTCCAAGCTCATCCAGCCCAACCTAGCACCCAGCCCTGGCCAATCAACCAGACCATGACACTAAATGCCCCAGCCAGGCTTGGCTTCAACACCTCCAGGGATAGCAACTCCACCACCTCCCTGGGCAGCCCATTCCAATGCCAATCACTCTCTCTGCCAACAACTTCCTCCTAACATCCAGCCTAGACCTCCCCCAGCACAACTTGAGACTCTGTCTCCTCCTTCTGTTGCTGTTTGCCTGGCAGAAGAGACCAACCCCACCTGACTGTAGCCTCCCTTTAGGTAGCTGTACACAGCAATGAGGTCTGCCCTGAGCCTCCTCTTCTGCAGGCTGCACACCCCCAGCTCCCTCAGCCTCTCCTCATAAGGCTGTACTCCAGGCCCCCTCAAGATGTGTTCCAGGCCCCAGAGATTCTGTGAATCTCTGACATACACCAGGCCATCCTCATGATACCAGCACAGAATGTGGTGGCACCAGCAGCCAACCTGCCCTGCTCAAGTAAGAGGGCTCAAGTAGGGTTGCCAGCTGCTGAATTAATGTGTGTCTAGTAGGTTGAACACACTGAAGGTAGTAAGCAAATAATGGTAAATAATAAAGGTTAAGCTCTTGGGCCAGTTTGGTGGAAGTGACTGCATGAAGCTGGTGTAAAAGCTGCATCTGTTCAACTAAACTGAGGTGCTCTGTGCTCAAGTGCCCACTGCACGTGTAAACACCTACTGCTGTCATCACTGTCTGGTTATTTCTGTTGCCACAGTGTCTAGGAGGCTGCAGGCAAAGCAGCTAAATGAGAGAGCAGCAGGGAACTTTCTGCCCCCAAGAGCCCAGATCTGGTCCAGAATCTGTTGCAGGATCTATAGGGCAGCTGGGTCAGACTTTTCTGACTTGTTGCTCTTTTGTCCTGCTCCTGATTTGGAGCAGGGAAATGTACCCAAAGAGAAGATGAGGAAAGAGAATCAGCTCAGTCAGTTTTCTTGAGGTCCAAATCCCATCAGACTGAGTCATTGTACAAACACTGTGCTGGCTGTGCAGATTCCAGCATTTCCCTTTGCCTCCAGCACAGTCTGGTAATTATTAAGTGACTCATTTGAAACAATCCAGAATTTTGATGTCCTTACTATCAGTGGCACTAAGCAATACAGTTGCAACAAGCTGAACACTGCTATGGTAATCCTTATCCCTTCTAACACTAAACAACTTCATCTTATCACCATGTGCTGATAAGATAATATATTCCAGCAGTGGCTTTTTATGTACATGGTGGTGTTGTTCCAAGTGGTGTTGAGATTGAAACACCCCTGTGGAGAGCACATCTGACTGAGAGGGCATTGTTTTTGGCTGAAGGCTCTTTAGATGACTCCTCAAATCTGTGTAAGGAGATAAATGTCCTTTTGGTTGATCCCTGCCTAGAAGTGAGTATTTATGGGAAGAGTTTTGTGGGGTTTATTTTCACCTCTGCTGTGAGGACAGACTGAAAGAGTTGGGGCTGTGCAGGTTGGGGAAGAGGAGGCTCCCAGGTGACCTTCTTGTGGCCTTCCAGCATCTGAAGGGGGCCTACAAAAAGCTGGGAAGGGACTTTTTAGGCTCCCAGGGAGTGACAGGACTGGGGGGAATGGAGCAAAGCTGAAGGTGGGGAGATTCAGGCTGGCTGTGAGGAGGAAGTTGTTGAGCATGAGAGTGGTGAGAGGCTGGAATGGGTTGCCCAGGGAGGTGATTGAGGCCCCATGGCTGGAGGTGTTTAAGGGCAGGCTGCATGAGGCTGTGTGCAGCCTGCTCTAGGGTAGGGTGTCCATGCCCATGGCAGAGGGGTTGGAACTGTCAGATCCTTGTGGTCCCTTCCAACCCTGACTGATTCTATGATTCTAACCCAACACCAGCATGCCCATTTAAACATATAGTGCATGCCTGGCACAGATGGCATTCACACTGATGAGAAGCTATGGTTCCCTTTCTTGTCTGGGAGTTACAGTCTGTTCATTCTGTTGCTGAAGCTGCCTCTCATTGGGTTTGATGATCTTGAGAGTCTTTTCCAACCTGAAAGATGTGTATTGTGGCTAGCAAGGCCAGTGCCATTCTGGGCTTTATTAGAAGTTCTGTGGTTAGTAGGTCAAGAGATGTTCTCCTTTTCTACTCTGCCCTGGTAAGGCCACATGGAGTACTGTGTCCAGTTCTGGGTCTCCCAGTTCAAGAAGGACATAGAGTCCGCTTGAGAGAGTTCAGCACAGAGCCACAAAGATGATGAAGGGAATGGAGCATCTCTCTTGTGAGGACAGACTGAGGGAGCTGGGGCTTTGCTGCTTGCAGAAGAAGAGACTGAGAGATGACCTCATTCATGGTTATAAATATGTAATGGGTGAGTGCCCAGAGGCTGGAGCCAGGCTCTGCTTGGTGATGCCCAATGCCAAGACAATAGGCAATGGTGCAAGTTGAAGCATAGGAAGTTCCACGGACATAGGAGGAGGAATTGTGTCCCTGTGAGGGTGACAGAGCTGCTGTCACCTCACAGGTGCTGTCTCTGAAGGGACCAGGCTGCTCAGGGGGGTTGTGGAGTCTTCCTTTTTGGAGATATCCAAACATGGCCTGGATGTGTTCCTGTGTGATCTGATATTGGTGACCCTGCTCTGGCAGGAGGGTTGGACTGGATGAGCTTTGGAGGTCCCTTCCAGCCCCACTGCCTGGATGTGTTCTGTGTGATCTGATATAGAATCATAGAATCATAGAATGGTTTAGGTTGGAAGGGACCTCAAGGATCATCCAGCTCCAACCCCCTGCCATAGGCAGGGACACCTCCCACTAGAGCAGGCTGCTCAAGGCCTCATCCAGCCTGGCCTTAAACACCTCCAGGGAGGAAGCATCCACAACCTCCCTGGGCAACCTGTGCCAGTGTCTCACCACCCTCACTGTAAAGAACTTCCTCCTAACATCCAGTCTAAATCTCCCCTCTGCCAGCTTAAACCCATTCCCCCTCGTCCTGACATTACCAGACCTTGTCAATAGTCCCTCCCCAGCCTTCCTGTAGGCTCCCTTCAGATACTGGAAAGCCACTCTAAGGTCTCCTCGAAGCCTTCTCTTCTCCAGGCTGCAGAGCCCCAACTCTCTCAGCCTGTCCTCATAGCAGAGCTGCTGCAGCCCTCTGAGCATCTTCGTGGCTCTCCTCTGGACTGGCTCCAGCAGTTCCATGTCCTTCTTGTGCTGGGGGCTCCAGAACTGCACACAGTACTCCAGGTGGGGTCTGAGGAGAGCAGAGTAAAGGGGGAGAATCCCCTCCCTTGCCCTGCTGGCCACACTGCTCTTGATGCAGCCCAGCACAGGGTTGCTGTCTGGGCTGCATGTGCACACTGCAGGCTCATGTTGAGCTTTTCGTCAACCCAGACCCCCAGGTCCTTCTCCTCAGGGCTGCTCTCAGCCATTCACCACCCAGCCTGTATCTGTGCCTGGGATTGCACCGACCCAGGTGCAGGACCTTACACTTGGCCTTGTTAAACGTCATGAGGTTGGCCTGGGCCCACCTCTCCAGCCTGTCCAGGTCCCTCTGGATGGCATCCCTGCCCTCCAGCAAGTCAGCTGTGCCACACAGCTTGGTGTCATCTGCAAACTTGCTGAGGGTGCACTCAATTCCTCTGTCCATATCACTGACAAAGATGTTAAAGAGCACTGGTCCCAGCACTGACCCCTGAGGAACACCACTTGTCACCGGTCGCCAGGTGGACATTGTGCCATTGATCACCACTCTCTGCATGCGACCATCCAGCCAATTCCTTATCCAGTGAGTGCTCCACCCATCCAGTTTGTGCTTTTCCAGTTTGGTGACCAGGATGTCATGTGGGACAGAGTCGAATGCCTTACTCAGGTCTAGGTAGACGACGTCAGTTGCCCTTCCCCTGTCCATTGCAGCTGTGACTACATCATAAAAAGCCACCAAATTTGTCAGGCATGATTTGCCCTTAGTGAAGCCATGCTGGTTGCCGCCAGTCACCTCTGCCTGGTTTTCCATTTGCTTTTGCAGAGCCTTCAGGAGGATCTGCTCCATGATCTTTCCAGGCACAGAAGTGAGACTGACTGGTCTGTAGTTTCCAGGGTCATCCTTTTTCCCTTTCTTGAAGATGGGTGTTATGTTCGCCCTTTTCCAGTCAGCAGGAACTTCACCAGTCTGCCATGACCTTTCAAACACAATGGACAGTGGTTTAGCAACTTCATCTGCCACTTCCTTCAGGACCCGTGGGTGGATCTCGTCAGGCCCCATGGATTTGTGCACATTCAGATTCCTTAGGTGCTCACGAACATGATCTTCATTTACAGTGGGCAGAGCTTCCTTCTGCCAGGCCTTATTTTCATCCCCTGTGACTCGGACATCACGGTTGGGGTCCTTGCCATTGAAGACCGAGGCAAAGAAGGCATTGAGCACCTCAGCCTTATCCACATCCCTTGCCATCTGGAAGGGTCCCACATTAGGTGACCCTGCTCTGGCAGGGGGGTGGGACTGGATGAGCTTTGGAGGTCCCTTCTAGCCCGTGACAGTCTGTGAGGTGATGAATGCAACCCTACCAAGTTCCACATGTGATAAAGCTATGAAGGTCCTGTTTGTTAGTATCAAAAAGATTACTTAATGAGTTTTTAAAGACATCATGCTTGGGCAAACACAGAATAGTTCCTTCTGGAAAGAAAAATATTTAGAGAAGAGAGGCTTTAGCCGTGGAGTTGTTACTGAGATCTGTGGCGTTCCTTCCTGTCTTGGCCTGGAGATTGCTGCTTTGGCAATTCCCACTGGGCTGCTGCATGGCTTGGAAAGACCTTGGTCTCACAGGCTGCATTGCCATAGACCCTACCTTGTCCTCCCATGAAATGGGCCCTCTGCTCCTATCCCAGCTGAAGGAATTGAAGTGGGATTCTGCAGATGAACTCAGCAGAGACGACAGGAGGCCCTTGCTGCGTTTCGAAGCTGTACACTGTGAAGCTCCTGTATTCCAGCACAAAAAAAAGGGCAAGGAGATAAATGACTGCAGTGTTTGTTTGTTTGTTTTGCCTAAAGAAGCTTCTTTGTGAGCGTGTTCCACATGAGTATTCTTCTGTCTACGTAAAATGGATCCCTTGTGTTGGAATTTCGCTCTCTGTATATTGTTACTTGTGCAATGGCTTAGAAATACTTTAGGGGCATTATCTAGGACCTTTTATGGCTTCTCTCACATATTTCCTCTGCCTCCCTGCACCCACACATCCATGTACACACTCTGAGAGATGCAGGGGCAAATTCTCGTCAGACTTCTGCTCATTTTACACAAACAGAACTCTCTTTTTACATCCTGAATTTGACCTGAATGTCCATCTGAGGCTGTTGAGACAGAATCATAGAATCATAGAATCAACCAGATTGGAAGAGACCTCCAAGCTCAGCCAGCCCAACCTAGCACCCAGCCCTATTCAGTCAACCAGACCATGGCACTAAGTGCCCCAGCCAGGCTTTGCTTGAACACTTCCAGGCACAGCGACTCCACCACCTCCCTGGGCAGCCCATCCCAATGCCAATCACTCTCTCTGGCAGGAACTCCCTCCTAACATCCAGCCTACACCTCCCCTGGCACAGCTTGAGACTGTGTCCCCTAGTTCTCTTGCTGGTTGCCTGGAAGAAGAGACCAACCCCACCTGGCTACAGCCTCCCTTCAGGCAATTGTAGAGAGCAATGAGCTCTGCCCTGAGCCTCCTCTTCTGCAGACTGCACACCCCCAGCTCCCTCAGCCTCTCCTCATAGGCTTTGTGCTCCAGGCCCCTCACCAGCTTCGTTGCCCTTCTCTGGACACCTTCCAGCACCTCAACATCTCTCTTGAATTGAGGAGCCCAGAACTGGACACAGCATTCAAGGTGTGGCCTGAGCAGTGCTGAGCACAGGGGCAGAAGAACCTCCCTTGTCCTGATGGCCACACTGTTCCTGAGCCAGCCCAGGATGCCATTGGCTCTGCTGCCCACCTGGGCACACTGCTGCCTCACCTTCAGCTACTATCTGCCAGCACCCCCAGATCCTTTTCTTCTTGGCTGCTCTCAGCCACTCTGTCCCCAACCTGTGGCGCTGCTTGGGGTTGTTGTGGCCAAAGTGCAGAACCCTGCACTTGGCCTTGTTCAATCTCATCCCACTGGCCTCTGCCCACCCAGCCAGCCTGGCCAGGTCCCTCTGAAGGGCTCTACCTTCCAACAGCTCCACAGCTGCTCTTACCTTGGTGTTTTCTGCAAACTTACTGATGCTGGACTCAATCCCCTGGTCCAGATCATCAATAAAGATGTTGAACAGGACTGGGCCCAGCACTGATCCTTGGGGAGCACCACTAGTGCCAGCTGCCAACTGGACGTGACACCATTCACCACAGCTCTTGGTAAAGACTAACCGAGAGAGCTGTGTTGCTGAGGACCTCAGACTCTGGAAGGAATGAAAAGCAGCTAGATTTGGAACTCAGAGCCTTCAAACACAAGCATCAGCCCCACTGTGGTCAGCTTCTCTGCCTGTTAGAGTGGTTTGGTGAAGTCGTTGGGCACAGATTCACAGCAGTGCCATTTATTCTTGAAGCTGTGGGTTGCACAGCAGGGACAGCCACGTCCAGCATCTGTCAGAGGCAGGTTGAGGCCCCATCCCTGGAGGTGTTTAAGGCCAGGCTGGATGAGGCTGTGGGCCAGCCTGATCTAGGATAGGGTGTAGGTGCCCATGGCAGGGGGATTGGAACTGGCTGATCCTTGTGGTCCCTTCCAACCCTGACTGATTCTGTGCTTCTATGGTTCTGCCTTCTCATTCAGATTACTCCTCATTCAAAGCTCTGAATGGCAGCATGGAGCAGGAAGAGAAGGGCAGATGCTTCTCTTTTAGCCTTTTCTAGTTGAGGGAGTGTGCTAGTTTGAGCCTAGCTAGCATGTTTTGGTGAGAAGAATTAGATGATAGACTGAGAAATGAAAACAATGGTGAGGTCTACTTCACTCACAGTCTTGCTGGGATGTGTAAAGAAAGACAAAACAAAGATTAGGGCATTTGCTTCTTCTCTTCGCTGGGAACTTCTGCCTGCTGGGGAGCTCGTGGCTGCTGGCTGGACTCCATCTTGCTTTCTAACCTCACTCTCCCTTTGCTTGGCTGCTTCACCTTGCTTTTTAACCCTTTTGGCCGAACCTCCATTCTTCCTTGGGACTGGGGTAAGGTTGNTTTTGTTTGGGTTGTTCTTTCTTTCTTTCTTTCTTTCTTTCTTTCTTTCTTTCTTTCTTTCTTTCTTTCTTTCTTTCTTTCTTTCTTTCTTTCTTTCGTACTAATTTTGGAAAGTCTTCAAGGTTAAAACTGATGATTGCACACAGAGAGTGGTGATCAAGGGCAGAATGTCCACCTGGAGAGCAGTGCCAAGTGGTGTCCCTCAGGGGTCAGTGCTGGCTCCAGTGCTGTTTGACATCTTTGTCAGTGATATGGACAGAGGAATCAGTGCACCCTCAGCAAGTCTGCAGATGGCACCAAGCTGTGTGGCACAGTTGACTTGCTAGAGGGCAGAGATCCATCCAGAGGGACCTGGGCAGGCTGCAGAGGTGTGCCCAGGCCAAGCTCATGACATTCAACAAGGCCAAGTGTAAGGTCCTGCACCTGGGTCGGTGCAATCCCAAGCACCAATCCAAGCTGGGTGGGGAATAGCAGACAGTGTTCATGGTAATTCATCCTCAAATATTACAACAGAATTCCAAAGCCCTTCAAGCTCACTGCTGTTGGCTTGAGCCTTCACATGTGAAAGCAGATGTGGTGGCAGATAAACTAGAGGAAAATCTCTGAGCAATCTCTGGTTGTTGAAAAGCTCAACATGAGCTGGCAACGTGCACACAACCAGACAGCAACCATGTCAGAACAAGGGGACAGAGTCACAAGTTGTGCCAGGGGAGGTCTAGGCTGGATGTTAAGAGGAGGTTGTTGGCAGAGAGAGTGATTGGCATTGGAATGGGCTGCCCAGGGAGGTGGTGGAGTTGCCATCCCTGAAGGTGTTGAAGCCAAGCCTGGCTGGGGCACTTAGTGCCATGGTCTGGTTGATTGGCCAGGGCTGGGTGCTAGGTTGGGCTGGATGAGCTTGGAGGTCTCTTCCAGCCTGGCTGATTCTGTGATTAAAAAAAAAACCAAAAGTAGACTCACTCTGTGCTGCAGGTGAGGTCTCAGCAGAGCAGAAGGGCAGAATCCCCTCCCTGTGCTGCTGCTCTCCCTGCTCTGGAGGGAGCCTGCTGGGCTGCCAGTGACCAGTGCTGGCTCCTGGGGAGTTTGTCACAAATTGACACCCCCAAGTCCTTCTGCTCCAGACTGCTCTTGAGCCACTTCTCTCCCAGCCTATATTTGTGCTTGGAATTTCCCCAACCCAGGTGTAGAACCTTGCACTTGGCCTTGTTGAACTAGGCGTGCGTCCCCCTCTCCAGCCTGCCCAGGTCCCTCTGGATTGCATCCCTGTCCTCCAGCGTGTCAGCTGGACCACACAGCCTGGTGCCATCCACAAACCTGCTGAGGCTGCCTCTGTCCCACCCTCCACAGTGGAAATCCTGTGATGGCAGCACTTAGCTGAGCAGCATTTGCTGTCGAGTGGGTGGAGGAGTCGATGTGTGTGTGGGAGGTTTCCATTTCAGTACTGACATTTGCCATTGAGCACTGCACAAAGGCAAGCAGCAGACTCTGCTGTGCTGTTCTACACCTGGAAAAAGACCTGCTGCAGTCTGCACCTCAGGGTAATAAGTGTTGGCAGCTACTCTGCTTGTCAGCAGAAGTTCCTTATCTGCTTAAGGTGATGCCATGAACCTCAATTAGGTTGTGGTTGTGAAATTCTAAGACACCTTTGAAGTATTCTGTTTCTGTGAGGTATTGTAGCAAGTACATGCTTCAGTGCACAGAAGCAGGCTCAGCTGCAGGCCAGAAATGCCACCTAAGCAAAGTCATCTGGGATTTTGTGTTTGAATGATATGAGGAAATGGAGGAAAATCTTCATCAGTTCTAAATGTACAGCCTTTGTGCCCTGAGGATATGGGCAGAAACATAGAATCACAGAATCAGTCAGGGTTGGAAGGGACCACAAGGATCTGACAGTTCCAATCTCCCTGCCATGTGCAGGGACACCCTACCCTAGAGCAGGCTGCCCACAGCCTCATCCAGCCTGCCCTTAAACACCTCCAACCATGGGGCCTCAACCACCTCCCTGGGCAACCCATTCCAGCCTCTCACCACTCTCATGCTCAACATCTTCCTCCTCACATCCAAGCTGAAGCTCCCCATCTCCAGCTTTGCTCCATTCCCCCCAGTCATGTCACTCCCTGATAGCCTGAATGATCCCTCCCCAGCTTTTTGGTAGACCCCCTTCAGATCCTGGAGGAAGGCACAAGAAGCCCCAACTCTTTCAGTCTGTGCTCACAGCAGAGCTGCTGCAGCCCTCCGAGCATCCTCCTGGCCCTTCTCTGGACACACTCCAGCACCTCCACATCCCTCTTGTAATGGGGGCTCCAGAGCTGGCTGCAGTACTCCAGGTGGGGTCTCAGCAGAGCGTAGTAGAGGGGCAGAATCACCTCCCTCGACCTGCTGGCCACACTTAGCTTGGCTAAGGAAATAAAGCAGTCCAAGTAGCTGTCAGGTATAACCTAGTGTGCTGGTTTGAGGCTAATTGGAATATTTTAGTGAGAAAAATTAGATGCTAGGCTGTGAAAAGGAAACAATGAGGATGTCTGCTTCACTCATAGGCTTGCTGAGATGAATGAAAACAAGAACACAAAACATAGCTAAGACAGGGAGTCAGGGTGTGTGTGTGTGTCTTTGTCACAGTCAGTGCCTGTGCTTTTCTCCCTGTGTAACTAATCCTTCTGCTTCTAATCCCCCCTGGCTGATCCTCCAACCTCACCTTGCGTGTAAGGCAAAGTCTGGGATAAGGTAGAAGGGTGGAAAGAAGGTGGAAGTGTGGTTGGGAGCCCCTCCTGGGGACTCTGGTTTCTGGGAGGGCTGTTGTGTTTCTGTATTGCTTTTAACTTGTCTGTTTCTGTCTACAGCTGTATAGACATTGTCAATACTTGCTTGTACCTTGTGCTAAGCTGTCAATATAAAGCTTCATTCCTCAACTTCCAGCCAGCTGAGTCTAGTCTGGGTGATTTCATAAGGGGGGTGGGGGGGGTGAGGAACACCCAAACCATCACACCTAGGTAGAATCATGGAGGACTTTTCCAACCTTAATGATTCTCAGATCAAGTCCAACCATCAACCCAAAATCACCATGCCCACCAAACCATGCCCCCAAGTGCCATGTCTGCATATGTTTTGAACACCTCCAGGGATGGTGACTCTGCCATCTCCCTGCACAGCCTGTTCCAATGCTTGACCACTCTTGCAGCGAAGACCTTTTCCTGATTTCCAACCTAAACCTCTCCTGGATTAGGCCATTTCCTGTCATCCAGTAAACAGCAGAGTGTTTTGTAGAGCAGGAGCAGGAGGAGGGTAGGATAGGCACAGCATCTAGTGATCATGGGTAGAAGGTTGGGCTTGATGGTCTTAGAGGTCTTTTCCAATCTCAATGATTCTGTGATCATCTCTTTCCTTCATCATCCATCCCTGGAGTTTGTGGTTGCTCTGAGCATGACTGTGCAGTGCTGTAGATCTTCTTTGTTATTGATACATGGGAAACATGACTTCTTCATGTTGCTCTTCAACCAACACTGCTAGTGGTGAATAAAATGCATTGCTAAATGGAGTCATAATCACAGAGTTATTGAGGCTGGAATAGGCCTCTGAGAGCATCAAGTCCAGCCTATGACC
>WAAF01002230.1:0-14451 GCA_013400475.1 Tricholaema leucomelas
TCTCTTCCAACCTGGCTGCTTCTATGGTTCTATTTAAGGTAAGGGGAGTTACAAAAGGCTATAGGGAAGGGAAACAAGATACAAAATAGATCTACAACCAAATTGATGGCAATGAATGGAGGTAGATTCAGCAGGTGGTTGTCCTACCATGTGGTAGGTTGGCCATGTGGCAAAACAGGAGTAGTAGGGACAAGGGTGGTGCAAGCCTGGAGAAGGGAAGGCTTTGAGGAGACCTTGTAGTAGCCTTTCAGTATCTAAAGGGGGTCTACAGGAGGGCTGGGGAGGGACTATTGACAAGGTCTGGTAATGACAGGAGAAGGGGTAATGGGTTTAAACTGGCAGAGGGGAGATTCAAACTGGTTGTTAGGAAAGGGTTCTTTCCAGGGAGGGTGGTGAGACACTGGCACAGGTTGCCCAGGGAGGTTGTGGAGCACAGAAGCACAGAATGGAATCTTTGATCTTTGATCACATCCTGTGCTTCTGCACTCTACAACCTCCATGGAGGTGTTCAGGACTAGGTTGGATGAGGCCTTGAGTAACCTGTTCTAGTGGGAGGTGTCCTTGCCTATGGCACAGGGGGCTTGGAACTGGCTGAGCTTTGAGGTCTCTTCCAACTTAAACCATTCTATGATTCTGTTCTATGATTCTATCAGTGAGGCAGGGAAGGCAGAGAGGGAGAGAGGGAGAAAGAGAGAAAGAGAGAAAGAGAGAAAGAGAGAAAGAGAGAAAGAGAGAAAGAGAGAAAGAGAGANAGGAGAGAGAAGGAGAGAGAAGGAGAGAGAAGGAGAGAGAAGGAGAGAGAAGGAGAGAGAAGGAGAGAGAAGGAGAGAGAAGGAGAGAGAAGGAGAGAGAAGGAGAGAGAAGGAGAGAGAAGGAGAGAGAAGGAGAGAGAAGGAGAGAGAAGGAGAGAGAAGGAGAGAGAAGGAGAGAGAAGGAGAGAGAAGGAGAGAGAAGGAGAGAGAAGGAGAGAGAAGGAGAGAGAAGGAGAGAGAAGGAGAGAGAAGGAGAGAGAAGGAGAGAGAAGGAGAGAGAAGGAGAGAGAAGGAGAGAGAAGGAGAGAGAAGGAGAGAGAAGGAGAGAGAAGGAGAGAGAAGGAGAGAGAAGGAGAGAGAAGGAGAGAGAAGGAGAGAGAAGGAGAGAGAAGGAGAGAGAAGGAGAGAGAAGGAGAGAGAAGGAGAGAGAAGGAGAGAGAAGGAGAGAGAAGGAGAGAGAAGGAGAGAGAAGGAGAGAGAAGGAGAGAGAAGGAGAGAGAAGGAGAGAGAAGGAGAGAGAAGGAGAGAGAAGGAGAGAGAAGGAGAGAGAAGGAGAGAGAAGGAGAGAGAAGGAGAGAGAAGGAGAGAGAAGGAGAGAGAAGGAGAGAGAAGGAGAGAGAAGGAGAGAGAAGGAGAGAGAAGGAGAGAGAAGGAGAGAGAAGGAGAGAGAAGGAGAGAGAAGGAGAGAGAAGGAGAGAGAAGGAGAGAGAAGGAGAGAGAAGGAGAGAGAAGGAGAGAGAAGGAGAGAGAAGGAGAGAGAAGGAGAGAGAAGGAGAGAGAAGGAGAGAGAAGGAGAGAGAAGGAGAGAGAAGGAGAGAGAAGGAGAGAGAAGGAGAGAGAAGGAGAGAGAAGGAGAGAGAAGGAGAGAGAAGGAGAGAGAAGGAGAGAGAGAGAAGGAGAGAGAGAGAGAAGGAGAGAGAAGGAGAGGGAAGGAGAGGGAAGGAGAGAGAAGGAGAGAGAAGGAGAGAGAGAAGCTCCTGTGTTTTTACAGGGGGTCTAGACAGGAGGTAGGAGTGAGCTAACCACTGCAGCTGGGGTCAGACTCAGCCCACCCCAGGAGGGTTAACCCTTACACTTGGCACTCAGGTTTAAGCAAGCAGCAAAGATCCAAAGATCCCAAGTGGGCAGCACAAAGTATCTCAGCTACGTGCAGCACACACCAGAGGCAGTGGCTTGGCCTTCTCCTTGGCAGAACTTGCCCCCAGGGCAGGGCAGGCAGGCGTTAGGGTAAACCATCCCAGACTGCGGTAGGAAGGTGCCAGTGGGACAGAGCTGCGGCTTGCTGCTCCCTGGTGGGCAGTAGTGCCCTGCTGGGCAGAGGCTGCCAGCCTCATCATGGACAGGGTTGGGCACACGTGCCTTTGAAGTGCAGTAGTAGCCAGGCAAACAGGGCCCACTTGGGGATGAGAGCCCTAAGGAGAGGAGCATAAAGTCACATGAAAAGCACCGACCACAGCTGCTGGGCTAAGGAAAGCAGCCAGGCCTTGGCATCACAATCAGCACTCTGAGGGGGGACCTCACTGCCCTCTACAGTGACCCCAAAGGAGGTTGGAGTGATGTGGGGCTTGGTCCCTTCTCAGGTGCACCAAGTGACAGGACAAGAGGAAACAGCCTCGATGTTGTTCCAAGGGAGGCTCAGTTTGGGTATTAGGAAGAGTTTCTTCCCAGCAAGGGTTCTCAGGCACTGGCACAGGCTGCCCAGGGAGGTGGTGGAGTGTCCACCCCTGGAGGTGGTTAAAAGCTTCATGGATGTGGTGCTGAGGGCTGTGGTTTGGTGGCAGTGGCTCAGCAGCAGTGCTGGGGTTGGGAGTGCTTGGAACTGATGATCTCAAAGGTCTCTTCCAACCTTAACAGCTCTATGATTTCAGAGTCAATTTGTTCCATACGTGACTCCTACCTGCACTGGCACAAAATGTGCCCCCAGGACAAGGCCTGCAGCCCCCAGGGTTTCCCAGCCCAGTTTGGTTACTGTAGGTACCCTCTGGGCACGGGTACTGGTTGGCAGCTTTAGTTCCTGCCAGGCAGTAATATCCTGCTGGGCATTCCATTGGCTTGACCACACCAGGTGAGAAGTCCTCCTGGAGACCTCCTGAGTGGTCTTCTGGGGCACAGAACCTATCAACAAGAAAACAGATCCTAAGCCTTGCCTCAGCCAGAGACCAAGAAACCTTCTCAGCCTGAGACTGCACAATCCAAGGAGAGCAAACCGCTTGGAAAGGCAACAAAGGCAGAGCTGAGGTGCAGCCTGGCAGGATCATTTTGTCCATCCCAGAAGGCAGATGTAGCAGGATGGATTTTCTGTGACATGTGGGCTTGGCAGGACAGACACTAACAAAGGGAAAGGTGCTAGCAGAGCAGAGAGAAGCAAAGCAGCCTTGCTTAGCAAAGGATGCAACATGGAGGAGCAGAGGGGAATGCACTTGGCAGCTGCTGAGGAAGGAGCAAACTCCTCTCACTCACATTCCTTCTGGGCATGTCTCACATTGGCCTTTACCAGCCTGGTCCTGATATTTTCCAGAGGGACAAGGTATGGGCTCTGGGCTGCCAGAGGGGCAGTAGTGACCCACAGGACACAAATAGTCTAGGAGCAAACACACACAAGATTAAACAGGTCAGGATTTGAATTGCAGACCTCATCACTGTCTACAGCTGCCTGAAAAGAGGTTGTGCAGAGGCTGCTGCTGGGCTCTGCTCACAGGTAAACAGGGATAGAACCAGAGGGAATGGCCTCAAGCTGTGCCTGGGCAGGTTCAGATTGGACATCAGGAAGAATTTTTTCCCATCAAGAGTGGTCAGGCACTGGAATGAGCTGCCCAGGGAGGTGCTGGAGTCACCAACCCTGGAGGGGTTTAAAGGTGGTTTGGATGTGGTGCTTAGGGGGACCCTTGTACAGCAGGGATATGGGTTGGGCTTGGTGATCCTGAGGAGCTTTCCCAGCCTGAACGTTTCTGTGAGTCTGTGACTTCCACAGCACCCTTAGGCAGGGCAGAGCAGACAAGTGCCTGAGAGAGGAATCAGAATCAATCAGGTTGAAACAGACCTTCGAGATCATCGAGTCCAACCTAGCACCTAACACCTTCTGATGCACTAACCCCTGGCACTAAGTGCCTCATGCAGCCTCCTCTTCAACACCTCCAGCCACGGCCACTGCACCACCTCCCTGGGCAGCCCATTCCAGTGCCAATCACTCTCTCTGCCAACAACTTCCTCCTCACATCCAACCTGACCCTGCCCTGCCACAGCTTGAGGCTGTGTCCCCTTCTTCTGGCCCTGGGGGCCTGGCAGAAGAGACCTGCCTTGTGAGCTCCCTAATACAGGTGAAACCATCACAAGGAACCAGCTCCTCTTGGGATATCTCTTCAGGTTGCCTTTCTAGGACCCCCCTGGGTTGTTTTTACTCTATTTACACATCTTCATCCACCCCTTTGCCTGTGTAACTTGTCAGGAAAAGATCTAAACAGTACTGTAATTGTCATGCTAATGCCATTGGAACTCCAAGTCACCTTTCTAAGCTCATCCTAAATGAGGTCCAACAAGGCCAAGTGCAGAGTCCTGCACCTGGGGAGGAAGAATAAACTGCAGCAGTCCAGGCTGGGAAGTGACTGCTGGAGAGCAGCCCCAAGGAGAGGGAGCTGAGAGTGCTGGGGGAGGACATCCCTGGCACAGCAATGTGCCCTGGGGGCCAGGAGGCCAATGGGGTCCTGGGGGGCATTCAGCAGAGTGTGTCCAGCAGAGCCAGGGAGGTTCTCCTGCCCCTCTGCTCTGCCCTGCTGAGACCTCATCTTGAGCACTGCCTGCAGTTTTGGGGCTCCCCAGTTGCAGAGGGACAGGAACTGCTGGAGAGGGTCCAAGGGAGGGCTCTGAGGATGCTGAGGGGACTGGAGCAGTGCCTGGTGAGGAGAGGCTGAGGGACCTGGGGCTGCTTAGTCTGGAGCAGAGAAGACTGAGAGGGGATTGAATCAATGTCTGTAACTATCTGAGGGCTGGGGGTCAGGAGGGGGGGACAGGCTCTGCTCACTGCTCCCTGGGGTAGGACAAGCAGCAGTGGATGGAAGCTGCAGCACAGCAGGTTCCAGCTCAGCACAAGGGGAACTTCTTGGCTGGAAGGGTCCCAGAGCCCTGGCACAGGCTGCCCAGAGAGGGTGTGGAGTCTCCTTCTGTGGAGCCTTTCCAGGCCTGTCTGGATGTGTTCCTGTGTGCCCTGAGCTGGTCTGGATGGTCCTGCTCTGGCAGGGGGTTGGACTGGATGAGCTCTTTGTGTCCCTTCCAACCCCTGACATCCTGGGATCCTGTGATCTTGCCACTGCAGCTCTTCTAGGTCTAGGATGACCCCAGATATTTCCTACCTGGCTGCTGGCCTGAGGCAGAGCCCCCTGGGCAGAACCAGCCTTCTTTACACAAGCCTTCTGGAGAGCTCTGCCCATGCTGAGCACAGAACCAGCCTGGCAGGCAGCCCTGGCAGTCCTGTGCTGACTGCCCACCACGATGAGCCAAAAAGGAGCCTGAAAAGGAAAAGGAAAAGGCACCACATGGACATAATGAGTAGATGGAATCATTAAGACTGGGAAGGACCTTTCAGATCCATAACCCAGCTACCACGACCACTGAGCTGCATTCTGAAGCACCACATCTACAGCTTCTTGAACACACCCAGGGATGGGAACTCCACCACCTCCCTGGGCAGCCTCTTCCAATCCCTGCCCACTCCTGCAGCAAAGAAATTGGTCCTAATTCTAGGCCCTGTTGTAAGTGGCTATGGAGAGAAGCAAAAGCTGCTCACAGAGTAACCTTCCAGCTGCAGCAGCCTGAGCTGCTTCTTGCAGAAGATGCCAGAAGGATGCTGCCTGGAGGGAACTCAAATCATAGAATGGGTTGGGCTGGAAGGGACCTCAAAGCTCAGCCAGTTCCAACTTCCTGCCATGGGCAGGGACACCTCCCACCAGCACAGGTTGCTCAAGGCCTCGTCCCACCTGCCCTTGAACACCTCCAGGGAGGGAGCATCCACAGCCTCCCTGTGCAACCTGTGCCAGTGTCTCCTCATCCTCCCTCTCTCTGCTTCACAGCCTCCCTGGGCAACCTGTGCCAGGCTCTCCCCACCCTCATTCTCAACAATTTCTTCCTCATCTCCACTCTCACTCTCCCTTCTCCTAGCTCAAAGCCACTGTCCCTCAACCTGGCGCTTGTCAGAGCAGCCCCTGTCAAAAGTCCCTCCCCAGCTCTCCTCTAGCCCCCTTGAGGTACTGGAAGGCTGCTCTAAGATCTCCATGGAGCCTTCTCTTCTCCAAGCTGAACAGCCCCAACTCTCCCAGCCTGTCCCCATAGGGTAGAAGCTTCAGGCCTCTGCTCATCTGGACCCTCTCCAGCAGTTCCATGTCCTTCTTGTGCTGAGGGCACAACACTGGCTTGGGTTGTAAAGGACCCTTAAGGGTCATTTACCTCAACCCCTCTGCACTGAGCAGACATCCCCAGCTAGAGCACATCCCCCTCAGGGGAGTAGGTCACCCCTTAAGAGGGGTCTGTGAGGTTGGTGCTGAGTGCTGGCTGAGTTGCTGTTGGTTTCTGGTCTGGAGTGGGCAGTGCAGGGAGCTGGTGATGTAACCATCCATTTAGCCAGCAGAGAAGGCAAAATCCCACAGCCTCTGTCCTTAAACCTCTGCCTCATTAATGTGCTGTTAAAGGACAGCTCTCACTGGAGCCTGACTGAGGCTCTTCTGTGTCCTCAGCTGGGTGACAGCCCCTCCAAGAGGGCTCAGCACCCCCCCTCTCCCAGCTGCCCAGCAGCACATAGGCCACAGCTGAGCAATTCCTGTCTGAGTGCACATTTAGGGCTGACGTTTCCAATACAGCAGCACTGGTCAGAGGCTGTCATGTGGGTAGCTGCTGGCCCTGGAGGGGGCAGAAAGGCAAACTCCATCACCAAGTGACAGGGACTGCACTGCAGTGGCACAGAATCAGGCTCAGCAGCTGCTGGCTGGTGGGAAGAGACCTGACAGCATGCAGCAGCTGCCATCAGACCTACCTGGGGGACATGGAGATGGAGCAGAACTCCCTGCAGGACAAAAGTGGCCTCGAGGACAAATGTTCCCTGTTGCTCCATCCATGGGGTTTGGGAGTGTGGAGCTCCCTGTGCAGTAGAAGCCAGGCTCACAGGGACCTGAGGGAGCTGCCAGCTCTGCAGTTGCACAGTACAGGCCTGATGCAGAGGGAAGAAGCAAGAACATCACTGAAGAGACACCAAGCTCACAGGAGTCACTGAACAGACACCAGGCTCACAGCAGTCACTGAGCAGACACCAGGCTCACAGCAGTCACTGAACACACACCAGGCTCACAGCAGTCACTGAACACACACCAGGCTCACAGCAGTCACTGAACAGACACCAGGCTCACAGCAGTCACTGAACAGACACCAAGCTCACAGGAGTCACTGAACAGACACCAGGCTCACAGCAGTCACTGAACAGACACCAGGCTCACAGCAGTCACTGAACAGACACCAGGCTCACAGCAGTCACTGAACAGACACCAGGCTCACAGCAGTCACTGAACAGACACCAGGCTCACAGCAGTCACTGAGCACACACCAGGCTCACAGGATGTCAGGGGGTGGAAGGGACACAAAGAGCTCATCCAGTCCAAGCCCCCTGCCAGAGCAGGACCATCCAATCTAGCTCAGGGCACACAGGAACACATCCAGACAGGCCTGGAAAGGCTCCACAGAAGGAGACTCCACAACCTCTCTGGGCAGCCTGTGCCAGGGCTCTGGGACCCTTCCAGGCAAGAAGTTCCCCCTTGTGCTGAGCTGGAACCTCCTGTGCTGCAGCTTCCATCCACTGCTGCTTGTCCTATCCCAGTGAGCAGAGGCAGAGTCACAGCACAGGACTGGCTTTGCTCACTGCCCTTGGCTAAAGAGCACACACACAAAACCCCCAACCCAACCAGCTTGTGCAGGAAGGAAAACTCCCATCCTACCTGGAGGGCAGGGAAGAGGAAGAAATGAACCAGCAGGACAAAAGGTTCCTGCCTGGCACAGCCCAAGAGATGAAGGAGCTGGAGCTGCCACACCTGCTGATGGAAAAGGCAAATGCTGAGCTGAAATACAGGGACTGGAAGCTTCCTGTCTTACCTAAAGAGCTCAGGAGGAAGAGAACTGAGCTAAGGCAAAAGGGAAAGCAATCCAGCCTGAACCTGGATGGGACTTTAGGTGACTGTGCTGTCACCTCCTCACTAGGAACAGTCATCAAGCTTCATGGTTCCCTTTCTTACTTCGTGGTTCCCTTCCATACCAGATTGGTTTCCAGGGAACATTGGTTTGCTTGACATCGATCCAGGTGGACAAAACCATCCAGGCATGCACAGGCCATCTGGTCTTGCTAGGCCTGGTTTGGAACAGACCCTTCCAGGAGGACACAGCTGGCACTTGGCAGCATCCCAGATACTGACAGCCTGGCTGTAGGTTCCAGGGGGACAAGGATGCTGCGTGGCGAACGCTGTGTTCCTGGGGCAGTAGTGACCTGGGGAGGACAAGAGAGGGTTCAGAAGGGCTAGAACATGCTAGGGACAACCTAGGAAGCATCCCCAGCCTGCACACACAGCATTCTCCTCCTCTGCTTCCAAGAAGGTCTGACCCCAAGCCATGCCTGTGGGCCCCTCCCTACTCTGCCATAGCTGTGTCATGCTGGCTGCATAAAGTGAAGCTGACCAGAGCTGAGCATTAGCAATGCTTTGAGTAGCTTGCTGGGTTGTAATGAGAAGATCTCAGAGTGCCTGATGAAGGTCAAATGTCAAAGCTTCATTCACCATTTTCCACATTCAGACAGGAATCAAATCCCAAAGAGCTTAAGCACTTTGCCCAAGGTCACTGATCTGTCCAGAGCAAGAGGTGGGGACCTCCTGCCAGCCAGGCCAGGGACAAATCCACTTCAAATAGCTGGGAGGGCTTCTGCTAATCCCTTAGGCAAAGCTTCCCAGAGGGAGTGGGTAGGTGAAATGGATGTCCCCTCCCTGGAGGTGTTCAAGGCCAGGTTGGATGAGACCTCCCAGGGATGTGGTGGAGTCACCCACCCTGGATGTGTTTAAGGGGTGTTGGGATGTGGTGCTTAGGGCTATGGTTTAAGGTGAATCTTGTAGACTAGGGTTGGAGTTGGTGATCCTGAGGGGCTTTGCCAACCTGCTTGTGTCTGTGATTGAGCAACTTGGGCTAGTGGGAGGTGTCCCTGCCCACAGCAGGAGGAGTTGGAACTGGATGACCCTTAAGGTGCCTTCCATCCTAACCCATTCCATGGTGCTATGAAACGAGACTCACCTGCAGGGCAGTTGGTGTAGTTGGTGGAAGCAGCTGTGCAGTAAAAGCCTTCTGGGCACTCCAGACACTGTGCCATGCTCCAAGATGGGTTATAACTCCCTGCAGGGCAGGGCTGGGCTCTGCTGCTGCCTGCCACACAGTAATGTCCAGGTGGACATGGCCCTCCACTGGCTGTTGTCTTGGAAGAGAAACACCACAGTTAGAGCCTGCAGGATCACAGAACCACACAATTCTTCACCTTGCAAGAGACCTTTAAGATCACTGAGTCCAAGCCTTCACTCAGCACTGCCAGGTCACCATGGCTCTCAGCACCACATCTACACAGCTTTCAAACCCCTCCAGGGATGAGGACTCCACCCCTGCCCCAGGCAGCCTGGTCCAGGGTTTGACAGCTGTGAACTCAGGACTCTGTGTCCATGATCAAAGAGCTCCGTGTCAGACTCCAACAGTGAAGGGAATGAGATGTGCAGGATGGAATCCTCTGCTCATCCCCTAGGGCTGCACATCTTCCCCCTTCCAAAGGAAGGGAGCAGCAATGTGCCCATAGCAAGCCTTGCCCTCATTCACAGCCCACAGAGACCTGGGGCACAAAACCAGTGTCTTGGTGAGTTATCTTTCAAAACCCTCATTGCATTCTGCCTTGGAGGAGATGCAGGATTCTAACCAAGCTCTTGCACTCCTCAGTTTCATCCAATGTGACATTCCACTCTGCTTTGTGGCATCAGGCTTGAGAAGTGAGCCAGATCCAACTGCATCAGGGTCAGCAAGTTAAAGTGCAAGGTCCTGCATCTAGGTAGGGCCAATCCCGGGCACAAACCCAGGCTGGGTGCAGAGTGAGTTGAGAGCAACCCTGAAGAAAGAGCCTTGAGGGTGTTGGGTGTTGAGCAGCTGCCCAGCAGCCAGCAGTGCCCTCAGGCAGCCCTAAGGCAGCTGTGTGCTGGCTGCAGCCAGAGCAGTGTGGGCAGCAGGGCAAGAGAGGGGATCCTGCCCCTTGGCTCGGCTCTGCTCTGCTCAGACCTCACCCCCAATCCTGCCCCCAGCTCTGCTGTCCCCATTGTGACAAGGAATCAGAGCTGCTGGAGAGAGTCCAGAAGAGGTCACAAGGATGATCCCAGGGCTGCAGCAGCTCTGCTGTGAGCAGAGGCTGAGGGAGCTGGGGAGGTGCAGCCTGCAGAGGAGAAGGCTCCAGGGGGACCTCAGAGCTGCTGCCAGTGCCTGAAGGGATCCTGCAGGAAGGCTGCAGAGACTTTTCCTGAGGGTGTCTAGAGACAGGGCAAGGAGGAATGGTCTGGAGCTGGGGCAGAGCAGGGTTAGGCTGGAGCTGAGGAAGAAGTTCTTCAGTATGAGGGTGCTGAGAGTCTGGCACAGGCTGCCCAGGGAGGCTGTGGATGCACTCTCACTGAGGGTGCTCACGTCCAGGCTGGATGAGGCCTTGAGCTTAAGTAAGAGGTGTCCCTGTCCATGGCAGAGGGTTTGGACTAGATGATCTCTGAGATGCCTTCCACCCTGAGCCCTTCTCTGATTCTATCATCAACATGCAAAAATGGAACTACTTTGGGGCAGATTTTAGCTGTAAAGCAGAGAGAAGGCCAGGTGGACTTCACTGTCCTAAGTGCCTTTCACCATCCACAAACCAGAGGTGCCTGCTAGAGAAGNGAGAGTCCAGAAGAGGTCACAAGGATGATCCCAGGGCTGCAGCAGCTCTGCTGTGAGCAGAGGCTGAGGGAGCTGGGGAGGTGCAGCCTGCAGAGGAGAAGGCTCCAGGGGGACCTCAGAGCTGCTGCCAGTGCCTGAAGGGATCCTGCAGGAAGGCTGCAGAGACTTTTCCTGAGGGTGTCTAGAGACAGGGCAAGGAGGAATGGTCTGGAGCTGGGGCAGAGCAGGGTTAGGCTGGAGCTGAGGAAGAAGTTCTTCAGTATGAGGGTGCTGAGAGTCTGGCACAGGCTGCCCAGGGAGGCTGTGGATGCACTCTCACTGAGGGTGCTCACGTCCAGGCTGGATGAGGCCTTGAGCTTAAGTAAGAGGTGTCCCTGTCCATGGCAGAGGGTTTGGACTAGATGATCTCTGAGATGCCTTCCACCCTGAGCCCTTCTCTGATTCTATCATCAACATGTAAAAATGGAACTACTTTGGGGCAGATTTTAGCTGTAAAGCAGAGAGAAGGCCAGGTGGACTTCACTGTCCTAAGTGCCTTTCACCATCCACAAACCAGAGGTGCCTGCTAGAGAAGAGAAGGCAGTGAGGGAGAGTTTCATCTGGCACAGATGAGCCTTTGGCCTTCAGCTCTGCAGACACAACATTGGACACCATTTACACCCCAAGCACAGCTTACACTGGGGGGTTTAGGAGAAAGGCTTCCTCCACTGCAATAGAATCCAGCCTCACATGATCCAGTTGGAGACACAAGTCCAGTCCCATTGCAGAAATACCCTGAAATTAAGAGGGGAGACAAAAGGACCTTGACAACAGGAGTCACCCAGGACAGACCATGGCAAGTGTGTGGAAAAGGAATAATCAACAAAGCAGCATAGTTGATGTCAGTCCCATGTGCTGTCCTGGAGACCATCTCATCTCTGCCCCTGCAGACCACCTCCAGCTCTGCCCCTGCAGACCACCTCCAGCTCTTCCTCTGGAGATCACCTCCAGCTCTTCCTCTGGAGATCACCTCCATCTCTGCCCCTGAAGACCACCTCCAGCTCTGCCCCTGCAGACCACCTCCAGCTCTGCCTCTGCAGAACACCTCCAGCTCTGCCTCTGGAGATCACCTCCAGCTCTTCCTCTGGAGATCACCTCCAGCTCTGCCCCTGGAGACCACCTCCAGCTCTGCCCCTGGAGACCACCTCCAGCTCTGCCTCTGCAGAACACCTCCAGCTCTGCCCCTGCAGACCACCTCCAGCTCTTCCTCTGGAGACCACCTCATCTCTGCCTCTGCAGACCACCTCCAGCTCTTCCTCTGCAGACCACCTCCAGCTCTTCCTCTGGAGACCACCTCATCTCTGCCTCTGCAGACCACCTCCAGCTCTTCCTCTGCAGACCACCTCCATCTCTGCCCCTGGAGACCACCTCCAGCTCTGCCCCTGCAGAACACCTCCAGCTCTGCCTCTGCAGAACACCTCCAGCTCTGCCTCTGGAGATCACCTCCAGCTCTTCCTCTGGAGATCACCTCCAGCTCTGCCCCTGGAGACCACCTCCAGCTCTGCCCCTGGAGACCACCTCCAGCTCTGCCTCTGCAGAACACCTCCAGCTCTGCCCCTGCAGACCACCTCCAGCTCTTCCTCTGGAGATCACCTCCAGCTCTGCCCCTGCAGACCACCTCCAGCTCTTCCTCTGGAGACCACCTCCAGCTCTGCCCCTGCAGACCACCTCCAGCTCTGCCTCTGCAGACCACCTCCAGCTCTTCCTCTGGAGACCACCTCCATCTCTGCCCCTGGAGACCACCTCCAGCTCTGCCCCTGGAGACCACCTCCAGCTCTGCCCCTGCAGAACACCTCCAGCTCTGCCCCTGCAGACCACCTCCAGCTCTTCCTCTGGAGATCACCTCCATCTCTGCCCCTGCAGACCACCTCATCTCTGCCCCTGCAGACCACCTCCATCTCTTCCTCTGGACATCACCTCCAGCTCTGCCCCTGCAGACCACCTCATCTCTGCCCCTGCAGACCACCTCCATCTCTTCCTCTGGAGACCACCTCCATCTCTTCCTCTGGAGACCACCTCCAGCTCTTCCTCTGGAGACCACCTTTAGCTCTTCCTCTGGAGATCACCTCCATCTCTTTCCTCCAGGGATCACCTCTATATCTTCCCCTGGAGATCACCTCCATCTCTTCCCCTGGGGATCACCTCCATCTCTTCCCTGGAGATCACTTCCATCTCTTCCCCTGGGGATCACCTCTATATCTTCCCTGGAGATCACTTCCATCTCTTCCCTGGAGATCACCTCCATCTCTTTCCTCTGGGGATCACCTCTATATCTTCCCCTGGAGATCACTTCCATCTCTTCCCTGGAGATCACTTCCATCTCTTCCCTGGAGATCACTTCCATCTCTTCCCTGGAGATCACTTCCATCTCTTCCCTGGAGATCACTTCCATCTCTTCCCTGGAGATCACTTCCATCTCTTCCCTGGAGATCACTTCCATCTCTTCCCTGGAGATCACTTCCATCTCTTCCCTGGAGATCACTTCCATCTCTTCCCCTGGGGATCACCTCTATATCTTCCCCTGGAGATCATCTCCATCTCTTCCCCTGGGGACCACCCCCACCTGTTCTCCTGGGGACCACCTCTTTGTGTTCTGGAGATGCTTTGAATGAGGACAGCTGCAAGGAGAGAGCTGCCTGTACAAGCAGCACTCCTCCACCACTTCTAAGCAGAGAAACATGGAGAGAAAGGGCAGGGAGAAGCTCACAGGTCACTGTGAGTAGCCTCTCATGTGCAACGTGGCAGGATTGCTCTCTGCTCTGCCCAACATCCCTCTCCAGGAAAGCATTTGTTGATTGCTTGCTCTAGAGCCACCAAGGGTCCCAGGAGCCCCAGAGATGCTGGTGTCTGGCTGGAGCCTTGTTCATCCTTTCTTTCAACACTGTACCTGGCTCACACAGGAGGCAGTCCTCGATCCCAGTGTTCCCAGTTGCATTGCTGTAGTACCCAGGGGGACATGGCTGGGGAAAGGCAGAGCCTGTAGGACAGTAAGCTCCTCTTGGGCAGGTGTTCCCCACAAGACCATCTGTAGGTGTTGGGCTAGAAGCAGCTTCCCTGCAGTAGAACCCAGCCAGACAGGGTCCTGAGACGTGGGACTGCCCTGAGAGTGCACAGTAGTGCCCTGAGGGAGGAAGGAAGGCAGAAGGACACTCAGGGAGCCAGCTGCAGACCTCAGCAGTTCAGCCCTGCTTGTTGGGCTCTTTCCCCCAAGTAACTGGTGGTAAAGTGAGAGGAAATGGCCTCAAGTTGTGCCAGGAGAGGTTTAGATTGGATATTAAGAACAATTTATTTGCTGCAAGAGTGGTCAGGGCTTGGCACAGGCTGCTCAGGGAGGTGGTGGAGTCCCCATCCCTGGAGGCATCCAAGAAATGTGTGGCCATGGCAGCTGAGGACAGGGTTTGGTGGCCATGGTGGGGTTGGGTTGACAGTTTGGCTATTCCAACCCAAATAATTCTGTGATCCTTCCACCATCTGAAGGGATCCTACAGGAAGGCTGCAGGGGAACTTTTCCTGAGGGTGTCTAGAGACAGGACAAGGGGAAATGGTTTGAAGCTGAGGCAGAGCAGGGTTAGATCTTAGGAAGAATCATAGAATGGTTTAGGTTGGAAGGGACCTCAAGGATCATCCAGCTCCAACCCCCTGCCATAGGCAGGGACACCTCCCACTAGAGCAGGCTGCTCAAGGCCTCATCCAGCCTGGC
>WAAF01002230.1:19557-128413 GCA_013400475.1 Tricholaema leucomelas
GGGGTGGTTGAGAGCCCCTCCTGGGGACTCAGGTTTCTGGGAGGGGAGTTGTGTTTCTGTATTCCCTTTTCCCTTGTCTATCTCTGTCTATAACTGTACACACTGTAACTATCTGCTTGTGCATTGTGCCAGCTGTAAATGTAAGCTTCATTCGAATTTCCAGAGCTGGCTGAGTCTAGTCTGGGTGATCTCTAAAGTGTGGGGGCGTGGGGGACACCCAAACCACCACAGGGACAGTTAACCTCAGAACCCTGGAGCCCAGTGCCTGGCACTACCCACCAGCCACTGCCATGGCTCTCCAGCAGCAGCAGAGCAGCAGCATACCTGTTGGAGCAGCCAGCCCAGATTGCTCACAGTATTTTCCTGGTGGGCATCTTTGACATTCCTTGATAGCTTTCAGCCTTTGCCTTGGTCCAAAGGTACCTGCAGGGCAGCTGTACTGAGTGCTCCTCTTTGTGCCTGGTGGGCAGTAAAAGCCTTGTGGGCATGGGTAAAGTGTGAAATCAGTCACTGGGCCTTGCTGGCTGTCACAGTAATAACCTGCAGAGCAGACAGAGGATGCACAGATGAAGCAGTCCTCCTCCCAGAGGGTGTTCAAGGCCAGGTTGGATGAGGCCTTGAGCAGCTGAGTTTAGGTGAGAGGTGTCCCTGCCCTTGCTGTTGTAGATGATCTCTGAGGTCCCTTCCAACCAGAGCCCTTCTGTGATTCTATGGATCCAGCTCCTCTGAGACTTTGGGAAGCTGTGGTACAGTTCATTCCTCACTCACCCTCCCAGCACTCTCCAGTTGGGGCACTCAGGCCAGGTTCTTCACAATAGAAGCCAGAGGGGCAAGGCTGGCACTCTGAGAGCATTGTCCTCCCTGGGAGGCTGGAGAAGGTGCCAGCTGGGCAGAGCTCAGGTACTGCTGAGGCTGCAGCTGTGGGAACAGAAGCAGGATAGAAATGAGCAAGGAAAGGACGCAGGAGCTTGCTGCTTTCAGGGGTCAGATGAACACACAGCAGCATGGAAACAGCATCAGTGAGGTCTTGGTATTCAGTCTGAGATCTAACAGTGCTGTGTGGAAGAGGGTAGGCATTAATTACCTTCATTCCACCAAGGGGAGCAGGTGTGAAGCTAATTGCATTGGAAGGAGAGACACATTTGGGCACTGAGACAAATACATCACCACTGTCCGAGAGGAGGCCAGGGGAAAAGCTAAGGGAAGGATCTGGGACGTTGGGCACTGTGGTCAGACCATGGCAAGTTGGCCACCATGCTCTCAGGATCACCCAGCAGCATTTCAGCATGCTCAGGGCTTCAGAGGTGATGTGCATGAAACCTTCAGTCCAGGCTGGCACTGGGTACTCACTGCAGTAAGTTCCCACGGGGCAGACATTCCCACTCACACCATCTGTGGGCTTAGGGAGAGCTGCTCCACCTTGACAGTAAAAGCCAGCAGCACACTCCCCACTGGGGCCAGGCAGCCCTGGAAGACAGGAAGGGTCATGGCACTCAAAGCACTGAATCAGAAGGAGGAAAGCAACCAACCACTGCCAGCCTCCCTCTGGGCAAACACCTCAAGGTGGCAGCTGAGCCTTCCTCTGTGCTAGCCCAAGGAGACACCAGAGGCATCCTGCAACCATCACAGCTCTGTGGAAGTATCAGGGTAAAACCAGCTCCAGCTGAGCACACTGAAAGGATAATGAGAGGGCAGAAGAGGAGCAGGAGAAGATGAAGCAGTAGCCCAGAGAACACAGGAGAGTCTGGGAGAAGACCTTGACCACCCATGTCTGAACCTGTAATGGCATCTTCCTGCTGGAGATGGGAACGTGGCCACAAAGGCAAAGCAACTCACAAGAGGTCACACAGCAGATTTCAGCCAAAGTCAAGCTTCTCACCTAAGAAGTAGAACTTAGCTTTGGGGTATTCTGCCAGGCTCTTAAATAGCAAACATGTCCTTGTCCACACAATGCCCTTATTGAACTCCCCTCCAAAGAAATCACTCCTGGCCTCCAAAGACACCAACCTGAGGCGTTGCAGTAAAACCCTGGAGGGCAAGGAAGAGGCTCTGGGCTTCCTCTGGGGCAATAGAAGCCAGCTGTGCACTTCCCTCCAGTGGCAGTGGCTGGACAGAGGCAGTTGGCATTGGTGTAGTTATCCAGATCAAAGGGTTGTGAGCTCCAAGCAGCTGAGATGCAGAACCAACCTAGGAAGAGAAAAGTGGCCTGAGAAGCTCTAGCAGTGGCAGAGCCCCAGAAGACATCACCAATAAAGCAGCTGAGATGGCTTTGCATGCAGTGTCTGCACACAGAGTGAGACAGCTGAACCAGCAGGTAGAAGCCAGGTAGATGCCCAGGCTGGCTTGAAGCCCACTGGATTTGGCAGCTGGGCAAGTGGACCAAGCAAACAGCCTGGGGAGGCTGTGCCAAAAGCTGAAGGGAGGCTGTAGCCAGCTGGGGTTGGACTCTTCTCCCAGGCAACCAGCAACAGAAGAAGGGGACACAGCCTCAAGCTGTGTCAGGGCAGGTTCAGGCTGGATGTTAGCAGAGAGTGATTGGCACTGGAATGGGCTGCCCAGGGAGGTGGTGGAGTCTCTGTGGCTGGAGGTGTTGAAGCCAAGCCTGGCTGGGGCACTTAGTGCCATGGTCTGGTTGGTTGGGCAGGGCTGGGTGCTAGGTTGGGCTGGAGGAGCTTGGAGCTTTCTTCCAACATGGTTGATTCTATGATTCTATTCTATGGTTCTGCAGGACACAAGCATCAGCATCCCAACCTGGCTGCCCTTGGGTGCTGAGCAATCCAACAGCCACGAGGATGAGCAGAGGGCTGGAGCTGCTCTGCTATGAGGAGAGACTGAGGGAGTTGGGGCTGCTCAGTCTGGAGAGAAGGCTCCAAGGTGACCTTCTTGTGGCCTTTCGGTATCTGAAGGGAGCTACAAGAAAGCTGGGAAGGGACTTTTTAGGCTGACAGGCAGTGATAGGACTGGGGGGAATGGAACAAAGCTGGAAATGGGGAGATTCAGACTGGATGTTAGGGAGAAGTTGTTCAGCATGAGAGTGGTGAGAGGCTGGAATGGGTTTGCCCAGGGAGGTGGTGGAAGCCTCATCCCTGGAGGTGTTTAAGGCCAGGCTGGATGAGGCTGTGGACAGCCTGATCTAGTGTGAGGTGTCCCTGCCCATGGCAGGGGAGTTGGAACTGGCTGATCCTTGCAGTCCCTTCCAGCCCTGACTGATTCTATGACTCAAACAGGCCCAGACTCACCTGCATCACACTGGCCTGAAGGAGCTGTCAAGTTCTCCTTCCCACAGTAGTGCCCAGGTGGACAGGGCAAGCAGCTGTCCAAGCTCTGGGTCATCCCATCAGGGTTGTAGTAGCCCCGGGGGCAGGGAAACTCAGTAGCAAACCTGGTTCCTTTGCAACAAAGACAGCAAGAATCTGTCATGGACCAGTAAACACTCTCTTGGCTATCAACCCTGCTCCAGCACTTCATGCTGGCTTTGCCAGCTGACCTCACTGCTGATCTCCACTGCTTTCCCTTTGTGGCCAAGACAGCCTCTGGGTGCTGCTGAACTTACCTGTGAGAGGCTTAAGCCATGATTAGGTTGAAAAGATTTGGGTTTATCTTCTGTGAGGAGAAGACTGACCCTGAAACATTCAGCTCACAGATTTTGACTGAACAGGAGGCAGCAGAGTGCCCAGGTGGCAAAGGAGGCCAATGGCATCCTGGGCTGGCTCAGGAGCAGTGTGGGCAGCAGGACAAGGGAGGTTCTTCTGCCCCTGTGCTCAGCACTGCTCAGGCCAGCCCTGGAGTGTTGTGTCCAGGTCTGGGCTCCTCCATTGCAGAGAGATGTTGAGGAGCTGGAAGGTGTTGAGAGAAGGGCAGCAAGGCTGGGGAGGGGCCTGGAGCACAGCCCTGTGAGGAGAGGCTGAGGGAGCTGGGGGTGTGCAGCCTGCAGCAGAGGAGGCTCAGGGCAGAGCTCATTGCTGTCTGCAGCTGCCTGCAGGGAGGCTGTAGCCAGCTGGGGTTGGGCTCTTCTGCCAGGCAGCCAGGGACAGAAGAAGGGGATACAGCCTCAAGCTGTGGCAGGGCAGGTCTAGGCTGGATGTTAGGAGGAAGTTGTTGGCAGAGAGAGTGATTGGCATTGGAATGGGCTGCCCAGGGAGGTGGTGGAGTGGCCATGGCTGGAGGTGTTGAAGCCAAGCCTGGCTGGGGCACTCAGTGCCAGGGGTTAGTTCATCAGAAAGTGTTAGGTGATAGGTTGGACTCAATGATCTCCAAGGTCTTTTCCAACCTGGTTCTGTGATCCTGTGATCATTTCTTGCCTTTAAGAAGGAGGATGCTACAGCCTGGTCCATGGGCTGACCTGTCCCCTGTGCCCTTCTCACCTCTGGGGCAGTAGAAGCCAGCTGGGCAAGGGTTCAAGCTGTAGCTGGTGCTATTTTCTGGGCAGTAGTAGCCTGCAGCACAAGGGAAGCAGGCAGCCTGGCTGGTGAGGTTGTTGTAAGTCCCTGCAAGGCAGGGCAAGGGAGAGCTGGTTCCTTCTGGGCAGAAATGGCTCACAGGACAAGGGCCTCCTTTCTCCCACGCACCTAGCACACAGAAAGAGACATGGCCATGAAAGGGAGCTGCTGGGGGAGGGATGATGCCAACAAAGGGAGCTAACACCCTACTGAGGAGGACTTGGTCATGTCTGGGATCTCAGAAGACAGATCAGGAGGATGCACAGCACAGTAGCTAGACTGACCAGCACATCCCTCTGTGCTCTGCTGAGACCTCACCTGCACTGTTGTGTCCAGCTCTGGGGCCCTCAGCACAAGAGGGGCACAGACCTGCTGGACTGGGTCCAGAGGAGGCCACCAAGATGCTCAGAGGGCTGGAGAACCTCTGCAGCGGGGACAGGCTGGCAGAGTGGAGGCTGTTCAGCCTGGAGAAGAGAAGGCTCCAGGGAGACCTTAGAGCTGCACTTCAGTATCTGAAGGGCACCTGCAGGAAGGCTGGGGAGGGACTGATCAGAAGGGCCTGGGGTGACAGGATGAGGGAGAATGGTTTGAAAGTGGAGCAGAGGAGCTTTAGGTTGAGGCAGTGCAGCTCACCATGTGGGGAAGGTGAGGTTGCCCCAGACAGGCAGTAGTACCCAGCTGAGCAGGGGCCTGAGGGTGCCAAGAGGCCAGCAGAGCTGCAGTAGTAGCCAGGTGGACATGGTGTGCAGCTGGAGTCCTGCCAGTTGGACAGCCTGGGGAGGCAGAAGCTTTCTGTTGGCAATGTGCAAGCAAAGCAGGCAGAGCACTGATGCCTACACCTCCAGTCCAGTGAAAACAACCACGAAGCTTTTATGAGTTCTGGGCTCAGTTTTGGGCCCCTCAACTTAAGAAGGACATTGAGGGGCTGGAGAAGGTCCAGAGAAGGACAATAAAGCTGGAGAAGGGTCTGGAGAACAGGGCTGGGAGGAGCAGCTGAGGGAGCTGGGGGTGTGCAGCCTGGAGAAGGGGAGGCTGAGAGGAGACCTCATTGCTCTCTGCAGCTCCCTGAGAGGAGGCTGCAGTGAGGTGGGGGTTGGGCTCTGCTCCTTAGGATCAGGTGACAGAAGGAGAGGAAGTGGCCTGGAATTGTGCTGGGGCAGGGTTGGAGATGAGGAACAATTTGTTTGCTGCAAGAGCGGTCAGAGACTGGCACAGGCTGCCCAGGGGGTGGTGGAGTCCCTATCCCTGGAGGTGCTGAAGAAACCTGTGGCCATGGCACTTTGGGACATGGTTTGGTGGCCATGGTGGGGTTGGGCTGGTGTTGGACTGGATGATCTTAGAGGCCTTTTCCAACCCAGAAAATTCCATGGCTCTCTGGGCAGTCACAGATGTGTCCAAGGAGCCTCACAGAGCTGCACCTTGTTGCCTAAAGGACTAAGGGAACAATCAAAAAGCAAAGGGAAGTGAAAATGAGCAGCAGCAGAGCTGAGAAGCTTTACCTGTCTGAGTAAGTCCCCACAGGGCACTGCTGTGGGATGCTTGTGCCAGCTGGGCAGAAGTGTCCAGGTGGGCATGGGCCACCAGTGCTCGTGTTTGTGGCTCCATTAGGGTTTGGGACACTTGCTCCTGTGTGAGGAAGACAGAGCAAAGGCATCCTGAATGCTACTGGGTTCCTTCTGCCCCCATTCCCAAAGAACCATTCCCATAGCTGCAAGCAGAGCAGAGGTGATTGCTGCTGGTGGCAAAGAAGCCAAAACCCCTCTCAGGGAACACTCAAAGTGAGCAGAACCATTTCAGTGGTTTGACTTTTCACTTGATGGACAAAAGGCCTGAATGAAGTTGCTACTCCCTCCCTTACCTGTCTGAAGTCTCCACACACACAAACACGAGCTGAAAGCTGCCAAGAGACCTGCTCACAGCAGCCAAATTTGCATAGTAACAATGCGAAGCTTGAGTCTGCTTCTTGTAGTTTATGCTAAGTCCTATTAGCCTCAGAAAGCAGGCACTTGACTAAGGGAGCTTTTGATGTGACTGAGTACAAGCCTACCACACAGCTTCCCCCCTCAGCACTATCCTGGCACTCTGCAATTAAAGCCAAGAGAGACACAGAGAGGATGTACAAAGTTCAGCTCCAAAAGGGCCTCAGCTTCCTGCTGCTTCAGCTCTCTTGTCGTGCTGTGAGCACTGAATTCAGTACCTCCTGTGCAGAAGAATCCTGGCCAGCAGGAACCACTTGGAGAGGACAACCCCCATTCTCCACAGAACAGTCCTGCAAGACCACAGGTGGGGAGGGGGGAGGAAGTATTCAGTAAATTGGGAGAAAAATCAAGGGAGCTGCTGAGCTGGGAAGGCAGGAAGGGAAGGCAGGAAGGGAAGGCAGGAAGGGAAGGCAGAGGGCAAGACTTGGAGAGAGCCAATCCCTTGGCATCAGCACCACTGGGATAGAGCTTTGTTCCAGCTCAGGCCATTCCCCTCTGGGAAACCCTGAGTATGAACCAAAGCCTCCTGAAGAGCCTCCAAAAAAGCCCCATGTGGCTCACAGGATGGCAGCACCCACGGGACGGGGAACCTGTGCACTCTTCTGTTGCCATTTGCTAGAGGTGAAACCCACAGCAATGGCTTGGGAAAAGAGATGTGCAGAGATCTCCCTTCAGACACTGCCCTGGGTGGGCAATCAGAGCAGTCAGTCAGCTCCTCACCTGCAGGGCACCGCTGGCACCTCTCAGCCTGGCTGAGTCCATAGGAAGGGTTGAAAGTCCCAGGGGGGCAAGGAGAGAAGCTGATCCCAGTTTTCTGAGGGCAGTAGAAGCCAGGAGGGCAGAGATGTCTTAGTCCTTGGGAACAGTGAAAGCCAGCAGGACAAGGAGAGCATTGGTCTTGGCCTGGGAAGGAAACACAGCTCCAGCAAGTTTGGGTCCAGCTCCATTTGACCAGCCCCAGGGTGCCAGCATCCTCCATGGTTTGGCCAGCAGGTCAAGGGAGGTTCTCCTCCCCTTCTACTCTGCTCTGGTGAGACCACATCTGAAGTGATGTGATCTGAAGTGAAGTGAACCAGTGAATCTGGTTCTGGGATTCCCAGTTCAAGAGGGACAGGGACAGACTGGAGAGTGTCCAAGGGAGGCTGCAAAGATGCTAAAGGGACAGGAACATCCGTGTGAGGAGGAGAGGCTGAGAGCCCTGGGGTTGGTAGGCCTGGGGAAGAGAAGGCTGAGAGGAGATCCTATGAATGTGTACAAATAGCTGAAGGGTGGGGGGCAAGAAGCAGGGGCCAAGCTCTTGTCAGTGGTGCCCTGTGACAGGACAAGCAGCAGTGGACACAAACTGCAACCCAGGAAGTTCCACCTCATGTTGAGGAAAAGCTTTCTTGGTGTGAGGGTGCTGGAGCCCTGGAGCAGGCTGCCCAGAGAGGTTGTGGAGTCTCCTCTGAAGACTTTCAAGACCCATCCGGATGTGTTCCTGTGTGACCTGCCCTGGCAGGGGGCTGGCAGCGGGCTGGCAGCCTGACCATTCTATGAGTCCATCATCTCAGCACTTGGTGGCAGGCAGAACAGTGAGGAAATGACAGGACAAGGGACAATGGTGGCAGTTGAAGCATAGGAAGTTCCAGGGAAACATGGAACACCCTGGAGGTGTTTGAGGCCAGGTTGAATGAGGTCTTGAGCAACCTGTTCTGGTGGGAGGTGTCCCTGCCTGTGGCAGGGGGTTGGAACTGGCTGAGCTTTGAGCTCCCTTCCAACCTAAACCATTCTATTCTATGAGGAGGAATTTTTTCCCTGTGAGGGGGAAAGAACCCTGGAACAGGCTGCCCAGGGGGGCTGTGGAGTCTTCCTCTCTGGAGATATTCCTGCCTGGAAGTATTCCTGTGTGACCTGGTATAGGAGATGCTGCTCTGTCAGGGGGGTTGGACTGGGTGAGTTTTGGAGGTCCCTTCCAGCCTCTGACATTCTGTGGTTCTGTGAAACCTGGCTCGGGGCTCCCCGGCTTGGTGCTCCGAGTATCACTGCTGCCATCCTGGGAGCAATTAAACACATCCCCCTAGGGCAAAGCACACCACAGAGCTTCCCTCTCCAAGTCCCATTCTCTGCCCTGCCCCCTCCCAAGCACTCCCCGTGGCCAGCAGCTCTCAAGACCTTCTGGCACACAGCTGACAACACAACCCTCGTTTCTGCCTCCTGCGAGTCACTCTGAAGCTGCAGAGATGCAGTTCCTGACCTGTTGCATCGCTGTATTCTCCACCGGGGCAGGGGGAAGGTGCTGCTGAGCCTGCAGGGCAGAAATGGCCCCGAGGACAGAGATCTCCAGTGATGCCATCCTCTGGCTTGGCAGTCTTGGTCCTTCCTGCGCAGTAATAGCCTTGAAGCAGAAAGAATTTGAGTCCTGTCTCCCGTTCCGAATGTCTAAGCAGCTAAAGGAGGTGAGGCTTTGTCTCACCTTGTGCACAGAGTCCTACAGGAGCATCCTGGCCAGACATGTTGCAGAAAAACCCAGGGGCACAAGGCAGACACCAAGTGGCATCCTGGGCCCCTCTCTGTCCGTTCCAGGTGCCAACAGGGCATGGCATCTCTTTTGGGTGTGTTGTGCCAGCAGGGCAATAATGTCCTGGTGGGCAGAGATCTCCAAAGGGAAGCCCCACCTGAAACAAGGGAAATAAAATTATTATGGTCTGTTGATAGTTTTTACAGTGCCCAAAGGCCTGGAGCCATGGGAGAGTTCAATACTCACAGGTGAGGAGCTGCTGGAACCTTGGCTGCAGTAATAGCCTGGCTGGCAGAGTCCCTCTGGCTCAGGCAGCCCAGCCCTGCTGCAGTACCTGCCTGCTGGGCAGGGCTTGCAGGACCCTGCCCTGGCTCCATCCGAGTAAGAACCCTGCACAGAGAGCAGCAGAGATTGTCCCCTGCACGGGAGGCAGCGGTGAACATCCCCTGCCAAGGGGGCAGCAGTGGAGATGCCATGCCAAGGGGGCCGCCGTGAATGTTCCCTGCACAGGGGGCAGCACTGAATGTCCCATGCCAAGGGGGGCAGCAGTGAACGTCCCATGCTAAGGGGGGCAGCAATGAACATCCCATGCCAAGGGGGGCAGCAGTGAATGTCCCCTGCACGGGGGGCAGCAGTGAACGTCCCATGCCAAGGGGCTGAAAGCCTGCTGAAATTCACTGCTTATAAAATAAATCCATATCAGATTCTTACCACTGGACATGGGAGAGGAGAGGAACTTCCAGGCAGGCAAAAATGCCCTTTGGGACAATGCTGGGGTGCAGCCAGGCCTGACTCGTTGCAGAAGGTACCCTCTGGACAGTCCCTACAGCCAGACTGGGCACGCTCCTAAGGTGGGCACACAGAAATGAGTTGGCAGCTGTGGGGATGGCTGCTGGGTACCACCCAAATAAACTTTGCCTGTCCTCCCAAGGGCCAGAGCCTCCCTGCTACCGAGCAAACACCCTGAAGCAAGTGAACTGCAGTCCAAATGCAGCTGGTTTGTGGCACCTGAGCAGCAGCATGCCCTGGTCAAAGGCAGCAGGAGGACACAGGACACGTTCAATCACCCAGCCTAGGCTACAGCCTCCTCAGCTCACTTCTACACTGGCACTGTAGAGGAAAACCCCTGAAAAGCTAACAAATGGGAGACAGACAACAGTGCTGGACTGAGTCAGAGTCACAGAGTGGGTTGGGAGCTCATCCAGCTGCAACACCTTTTACCAGCCCAGGGTGCACAAGACCTCTTCCAACCTGGTCCTGAACACCTCCAGGGAGGTTGTGGAGCACAGAAGCACCCAATGTGATCTTTGATCACATTGGGTGCTTCTGTGCTCCACAACCTCCCTGGCAACCTGTCCCAGTGTCTCCTCACCCTCCCTCTCTGTGCTCCACAACCTCCCTGGGCAACCTGTGCCAGTCTCTCCCCACCTTCACTCTAAGGAATTTCTTCCTCATCTCCACTCTCAATCTCCCCTCTCCCAACTCAAAGCCCTTTTAGCTCTGCATGGAGTTCTTCAGCTGCAGGGTAAAAGCAAAGCAAGTGGTGATTATCCAGCTCAGGAGAACCCCCAAGTCCCCCTCTCTGGGAGCTGACCACTTGCAAACACCTCGTGAATGTCTTCTGACCCTTTCCAGTTTCCAAGGGCTGTGGTGACCCCCACGAGTACCTTACACACTGCACACTCACATACTTACAGGCTGGAAGCTGCCAGGAGGACATGGTTCAGGCTTGAAAGCTCCTGCTAAGGAGTAATGCCCTTCCATCACCACTTGCTGAAGAGCACTTTTGGCACCTCCTGGACAGAAGTAACCAGGTTGACATGGTCCTGAAGGAGCCTGGTTGGTTGTCCCATCACAGTACAGGCTGTGTGAGGAAGAGCAAAAGCCTTGGGTAGCAATAATTCCTTGTGTCATAGAGTAATAGAAGGGGTTGGAAATGGCCTCCAAAGGTCATCTAATCCAATCCCCTCTGCAGTAAGCAGGGACATCCTCAACTGGATCAGGTTGCTTAGGGCCAAATCAAGTATAACTTTTAATATCTCCAGGGATGGGATCTCAACCACACCCCTGGGCAACCTCTTCCAGTGTCTCACCACTCTCACTGTGCAGAACTTCCTCCTGATGTCCAACTTGAATCTACTCTGCTCCAGTTCCAAACCATTGACCCTCATCCTACCACTCTCAGTGCCCCCACCCCAGCTGCTCACCTCCTTCACAGTAAAGCACTTGCAGGTTTTGTGCCACCAAGCTGACCTTGCATGCACCATTTGACACAGCAGCATGAGGATGTGACCACCTGAAAGCCAGACTCTGCCTCACCAGTCTTAACAAGCTGCACATACTCATGGAGGGGCAACAGTCACCACCACCCATAGCTTTTCCTTCAGAATCAGCATGGAATTCTAGTGGCATTGAAAGGAATGTTGCAGGGTGGTGAGTTTGGCTGTCTGGTAACACAAAAAGGACTGCCCAGATGGTGTCCAGGAGGAGGTTCAAGCAAGAGCTGCTGGGTCAAGCTGAGCTGCACTCCAGGCATAGTGAGTCTCAACAGAAGCCAGTGAGCAGCAGCAGGTGGTGGAGAGCTCAGACAGCTCAGATTCCTTCCTGCAGATGTACTGATAAAGGTGTGCAGCCCTGGAGGATGCAGGCAGTGCACTTGCTCTGGAGTCCTGGGACCTGAGAGGAGTCCTCTGCAAGATAAGTCTGAGCTACTGTGGCAACAAACTTCACAGAATCACAGAGTTGTCTGGATTGGGAAAGACCTCTAAGGTCATGGAGTCCAAACTTCAGCCTAACAGTGCCAACTCCTTGACTAAACCACAGCCCTCACCACCACCTCCACGTGACACTTAATTACACCTCCAGGGGTGGGGACTCCACCACCTCCCTGGGCAGCCTGTCCCAGTGCCTGAGAACCCTTTGAGTGAAGAAATTCTTCCTAAAATCCAACCTGAACCTCCTCTACCACAATTTCAGGTCATTTCCTCTTGTCCTATCACTTGTTACTAGGTTGAATCAACCCCTACCTGGCTCCAATCTCTTCTCAGTAAGCTGCAGAGAGCAATGAGGTCTCCACACTAAACACCCCCAGTTCCCTCAGCTGCTCATCACCAGCCCTGTTCTCCAGACCCTTCCCCAGTTTAATTGTCCTTCTCTGGACCTGCTCCAGCCCCTCAATGCCCTTCTTGGAGTGAGCGGCCCATAAGTGAACCAAGGATTCAAGCTCTGCCCAGTCCATGCGTTAAGCAATCCCTTTGCAATGGGACAGGACTGAACCACACCCTCTGAAGATGACACTCACCCAGGTGGGCAGTCCAAGCACTCCTGGAGGCTTCTCAGCCCACTGACATTGCTGAAAGTTCCTGGAGGACAGGGGACAGGTGAGGGAACCCCGGGTGGGCAGTAAGCCCCAGCAGGACACACATTTCCTGTGACACCATCTGTGGGCAGCTGAAATTGGAAAAGGCACCACTTAAAAAAGAAGAGCAAATGGAGTTGCAGTCGTGAAGGCATCACAAGCACAACAAAGGTAAACAAAGTACACAGGCTTAGCTTGTGCCTGTCTTGTGTAAAGCAAGCCTATGGCTTCACCTAATATGGTCGGGCTTGCATAACTGCCAATGTGATTGGCTCTTCTGTGCCCAAAGGCAGTTAATCTTGGCCCATGTTGATAAAAGATATATGCAGGTTAAAGCAGTGTGCACTGCCCTGTGCTGCTGTACTCTGCTGTGCTCTGCCCTGCACTGCCCTGCTCTGCCCTGTGCTGCCATGCTCTGCTGTGCTCTGCCGTGAGCTGCTGTGCTCTGCCTTGCACTGCCCTGCACTGCCCTGTGCTGCTGCGCTCTGCCCTGTGCTGCCCTGCTCTGCCGTGCCCTGCCGTGCTCTGCCCTGTGCTGCTGCGCTCTGCCCTGTGCTGCCCTGCTCTGCCGTGCTCTGCCCTGCACTGCCCTGCGCTGCTGTGCTCTGCTGTGCTCTGCCCTGCACTGCTGTGCTCTGCTGTGCTCTGCCGTGCACTGCCCTGCACTGCCCTGCGCTGCCATGCTCTGCTCTGCGCTGCCTGCTGTTGCCTGCTGCCATTGCTCACTGCCTTACTGTTTGCCTGGAAGCTCCACTGTCAAGAGTTTACCAGGAACAGGCTCTAAATGCCTCCACGCGATTGGCCTGCACAGCCAGCGGGACACCCTGCTGAGACTGCACACCACAACACATCCTGCCTGCACCTGAAAGTCTCTGGCCAAGACGAGAAGTCCTGGAGATCATCTAGAGGAGCCAGTAGACAAGGTCAGAGATTGTCTGACTCCTTTCCCCATAAGACTGGGAAGAATCACAGAATCAGTCAGGGCTGGAAGGGACCACAAGGAGCAGCCAGTTGCAGCCCCCCTGCCATGCCCAGGGACACCCTACCCTAGAGCAGGCTGCACACAGCCTCAGCCAGCCTGGCCTCAAACACCTCCAGCCATGGGGCCTCAACCACCTCCCTGGGCAACCCATTCCAGCCTCTCACCACTCTCCTGCTCAACAACTTCCTCCTCACCTCCAGCCTCACTCTCCCCACCTCCAGCTTTGCTCCATTCCCTCCACTCCTGGCACTCCCTCACAGCCTCAAAAGTCCCTCCCCAGCTTTTTTGTAGGCCTCCTTTAAATACCGGAAGGCCACAAGAAGGTCACCTGGGAGCCTCCTCTGCTCCAGCCTGCACAGCCCCAACTCTTTCAGTCTGTGCTCACAGCAGAGCTGCTGCAGCCCTCTCAGCATCCTCCTGGCCCTGCTCTGGACATGCTCCAGCATCTCCACATCCCTCTTGTAATGGGGGCTCCAGAACTGGACACAGTACTCCAGGTGGGGTCTCAGCAGAGTGGTGTACAGGGGGAGAATGACCTCCCTCATCCCTCTGGCCACACTTCTGCTGCTGCAGCCCAGGCTCTGCTTGGCTTTCTGGGCTGCAAGTGCACACTGCTGGCTCCTCTTGAGCTTCTGGTCCAGCAGCACCCCCAAGTCCCTCTCCTCAGGGCTGCTCTCCAGCCACTCACTGCCCACCCTGGATTTGTGCTTGGCATTGCCTCGACCCAGATGCTCTTGGTCTTGTTGACCCTCCTGAGCTTGGCTTGTGCCCACCTCTCCAACCTGTCCAGGTCCCTCTGAATGGATCCCTGCCCTCCAGCCTGGCTGCTGCACCACACAGCTTGGTGTCATCAGCAAACTTGCTGAGGCTGCACTCAATGCCCCTGTCCATGGCACCCACAAAGACGTTGAACAAGACTGGTCCCAGGACTGATCCCTGAAAGACTCCACTTGTCCCTGGCTTCCACTTGGCCATGGAGCCATTGACAGCCACTCTTTGGATGCAGCCATCAAGCCAGCTCTTTATCCGTCAAATCTCAGCAGCCAACAAGACAGAGTTGCCTGAAAGCATTTGGGTTAATGTCTGGGTCTGTGGCTAGCCCCACGAGTCAGCTGATAATAACTTGTGAGTACTTAAAGCCTCTCTCTAATTCTCCACTGCCTACTGCCATAAGCAGAAAGAGCTCCTTGACGCCATCTAGTGGACAAGTGGTGTATTGACCGCAAGAATCTTCTGCTTCAATTAATGTCTACATATTTTGCTGGTTGTTACCAGGTCTGCTTATTGTCTGTAAAATGCTTCCATGGCCGTGGGAAGAACTCATTATTATTATAATTAGCGGTCAGGGGTGGTGAGAGTCCTGAATAGCAGAACCAATAAATGACATTAATTGGGGGAAAACAGCACCTCGTGGTAATTAATTTCCCCCTCATAACAACCAACCCCACTGAGACTCACAGCCACTCCACTGTCACCTGTCACTGTCAGCCTTTTCAATCACAGGTGAAGAAGGCTAAAAATTTGTTCTTACAATCATAGGATGTCAGGGGTTGGAAGGGACCCAAAGAGATCATCAACTCCAACCACCCCTGCCAGAGCAGGACCATACAATCTGTCTCAGGTCACAGAGGAATGTATCCAGATGGGAAAGTCCTCAGAGAAGGAGACTTCACAGCCTCTGGGGAGTCTGTTCCAGTGCTCTGTGACCCTTATAGTAAAGAAGCTCCCCCTCGTGCTGCAGTAGAGCCTCCTGTGCTGCAGCTTACATCCATTGTTCTTGTCCTGTCACAGGGAGTGAGAAGAGCCTGTCCCACCGCTTCTGACACCCAGCCCTCAGGTATTTATAAACATGTATTAAATCCCCTCTCAGTCTTCTTTTCTACAGACTAAAAAGCCCCAGCTCCTCACAAGGCATGTGCTCCAGTCCCCTCATCATCCTTGTGGCCCTTTGCTCAATGCCCCCCAGCAGATCTCTGTCCCTCTTAAACAGAATAGAATAGAATAGAATCAACCAGGTTGGAAGAGAGCTCCAAGCTCATCCAGTCCAACCTAGCACCCAGCCCTATCCAGTCAACCAGACCATGGCACCAAGTGCCTCATCCAGGCTTTTCCTGAACACCCCCAGGGATAGTGACTCCACCACCTCCCTGGGCAGCCCATTCCAATGCCAATCACTCTCTGCCAACAACTTCCTCCTAACATCCAGCCTANGCCCAGAACTGGACACAGCACTCAAGGTGTGGCCTGAGCAGTGTTGAGTACAGGGGCAGAAGAACCTCCCTTGTCCTACTGGCCACACTGTTCCTGATCCAGGCCAGGATGCCATTGGCTCTCTTGGCCACCTGGGCACACTGCTGGCTCATCTTCAGCTACTATCCACCAGTACCCCCAGGTCCCTTTCCTCCTGGCTGCTCTCAGCCACTCTGTCCCCAGCCTGTAGCGTAGCTTGGGGTTGTTGTGGCCAACAATGAGGTCTCACCAGGGCAGAGTAGAGGGGGAGGACAACCCTCCTTGATCTGCTGGACACACTCTTCCTAATACACCCCAGGATGCCACTGGCTTTCTTGGCCACAAGGGCACATTGCTGTCCCATGGATAACTTGTTATCCACCAGCAATGAAGGGGGTTTAGGGTTGAGGGGAGAAAATGGGATGTGACAGTGCCTTTGAGGGCAGCATGAGTGCTTCTCGAGCCATGAACTTGAGCACTACAGAGTTGTGACTCTTCAAAAGTACTTCAGTGGAGGAAAAAACCACCACAGAGAAGCACAGCTACATAATCACAGTCAGGGAATGGGTTGGGTTGGAAAGGATTTCAAAATGATCATCCAGTCCCAGCTCTCTGCCATGGGCAGGGACACCTCTCACCAGCACAAGTTGCTCAAGGCCTCATCCAGTTTGGCCTTGGACACTTCCAGAGAGGGGACATCCACGACCTCCCTGGGCAACCTGTGCCAGTCTCTCACCACCCTCACTATCAAGAATCTTTTCCTCATCTCCACTTTCACTATCCCCTCTCCCAGCTCAAAGCCATTGTCCCTCATGCTGGCACTCCCTGCCCTTGTCAAAAGTCCCTCCCCAGCTCTCCTAGAGCCCCTTCAGGTACTCTAAGGTTTCCCTGAAGCCTTCTCTTCTTCAGGCTGAACAGCTCCAACTCTCCTGTCCCCATAGCAGAGGTTCTCCAGCCTCTGATCATCTTGGTGGCCTCCTCTGGACCCTCTCCATCTGCTCCTTGTGCTGGGTTCCCAGAGCTGGAGGCAGTGCTGCAGGTGAGGTCAGAGCAGAGCAGAGGGGCAGAATCCCCTCCCTGTGCTGCTGCTCTCCCTGCTCTGGCTGCAGCCAGCACACAGCTGGCCCTGAGTTGCCAGGGACCAGTGCTGGCTCCTGGGCAGTTTGCCATAAACTGACACCCCTAAGCCCTTCTCCTCAAGGCTGCTCTCAAGCCTCTCTTTGTCCAGCCTGGATTTGTGCTTGGGTTTGCCCTGATCCAGGTGCAGGACCTTGCACTTGGCCTTGTTGAACCTCATGAGGAGAAACCTTTGCAGCATGACTTACTGGAGTCAGGGCTCTGCCCTGGCAGTAGAATCCAGCCTCACAGGGACCACTTGGCCCAGTCTGCCCTGGAGCAGCACAGTAGACACCAGGGCCACAGGGGCTGCATTCTGAGGGTGCAGACAGTCCCTTCTTGCTACTGAATGTCCCCTCCAGGCAGGGCTCAGGTTCAGAGCTGCCTTCACCACAGTAGAAGCCCTGCAAAACAAAGCAGCTCTGTGCAGCACTGAAAGCTCTCCAACAGCCTCACACACACCACTGGGCAACCACGAAAGAGCAACTTACTGCTGGGCAGCTTTTGGGCTCTGACATGGCAGGAGTGTCACAGTAGTACCCAGCTGGACATGGCTTGCAAGTGTCTTCACCCTCCATGCTGGAATTATCCCAGAAGAAGCCTGGCACACAGGGAAAGGAAAAAGGGAATCCAGTCCCTGGAGGGCAGTTGTAGCCAGGTGGGCAATCCCCAGTCTGCAAAGCAAAGCACACAGTCAGGCAGGGCTCTGCTGCCTCCTCTCGAGTGGGAAAGAGGCACCTGTTAGGATTCATAGAGCCACAGAATCACTAAGGTTGGAGAAGGCCTCTAAGATCAAGCCCAACCTTCTACCCAACACCTCCATGACCACTGGACCATGTCCCAGAGTGCCACAGCTACTCATTTTCCAAGCCACTCCAGGCATGGTGACTCCAGCACCTCTCTGGGCAGCTTTACAGTTTGAATAACCTGGAGTTGTTTTTTACTGTGTGCTGAACAGAAGGGCAGGAAAGAAGGAAGGGAATTCACAGCCTCATCAGTAAGACCCTGACCAGGAAGGATCATTAGTTGAGGTGAGAGTCTTTTTTTTTAGGGTTAACTCTTGTCCTTGAGTCTGGCTTTGCATGGTGTCTGTGCAGCCATGGGCAAGATGCTCTTCTTCTGCACCTGGAAAAGAGCTGTGGCTGGGATAAAAGCTATCAGCTTGCTCCTCAGTGAAAAGATGGATTCATGCATGTTGAAGAGAAACCAGCTGCATTCTTTCACTCTCAAGAGGGGTTTCTATTGATTGTAACAGCCATTAATATGTGAAGAGGTCATTCTTTCCAGACACAAGGCAACCACAATGGAGGATCCCAACATTCATTGAAGACAGAGCAGTAACCAGCTCCTGACCTTTGGATTCTCTTTCATAGCCCAGGGTGCTAGGACATCTCAGTTAAACTCTGCTATTAGCTAAAAAGGTTGGAGCAGATGATCCTTGAGGTCCCTTCCAACCTGGCATCCTGTGATTCTGTGATTGACAGGGAGAAGGTAAAGTACAGGACCACGAGGATGAGCAGAGGACTGGAGCACCTCTCCAGTGCCACACAAGCATCAGCATCCCAACCTGGCTGCCCTTGGGTGCAACAATCCAACAGCCACGAGGATGAGCAGAGGGCTGGAGCTGCTCTGCTATGAGGAGAGACTGAGAGAGTTGGGGCTGCTCAGTCTGGAGAGAAGGCTCCAAGGTGACCTTCTTGTGGCCTTTCAGTATCTGAAGGGGGCTACAAGAAAGCTGGGGAGGGACTTTTTAGGCTGTCAGGCAGTGACAGGACTGGGGGGAATGGAACAAAGCTGGAAATGGGGAGATTCAGACTGGATGTTAGGAAGAAGTTGTTCAGCATGAGAGTGGTGAGAGCCTGGAATGGGTTTGCCCAGGGAGGTGGTGGAAGCCTCATCCCTGGAGGTGTTTAAGGCCAGGCTGGATGAGGCTGTGGACAGCCTGATCTAGTGTGAGGTGTCCCTGCCCATGGCAGGGAGGTTGGAACTGGCTGATCCTTGCAGTCCCTTCCAGCCCTGACTGATTCTATGATTCTAAAGATGGAACAGCTGGGACAGGCTTGCTCCAGCAGGTGTTGCAGCCTTTAACAGTTGGACTCTATGATCTTAGAGGTCTTTCCCAACTGAAACAATTATGTGGTCCTTTGGAAAAAGAAAATAACCTGGGCTGTACTTACAGGCTGTGGAATTCCAGGAGGCTCCATCCCACTGCTGTAGCAGTACTTCCCTGCAGGGCATGGTAAGCACTCAGCAGCACTGCTCAGACCCCTCTGCTCACCATAGGTCCCATTTGGGCAGGGTTGGACACGCAAATCCTTGGCATGAAACAGAAAAGTTGTCTTTATCACACTGACTGCTGCGTTCTACAAAGCCAAGGAAAACACAGAATGGGTTGGGTTGGAAGGAACCTTAAAGATCATCCATGGGCAGGGACACCTCCCACCAGCACAGGTTGCTCAAGGCCTCATCCAGCCTGGCCTTGAACACCTCCAGGGAGGTTGTGGAGCACAGAAGCACCCAATGTGATCAAAGATTCTGTGCTCCACAACCTCCCTGGGCAACCTGTGCCAGTGTCTCCTCATCCTCCTTCTCTGTGCTCCACAACCTCCCTGGGAAACCTGTGCCAGTGTCTCCTCACTCTCCCTCTCTGTGCTCCACAACCTCCCTGGGCAACCTGTGCCAGTCTCTCCCCACCTTCACTCTAAAGAATTTCTTCCTCATCTCCACTCTCAATCTCCCCTCTCCCAACTCAAATCCATTGTCCCTCATCCTGTCAGTCACTCCCAGCCCTTGTCCTAAGTCCCTCCCCAGCTCTCCTGCAGCCCCTTCAGGCACTGGAAGGCTGCTCTAAGGTCTCCCTGGAGCCTTCTCTTCTCCAGAGCCTTCTCTGTCCCCAGAAGGAAGGTGCTCAGCCCTCTGATCATTAAGCATACAACAGCCCAAGCTCTGAAGATAATTCTTCTGAATAAATGGGAACAAACACTTAGAAGTGACACCAGGAATCTGGGATGAATGCTCAGAAAAGATGGAATATTGGAATGGGGATCCCATCCTCTGTATTGTACATAATGTGGTCCCTGGAGGTGCTCAAGAAAAGCCTGGATGAGGCAGTTAGTGCCATGGTCTGGTTGACTGGATAGGGCTGGGTGCTAGGTTGGACTGGATGAGCTTGGAGGTCTCTTCCAACCTGCTTGATTCTATGATTCTATGAACAGATTCACACTGGGCAAACCCTGCTCAGATCTCTTGGCACCAGCACAGCACAGAAATCAGCAAACCCAAATTGCTAGGAAGGGCTCCCACAGCAAGAACTAATCAGAGAATCACAGAAGGGGCTGGAAGGGACCTCCAAAGCTCATCCAGTCCAACCCCTGCCAGAGCAGCATCACCCAGAGCAGATCACACAGCAACACATCCAGACAGGGCTTGAATATCTCCAGAGAGGAAGACTCCACAACCCCCCTGGGCAGCCTGTGCCAGGCTCTGTCACCCTCACAGGTAAAAAAATCCACCTAATGGAGTTTCCTATGCTTCAGCTTCCAGCATTGTCCCTCATCCTGTCACTGGACACCACCAAGCAGAGCCTGGCTCCATCTTTCTGGCACCCATCCCCTGCATCCCAGTGCAGATTGGTAACTGAGCAGCCAGCTTGATGAGAGACCAATGAATCCCCAGGCCCAAAGCAGATGCCCTTACCTGGTCTCCCTGGGGACAGAAGTATCCTCTTGGGCAGGCATTTGCACTGGCATCTGGAACAGCTGCCTGTCCTGCTGGGCACAGGAGGCCTGCTGGGCAAGGCATGGCATGGAGCATCACCTCCCGGCTGGTGTGCTCACTAGCACAGTAGTGTCCAACGAGGCAAGGCAAGCAGGAGGCTGAGCCCTGGTCCTACAAGGTGAAAAGCAAAGGGTCCCACTGCTGGAGGAGAAAAGAATCCCTGGCACATCTGTCAAGTTGTGCTGAGGCACAAAGCATGGGAAATGAACTGCAGCCAACCCCACAGCAGCCCCTGTCAGCAAACACAACCATCCACGAGTGCCTGGGCTCACAGGTTGGAAGGGACCCTCAAAGGCCATCTTGTCCAACCCCCTGCAAGGAGCAGGGTTGGAAAAGTCCTCCAAGATCAAGTCCAACAGCCAACCCAACCCCACCATGGCCACTGAACCATGTCCCAAAATGCCATGGCCACAACTTTCTTCAGCTCCTCCAGGGATGGGGACTCCACCACCTCCCTGGGCAGCCTGTCCCTGGCCACCCTTGCAGCAACGAAATTATTCCTTATCTCCAACTTAAACCTCCCCTGCTGCAACTTGAGGCCATTTCTTCTCACTCTGTCACCTGATACTAGAGAGAAGAGCCCAGCCTCCAACCTAAACCTCTGCCCTGGCACAGCTTGAGGCTGTGTCCTCTTGTTCTGTCCCTGGGTGCCTGGCAGAAGAGCCCAACCCCACCTGGCTACAACCTCCTTTCAGGGAGCTGTAGAGAGCAATGAAGTCTCCTCTCAGCCTCCTCTTCTCCAGGCTCAACACCCCCAGCTCCCTCAGCTGCTTCCTCCCAGCTCTGTTCTCCAGACTTGAGCAACCTGTCCCTGCCCGTGGCAGGAGGCTGGAGCTGGATGATATTTAAAGTCTCTCCCATCCCAACCCCTTCTGTGGTTCTCTAAATGGAGGTGTCTGCTTTCTGCCAGGGTAAGATACACCACAAATCCCAAAGTCCCTGTCCTGCAGCCCCTTGCCAGGCTCATAAGAGATGTCCTTGGCCTGCTACTGCAAGCCTCTGGAGCAGGGATAACAGCAGAGGCAGCACAGTACATGTGACTTGGAGCATCTGGTCTGGAGCAGCTCCACTCCCAGTGCCTTCTCTGCATCAGCACTTCCACACTCCTCAGCTGCAGGAGCAGCACAGGTGGACAATGCTGTGTAAAGCACTGCAAACCATCACCCCACTCCTCAGCCTCTCCACACAAGGAGATGAGCTCCCAGAGCCTCCTTCCAGCACCTCCTCTGGGGCACCCAAAGTCTCCTTCCAGTACCTCCTCTGAGGCACCCAAAGCCTCCTTCCAGCACTTACTTTGAGGCACCCAAAGCCTCATTCCAGATCCTCCTCTGAGGCACCCAAAGCCTCCTTCCAGCACTTACTTTGAGGAACCCAAACCCTCATTCCAGTGCCTCCTCTAAGGCACCCAAAGCCTCCTCCCAGTGCCTCCTCTGAGGCCCCCAAAGCCTCAGGCTCCCCCTGAAGCTCTCCTTCCTGCCAAAATCCAGTCCTTATGCTGAACAGATGCCAGGATAAAATTACTGCTGCTCACTGAGAAGTTGCCAGCACCACATATTCGAGGAGCAACGGTGCCCAGCTCAGGGCAGTGATACCCTGCAGGACAGGGGATGCAGTCTGCAGCCACTTTTCCACCACCTTCCATCCGATAGGTTCCTCTGCAGGAGCAAATACAGCAGAAGGGAGAGTCACAAACAGCAGTGAAGTGTCCCAGAAAAGGACAGTGCACCTCTGCTCTGCATTCTTAGTCCTTTATATAGAACAAATCTACCAAGTCTTGGGGCAAGAAGCTACCTGATTGTGAAGAAACCTGCCTGGATCACCCAGGAACCTGGGAGGTGAAAGGAGCTGGCTAACCCTTCTGGTGCAGAAGGACATTCCCTAAACTCAGGAGTGTTCTGATAATCCACAGAAAGAGACTCCCTTTTGTACCTGCAGCACCTGCAGTGTACTCACACTGGGCACAGAACTGGTTTGGAGGTCCCACTGGTGCAGAAAGCTCCTGCAGGGCAGGCACTGCAATCTTCCACTTGGCCACTGCCCAGCCTGGTACTGAAAGTTCCTGCAGGGCAGGGGTGCTGTGTGCCCCTCCAGGTACCTTTCCAAATAGAAAGAAGAGAGAGTCAGTGCCTTGCTCATCACTGCTAGGAAGCACTTCCAGATAAGTGCATACTTAATAGATAAGTATGGAAGGTGTCCAAAGAAGGGCAACAAAGCTGCTGAGAGGCCTGGAGCACAGCCCTGGGAGGAGAGGCTGAGGGAGCTGGGGGGGTGCAGCCTGCAGCAGAGGAGGCTCAGGGCAGAGCTCATTGCTGTCTGCAGCTCCCTGCAGGGAGGCTGTAGCCAGCTGGGGTTGGGCTCTGCTGCCAGGCAGCCAGGGACAGAAGAAGGGGATACAGCCTCAAGCTATGCCAGGGCAGGGTCAGGCTGGATGTGAGGAGGAAGTTGTTGGCAGAGAGAGTGATTGGCACTGGAATGGGCTGCCCAGGGAGGTGGTGGAGTGGCCGTGGCTGGAGGGGTTGAAGCCAAGCCTGGCTGGGGCACTTAGTGCCATGGTCTGGTTGGTTGGGCAGGGCTGGGGGCTAGGTTGGGCTGCAGGAGCTTGGAGCTCTCTTCCAGCCTGCTTGATTCTGTGATTCTATAAAAATCACTGCTCAGAGCTGAGAACAACAACAACATAAGCAGCACCTAGCAGGCATTGCAGAATCTTTGCAGGAAGGTTCAGAATCAGCATTGTGCTTGTGCTGGACACTTGCTGGGGCTTGGGATTATTTGCTAATTAAAGGAAAGAAAATAATGACATCAACATAGTCAGCTTGGTGAGTACAGATTTGCAGTGCTGACCATGCACAATCATGGAACTGTTTCAGTTGGAAGAAACCTCTAAGATCACAGAGACCTCTAAGATCATCCAGTCCAACCTTCAACCCAACCCCACCATGGCCATTAAACCATGTCCCAGAGTGCCATGGCCACAGGTTCCTTGAACACCTCCAGGGATGGGGACTCACCACCTCCCTGGGCAGCCTCTGCCAATCCCTGATCACTCTTGCAGCAAACAAATTGTTCCTCATCTCCAAACTAAACCTTCCTTTGGCACAATTTCCTTGTCATGGTAGGCCTGAATAGGCCAAAATAGGTTTAGACATGTCCTAGCTTGCCCAGACATGTTTTTCTGCTCTCCCTCCTTCTGTTTCGGGGAAAAGCAACCACAGGAAAGAGGACCAAGAACCTGGAGCCACTGAGTCGAAGGACTCCAGCCTGCTCAGACTTGTGTACATCCTGTGGTAAGCAAGGTACACACCCTTAGCTTGTGCCTGCCTTGGCCTATCCTCTCCCCAAATTTGGGTGAAGCAAGCCTATGGTTTCACCTACCATGGTCAAGCTTGGCTAACTGCCATTCTGATTGGCTAAGCTATGTGCAAAGGCCCCTTAGTCTCGGGCTGTATTGATTAAAGAGATGAGCAGGTACACACAATGTGCTCTGCCATTGCATTCATGCTTGCTACTGCCTGCTGCCATTGCTCACTGCCTTCTTGTATCCTGGAAGCTTCACTGCCTCGAGTTTGCCAGGAACAGGCTCTAAAAGCCTCCACGCGATCGGCCTGCGCAGCCAGCCTGACACCCTGCTGAGACTGCACACCACAACACATCCTGCCTGCACCTGCAGGTTTCCTGCCAAGACAGGAAGCCCTGGAGATACACAGATCATCCAGAGGAGCAAAGATAAGGTCAGAGATTGTCTGCCTCCTTTCCCCAGCACTCTGAAGCCTCAGGGGGCTGACAAAACAGAATCCCTTGAGAGCGTTTGGGTGCTGTCTGAAGCTGTAGCTAGACCTGGGAGTCAGGAGATCACTTCTGTGAGTAAATACTTAAAGCCTCTTGTAATTTGCCATTGCCTCCTGCCATAAGCAGAGAGGAGCTCCTTGAGTCCATCTAGTGGGCAAGCAGAGTATTGACAGCAAGCAGTATATTGTCCCCAGGAACCTTCTCTTCCAGTTCAGCTGAGCTCAACTGATGTTTGTGTATTTTTGGTAGTTATTCCTAGATCTGGTTACTCCTCTGCATGTTTGCATGACCATGTGAAGAACCAATTATGATTAAAATGAGTGGTTGGGGGTGGCAGGAGGTTTATATTGATTTTGGAAAAACATCCTCTCATATGAATTAACTACCCCTCCATAACATTCCTCTCCTTCCATCACCTGAGACTAGGGAGAAGAGGCCAACCCACACCTCACTGAAACCTCCTCTCTGAGAGCTGCAGAGAGCAATAAGGTCTCCTCTCAGCCCCTTCTTCTCCAGACTCAACTCCCCCAGCTCCTTCAGCTGCTTCTCCCCAGCCCTCTTTTCCAGACACTTTCTCAGCTTTGTTGCTCTTTTCTGGACCTGTTCCAGCTCCTCAATGTCCTTCTTGGAGTGAAGGGCCTAAAACTGAACCCAGTACTCAAGGTGCAGCCTCACCAGTGCCCAGTCCAGGGGCACCATCACTTCCCTACTCCTGCTGGCCACACCATTGCTGACACAGGCCAGGATGTTGGTGCCTTTCTTGACCACCTGAGCACACTGCTGCTTGCTATCCAAGTCCATGCTGAAACATATTGGTGTACACAGTGCATGAGGATCACAGGATCACAGAATGTCAGGGGTTGGAAGGGACCTCCCAAGCTCAGCCAGTCCAACCCCCCTGCAGAGCAGGATCTCCCTTAGCAGATCACACAAGAACACATCCAGGCAGGTTTTGAATATCTCCAGAGAGGGAGACTCCACAGCCCCCCTGGGCAGCCTGTGCCAGGCTTCTCTCACCCTCACAGGGAAAAAATTCCTCCTCATGTTTCCATGGAACTTCCTATGCCTCAGCCCCCACCACTGCCCTTGTGCTGGCATTGGGCATCACCAAAAAGAAGGACATCAGAGTGCTCCAACTTCTGATGACAGAGATCACCTACACCTGCTCCACTCCTTACCTTGAGGGCAGTAGTGCCCTGAGCTGCACTTGCCGGTAGGGACCCGAGCACCTCCTGCACAAAACCAGCCTGCAGGGCACTGTAAGCACTCCTCTGCTGAGCTCAAGCCTGTCCTGTTGCTCCAGGTGCCTGGGGCACACTTGTGCTGCGTTGGATGCTTTGTGCCTGGTGGGCAGTAGTGACCAACTGGGCATGGAGTGGGAGGCTTCTGTCTCCCTCCTGTCCCTGGAAATGCAAAGACAAATGAGAGACTCCAGCACAGAGCCACAAAAACAGTTGAGGAAGAGGAACATCTTCCTTATGGGGAGAGCCTGAGGGAGCTGGGGCTAGGAGCTTGGAGAGGAGGAGACCAAGGGGTGAGCTCCTTCATGTTTGTAAATATGGAAGGAGTGAGTGCCAGGAGGCTGGAGCCAGGCTCTGCTGGGTGATGCCCAGTACAAGGGACTGGACAAGGGGCAATGGTGGAAGCTGAGGCATAGAAGGTTCCATGTGAAGCTGAGGAAGGTTTTTTTCCATGAGGGTGACAGAGCACTGGAACAGGCTGCCCAGGGGGTTGTGGAGTCTCCCTCTCTGGAGATTTTCAAGAACCATCTGGGTGCATTGCAGTGTGATCTGCTCTGGGTGATCCTGCTCTGGCAGGGAGGCTGCACCAGATGATCTTTTGAGGTCCCTTCCAGCCCCTGACATTCTGTGCTTCTATGAAATGGAAGAGGAGCAAAGCAGAATCCTGGCTTCACAGAACCCCAGTGCCCTTGTCCTGTTTACAGCTCTGCTGGATGATTCCAGGTGGAGTCCTCTCATTGTGTGCCTTTGGGAATCCCCTGTTGATGAGAGTCTCACAGAACTGCTCCCTCAAGCAATTCCTCTTTAGCTGAAGCATCCTGTGTGGTGCCCTTGCCCAAAGCTGGCACAGCTGTTGAAGTGAAGTGGCCACCAACAAGCTCAAACCTTTGCAGATTGTAAAAAGTGGCCACTTGCAGGTCTGACACTAAACCAGTAACCAGGAGTGGCATAGAATGAGAATTAGAGAGTAAAATGAAGACCAACTTGTCCAGCAGGCTCAGCAGCTTCTGCAGCAACACTGAGAGGGCAACATTTACTCTTTTACCACCGTGGTGATGCCTCACTGACTTGCTCTAGCACTCCCTGGTGGGCTCTGTGACACTGGGTACCAAAGAACAGGGCTCACTTTGGCACAAAGGCACCTACCTCTCAGGCAGACAAATCCAGCAGGGCAGGTCTCGCACTGAGACTTGTCAAAGAGGTTGAAGTCGTTGCCAACTGTTCCTGGAGGACAGGCATTGCTTGGGAAGTGAGGGCTGGATGAGCCTGCTGGGCACACATACCTGAAAAAGCACAGCAAGCCAACTGGGACAAATGTTCTGGTGCCAGTGGATTGTCAGGCACTGGCACAGGCTGCCCAGGGAGGTGGTGCAGTTGCCATCCCTGGAGGTGCTTAAAAGCTGGGTGGATGCAGCACTGAGGGATGTGTTTTAGTGGGGGTGGCCTGGCAGCAGTGGTGGGATGGTGAGGTCTAGGTGAGTGGCTGGGCTTGATGAACTCAAAGCTCTCTTCTAAGCTCAACAGAGGAAGACAAACTTTGTGCCCTACCAGATTATCAGGATGAATGCTGCAGCTAAGTACTTGGTGCTGTGGCTGACAGCAATGTGACTGACAGCAAATAATGCAGAGCTACTGAACATCAGTCACTGGAAATGGGGCAGTTGTGACCTGCATTTTTCACCAGGAGTGGGTTGTTCAGCCAGGCTGTGCTGCACATGCCCAGGGGATGTCTGTGCTGGCTGCATTCTTGGTTATTCTTACCACCTGCTCCATGGCAATGGCAGGCAGCAGTGCCCTCTGCCAGAGCAGCCACACTGATTTCCCAGGAACTGCAATCAAATCCAAGCAGAGCAGAGGAAATTGCCTTCCTGCCTTCAACTGGGGCTTCCCAGTTTAGGAGGGACAGGGATTTGCTGGAGAGGGTCCAGGGCAGGGCTCTGAGGATGATGAGGGGACTGGAGCAGTGCCTGGTGAGGAGAGGCTGAGGGCCCTGGGGCTGCTTAGTCTGGGGAAGAGAAGACTGAGAGGGGATTTAATCAATGTCTATCAATATCTGAGGGCTGGGGGTCAGGAGGGGGGGACAGGCTCTGCTCACTGCTCCCTGGGATAGGACAAGGAGCAATGAATGGAAGCTGCAGCACAGGAGGTTCCAGCTCAGCACAAGGGGGAACTTCTTGACTGTAAGGGTCACAGTGATCCTGTGCAATTGTGCCAGGGGAGGTTCAGGCTGTAGATTAGAAACAATTTCTTTACTGCCAGAGTGGTCAGGGACTGGCACAGGCTGCCCAGGGAGGTGGTGGAGTCCCTACCCCTGGAAGTGTTCAGGAAACCTGTGGCCATAGCACCTGTGGCCATGGTTTGGTGGCCATGGTGGGGTTGGACTGATGGTTGGACTCAGTGACCTTAGAGATCTTTTCCAACCCAAACAATTTTAGGATTCTCTGCCTCCTGCACTTTCCCCCACACAAAGCAAATCCAGTGGGGGGGAAATTTCTGCACAGACATAAAGAGAAGCAGAGGAAAGAGCCAAGGCTTACCCTGGCAAGCAGTCTGCATCAGGCTGGGCTAAGCCAGCCTGGGTACAAGCTCTCCCTGCAGGGCAGGCTCTGCAGTCAGTGGCTTCATCCTGTCCTTGGAGAGGGTTGTATGTACCTGGCTGGCATGGGACAGGATAGCTTGCTCCAGCAGGACAGAAATAGCCAGCAGGACACTTCAAACACAATCCAATTCCTAAAGGGAGAGAAGATAATTAAGGTCCTACAGGGATCATGACCTGCTAACAAAACAGAGGGTCCCACCAAAGAGGATTCCTTTGCTTTCATCCAAGAAGGACATTGAGGGGCTGGAGCAGGTCCAGAGAAGGGCAACAAAGCTGAGAAAGAGTCTGGAGAAGAGGGCTGGGGAGGAGCAGCTGAGGGAGCTGGGGGTGTGCAGCCTGGAGAGGAGGAGGCTGAGAGGAGACCTCATTGCTCTCTGCAGCTCCCTGGGAGGAGGCTGCAGTCAGGTGGGGGTTGGGCCCCGCTCCCTAGGATCAGGTGGCAGAAGGAGACAAAATGGCCCAAAATTATGCCAAGGGAGAGTTAGGTTGGAGATGAGGAACAATTTGTTCACTGCAAGAGTGGTCAGGGCTTGGCACAGGCTGCCCAGGGAGGTGGTGGAGTCCCCATCCCTGGAGGTGTTCAAGAAATGTGTGGCCCTGGCACTTGGATGGTTCAGTGGCCATAGTGGGGTTGGGTTATGTTGGACTGGATGATGGTGGAGGTTCCAACCAGAACAATTCTATGATCTACAGCAAGTCTGGAGGGAGTTCAACACTACCACCACTGGAGAGGGCTCAGATACCACCACTGAAGTTACTGCAAAGCCAGAAGGTGGTATTGGATTAGCTGAGTGCTGCTGAGCTTCAGTGGTTCATGGAAGCAGCAAAACCTTCTGGACTGTTCTGAGCTGCTAAGAGAAGAAATGAGGCACGGTAAAAAAAGAAGACAAATGCCCAAGGCCACCAGGCTCGAGGCAAGCTCTGGTGCAGCTGTGTTCAGTGACCATGGTGCTGGGGGTTCCATGCAAGCTGAGCTCTGGTGCAGCTGTGTTCAGTGACCATGGTGCTGGGGGTTCCATGCAAGCTGAGCTCTGGTGCAGCTGTGTTCAGTGACCATGGTGCTGGGGGTTCCATGCAAGCTGAGCTCTGGTGCAGCTGTGTTCAGTGACCATGGTGCTGGGGGTTCCATGCAAGCTGAGCTCTGGTGCAGCTGTGTTCAATGATCATGATGCTTAAGCCTCAGCTGTGAGAGAGCCTGGGGGTTCCATGCAAGCAGAGCTCTTTCCATGCTTGCACCCTGAACAAATGGGGTTTGCAGCCTGGAGATGTGCTCAGTCCAAACACACAGGTGCCTGCTCGAGAGGCAGCCAGCTGGAGCTGTGACCATGCCTGGACCCCTCGGTGGTAAACAAAAGATGCTCAGGTTGTGACTTAGAGAGAGTGGTGAGATGGAGGAGGGAGACACAAATAGCAGTCAGGAAGAGCATTTCATGACAAAACATCCTCAGAGTCACAGAATATTAGAGGTGGGAAGGGACCTCCAGAGATCATAAAATCATAGAATCAGGCAGGTTGGAAGAGAGCTCCAAGCTCCTGCAGCCCAACCTAGCACCCAGCCCTGCCCAACCAACCAGACCATGGCACTAAGTGCCCCAGCCAGGCTTGGCTTCAACACCTCCAGCCACAGCCACTCCACCACCTCCCTGGGCAGCCCATTCCAGTGCCAATCACTCTCTCTGCCAACAACTTCCTCCTAACATCCAGCCTAGACCTGCCCTGGCACAGCTTGAGGCTGTGTCCCCTTCTTCTGTCCCTGGCTGCCTGGCAGCAGAGCCCAACCCCAGCTGGCTACAGCCTCCCTGCAGGCAGCTGCAGACAGCAATGAGCTCTGCCCTGAGCCTCCTCTGCTGCAGGCTGCACACCCCCAGCCCCCTCAGCCTCTCCTCCCAGGGCTGTGTTCTATTTACAGGCAGAGTTTTAACCCTTACTGTCCAAAATGAAGATCTTTGATGGCACAGACCTGGCATGCATGAGGAGCCTCTGCTGGATGTCTGAAGCTCCTCCTTGGGCCTGAAACTTCCTGCTGGGCATGGAGGGACTGCAAGGCCATCAGAACAGAAGTGACCTGCAGAGAAGGAGGAAACCTGTGGCTCAGAATCAACACTGACAATTCAGACCCAGAGTAGAGAGCTGGCAGCTGCCTTGCAGGATGAGAGGTCTCAGGGATTCTCCTCCCACTCTGCCCTGCCCTGGTGAGACCACATCTGGGGTACCAAATCCACCCTGGGGCTCCTCAGCTGAAGATAGGCAGAGATCTGCTGGAGGTCTGCAGTCCAAGAGAGGCTGCAAAGGTGATGAAGGGACTGGAACATCTCTGCTATGAAGAAATGCTGACAGGCCTGGGGCTGGTTAGTCTGGAGAAGAGAAGGCTGAGAGGGGATCTGACCAACGACTATGACTATCTGAGGGGTGGGGGCCAAGGCTCTGTCAGGTCATGCCCAGTGATGGCACAAAGAATAATGGGTGTAAGCTGGAGCCCAGGAGGTTCCACCTCAATATCAGGTCAAACCTCTTTGCTGTGAGGGTGCTGGAGCCCCAGAGCAGGCTGCCCAGAGAGGTTGTGGAGCCTCCTTCTCTGGAGACTTTCAAAACCTGCCTGGGTATGTCCCTGTGTGGCCTGCCCTGGGTGACCCTGCTCGGGCAGAGGAGCTGAATTCAGTGATTTCTGAAGGCCTCTTCCAACCCCTACCCTTCTGTGACTCCATGGTTCTGTGTGTGTATGTTGAGGGGGACACCTGGGGAAACCCAGGCATGTGTCAGCCAAACCCTAGCACAGCATTGTCACAGGGTCACAGAATGCTCAGGTTAGAAGTGCCCTCAGAGATCATCCACTCCAACCCCCTGCCTGGGGCAGAGACACCTCTCAACAAGACTCAGCTGCTCAAGGCCTCATCCACCCTGGCCTTGAACACTCCCAGGGACACAGGACAGCCTCCCTGGGCAGCCTGTGCCACAGTCTCACCACCCTTTTGTTGAAGAACCTCCTCAGCTCCAGTCTAACCCTGCTCTGCCTCAGCTTCTCCCTTGACCTGTCTCTGGACACCCTTAGGAAAAGTCTCTCTGAGGCCTTCCTGCAGGGTCCCTTCAGGAATTGGAAGGCAACTCCAAGGTCCCCCTGGAGCCTTCTCTTCTCCAGGCTGAACCACTCCAGCCCCCTCAGCCTGTCCTCACAGCAGAGCTGCTGCAGTCCAGCAAGGTACATGAACACTGCACCCCAAAGGCAGGCATGAACATGCTCCATGTTTGTCTCATCAGTTAGCATCCTCAATTGTGCTCTTCTCCTTCTCCAGTCCTTCTGCTGTCTTTGAGACTGTGGAGATTAGAGCTCAGGTGAAGTGTTCCTGCTGCTGCCCTAAGGACCACACTCCTCTCCCCAGCTCAGTACCCCACTTTGCACTTCAAACACTTCTGCTGGTTGTACACTGGGGGATGAAATGCTCACACCCAGCTAGACTTAATCACTCTTTCCACAGAAGGTTTTGTAGCACTTGATTATGCTTTACTAAGCTCCAGATGGACATTTGAGGAGTGAAGGGAGGGGAGGGAGGAGAAATGAAAGCAAAAGAGGTTTAGCTGTGGCCTGCAAGTGCTGCTGCTAGGTAGAAACCCAGGGCTCTGTGCCAGCACGGTAAGGGCACTTCAGCTCCACAACCTCCCTGGAGGTGTTCAAGGCCAGGCTGGATGAGGCCTTGAGCAACCTGTGCTGGTGGGAGGTGTCCCTGCCCATGGCAGGGGATTGGGACTGGATGACCTTTAAGGTCCTCTCCAACCCAAACCAGTCTATCATTCCAGGATACCTCTGACTCCCTCCATGTACCTTCAGTACAGTACTTGGTAGTGGGGAAAGTTTGGTGCTGCAGTAGCAGCCACACCACTGACAGCTCCCCCCAGACATCCTCAGACTTCTAATTCATGTTTCCTAACCCTCCTGAACCCTAGCAAGAAGTCCTGGCAGGGAGAGCAAGGTGTGGCTGCATCACTTTGTACAAGGATGTCCAGAGGAGTCCCTACAGGGATGCACTCTGTGCTCTGCAGTCCTGCCAAGATTTCTCTCCCCTGTAAGATGAACCTTTTCATGAACTGCTCCTGAGGCCTCCTGCAGAGTCACTAAGCTCAGTAACTTGATCCTGAGGTCTGTAATTAGAGCCTCTCTTATTAAGTAATGAAGAGCTCCTCTGCTCTGGGGACCTTACACATTGTCGAGTAGGAGAAATGGAGTAGCTAAGGAGATTGTGCTAGAACAAGATCTCAGCAGTTTAGATCCAGGTCTAATTCATAAGCAAGAGCTGAGTCCAGCTGAGAAGTGTCCTTGAGTCTAGTTGAGAGGTGTCCCTGAATCTAATTGAGAGGTGTCCCTGAATCTAATTGAGAGGTGTCCCTGAGTCCACCTCAGAGGTGTCCCTGAATCTAGCTGAGAGGTGTCCCCACCCATGGCAGGGAGGTTGGAGTAGATGATCTCCAAGGTCCCTTCCAACCTGAGCCATTCCATGGTTCTGTGAGAGGATTTCTCTTCTTTCCAGGCTGAATGATAAGAATTCTCTTACTTGCAGATGGGACTGATGGGCTGAGGCCAATGGTGTGAGAGTCAACAAGGTCCAGTGCTGCACTGGGGCCACAACCACCCCATACAGCATTACAGGCTTAGGACAGAGTGGCTGCAAAGCTGCCTGGTGGAGAAGGACCTGGGGATGTTGATTGATGGATGGCTGAGTGTGAGCCAGCAGTGTGCTCAGGTGGTCAAGAAGGAAAAGAGCATCCCGGCTGGCAGCAGCAATACTGTGACCAGAAGGCCTGGGGATGTGATTGCCTCCCTCTAGCCACAAACTCAAAGACTCACAGATTGCACTGGGTTGGAAAGGACCTTCAAAGGCTACCACATCCAACCTCCCTGCCAAGGCAGGATCACCTAAAGCAGCTCACACAGGAACACAGCCAGGTGGACCTTCAAAGGCTCCAGAGACAGAGGTTCCAGAGACAGAGGCTCCAGAGTCAGTCTCCACCAGCTCTCTGTGCAGCCTGCTCCAGACACACCAAAACCCACAGTGTGCCCTTCTGTGGTTCCTAATGACTGCAGCAGCCACTTTAGCTGGGGCTGTGTGATGGCCAAAGGAATGAGGTCCTGAAGTGCAGAAAGCTCTCACTGTGTGGGAACTTCTCCAGATGATCAGTTGAAAATCAGAGAGACAGAGCTGCCCCCCCTGTGGAAAGGGCAATCCAGAGCTCCCTGTGTGGCTCAGCAACACCTGCACATTGAGTCACAGGCTCACAGACTGCAGCAGGTTGGAAGGGATCCTCTAAGGTCATCTTGTCCAACCTTCCTGCAGTCAGCAGGGACATCTCCAACTCAATCAGGTTGCTCAGGGGCCCATCAGGTTTGACTTCAAATGTCGCCAGGGATGGGCACTCCACCACCTCCCTGGGCAGCCTGTGTCAATCTCTGACCACATTTGCAGGAAAGAATTTTTTCCTTAGCTCCAACCTAACCCTCTCTTGGCAAAATTTCTACACCAGGGAGGTGGCGGAGTCCCCACCCTGGGAGGTGTTCAAGGAACCTGCAGCCATGGCACTCGGGGACATGGTTTAATGGCCACGGTGGGGTGGGGTTGAAGGTNGGGGCCCATCAGGTTTGACTTCAAATGTCCCCAGGGATGGGCACTCCACCACCTCCCTGGGCAGCCTGTGTCAATCTCTGACCACATTTGCAGGAAAGAATTTTTTCCTTAGCTCCAACCTAACCCTCTCTTGGCAAAATTTCTACACCAGGGAGGTGGCGGAGTCCCCACCCTGGGAGGTGTTCAAGGAACCTGCAGCCATGGCACTCGGGGACATGGTTTAATGGCCACGGTGGGGTGGGGTTGAAGGTTGGACTCCATGACCTTAGAGGGCATTTGCAACCCAAACTATTCCACGGTTCCATGACTACAGAAGTTATTTGTGCTTACCTGCTGGGCAGGGCTGGCATAGCAAAGTGTCTTCAGCTGAGGCCACATCAGAAGTCCGACTTGGATTTGGCTGCTGACTCACCAAACAATGCTAAGGAGAAGAAACAGCAGAAGGTCTGGTGGCCATGTGCAGAGAGCCACAGAGTGAACCAGGTTGGGTAAGACCTTCAAGATCATCGAGTCCAACCTATCACCTAAAACCCTCTAATTAACTAAACCCTGGCACTAAGTGCCAGGTGCAGCCAACTCTTAAACACCTCCAGGGATGGGAACACCACCACCTCCCTGGGCAGCCTATTCCAATGCCAATCTCTCTTGCTGTGAAGAACTTCTTCCTAACATCCAGCCTGAACCTGCCCTGGCACAGCTTGAGGCTGTGTCCTCTTGTTCTCTCCCTGGGTGCCTGGCAGCAGAGCCCAACCCCACCTTGCTATGACCTCCTTTCAGGGAGCTGCAGACAGCAATGGGGCACATGTTTAACTTTCTTCTTGCAGGAGCCCAAGAGCTGAGCAGGAGAGAAGGAAGGAGACTTACAAGAAACCCACTGGACATTCCAAGCAGTTGCCAGCTGTGGCCCTGAGCCTCCTCTTCTGCAGGCTGCACACCCCCAGCTCCCTCAGCCTCTCCTCACAGTGCTGGGCCTCTCCCCGGCCTTGCTGCCCTTCTCTGGACACATTCAGTGTTTTGTTGCCCAAAGCTGTGTCCCAGGCAGTCCCAGGTCATGCTCTCATGGGACACCCTGCTCAGCTGTACCTGCCTGCTGGGTCCATCTGGGCAGATGTAGCTCTCTGGGCACTGCAGACACTGCAGCTCTCCCTCTGGTGAGTACAGCCCAGGGCCACAGCTCCTCTGCACACCAGTGTGTGGGTCACAGGAGTAGCCAGCTGGACAGGCACGGCAGCCAGCTCCACTCTCTAGGCTCAGATAGCCTCTGGGACAAGCCTGCAGGGAGACCACAAAGTGCATCAGACCTGCACACAAACATCCTTTGCACAAACAACACAAAACAGCAGCTTCAGACATGCTCAGGTGCCAAAAAGGAGGGATCCTTCCTGTCCTGTGTACTCCTGAGAGCTCCCAACATCTGCTTTCTGCTATCATAGAATCACAGAATGGTTTGGGTTGGGATGGACCTTAAACCTCATCCAGTTCCAACCTCCTGCCATGGGCAGGGACACCTCCAACCAGCACAGGTTGCTCAAGGCTTCATCCAGTTTGGCCTTGGACACCTCCAGGGAGGGAGCATCCACAACCTCCCTGGACAACCTGTGCCTGTCTCTCCCCACCCCAACTCTAAAGAATTTCCTCCTCATCTCCACTCTCCATCTCCCCTCTCCCAGCTCAAAGCCACTGTCCCTTGTCCTGTGACTCCCAGCCCTTGTCACAAGTCCCTCTCCAGCTCTCCTGGAGCCCCCTCAGGCACTAGAAGGCTGCTCTAAGGTCTCCCTGGAGCCTCCTCTTCTCCAGGCTGAACAGCCCCAACTCTCCCAGCCTATCCCAATAGGGGAGGTTCTGCAGCCTTCTGATCATCTTTGTGGCCTCCTCTGGACCCTCTCCCACAGCTCCAGGTCCTTCTTGTGGTGGGGGCCTCAGAAGTGGACACAGTGCTCAAACCATTGCAAGCTGCTTGGTCTTGTCCCCTGCCCTTCAGCTTACCTGGCAGGCAGCGATGTCTGCCTGAGCAGTCAGTCCATTGGCTGTTCCCAGTGGGCACTTCCTTGGAGCTGCTTGACCCCCAGGGCAGCTGCATCAATAACCATGGGGTTATGAAATTAAATCTGTCCAGTTCTTTGGAATTCCAGCCCCTACCAACCACCATGGCTGCTGGGTAGGTATGGGAACCACCCCCCTTATCAGCTGCTCAAACAAACAGTGTTTCAGACACAGCAGCATGGATGCAAATGGGCTGCTCACAGAGGCTCAGAGGTTGCCCTGGATGGCATTTTAAGTCAAAGGTGGTGGTTCTCCTGGTCACTTGGTTAGTCACCTGTAAGAGACTGCCAGTGCACTTTGTGCCCTTCCTCCTGATCTGCATCGCAATGCAGATCTCAGAATATTCTGAAGGTAGAAATGATGACCTGGATCATAGAACTGTTTGGGTTGGGAAAGACCTCAAAGAACATCCAGTCCAGCATCAACCCAACCCCACCATGGCCACTAAATCATGTCCCCAAGCACTATGGCCACAGGTTTCTTGAACACCTCCAAGGATGAGGACTCCACCACCTTCCTGGGCAGCCTGTGCCAATCCCTGACCACTCTGGCAGCAAAGAAACTGTTCCTCACCTTCAGCCTAACCCTCCCCTGCTACAATTTTGGGCCATTTCCTCTCCTTCTTTTATCTGGTCACAGAGATAAGAAACCAATTCCCACCTGGCCTCAACCTCCTTTAGGGAGTTGTAGAGAGTAATGAAGTCTCCTCTCAACCTCATCTTCTCCACACTGCACACCCCCAGCTCCCTCAGCTGCTCCTCCCCAGCCCTGTTCTCCAGACCCTTCCCCAGCCTTTTTGCCCTTCTCTGGATCTGCTTCAGCCCCTCAATATCCTTCTTGAAGTGAGGGGTCCCAAACTGAACCCAGTACTTGAGGTGCCACCTTGGCAGTCCTGGGGCACATGTTTAACTTTCTTCTTGCAGGAGCCCAAGAGCTGAGCAGGAGAGAAGGAAGGAGACTTACAAGAAACCCACTGGACATTCCAAGCAGTTGCCAGCTGTGTAGTAATGTCCCTGCCTGCAGTCTATGAGACAGTTTGTCTGGCAGTCCAGGCTGCAATCTGCTGAGAAGGAAGAAGCCTCTAGAAGAAAGCAAAATAAAGACATTTTGAGGCACGAGGAAGACCCAGTCAGGACTTCAGGCTGAATGCTCACTTATTATCATACCACAACATAACACCTGCATGACTCTGTCACTGCACTTAGCAGCAGCAGTAGCACTAAGACAACATTTTTTTCTCTTAAGGACAATGTTTTGCCTATATAAAGCAGCAATGACCCCCAGCATCCCATCAGAGCAGTGACTGAAAAAGGAACAGGAAATATTCTAAGCCTATCCTGTTAAGAAGGAAGCTGAAACACAAAATCTCATCTTCCACAGCCAAATAAGCTCCTTCTTATTCCTCTAACAGCAATATATGGACCAAGGGTTGTTTAGGCTGGAGGAGAAGAGGCTGAGAGGAGACCTCATTGCTCTCTACAGCTGCCTGAAAAGAGGTTGGAGCCAGGTGAGGTTTGGGCTCTTCTCTCTAGTCTCAGCTGATAGCTGAGAGCCACCCAAAGGTCTCAGCTGATAGCTCAAAAGGCACCCAAAAGATAACCACAGATGAATAAAAACCAACAGCAAAACAAAGAAAAAGCTGAAAACAACCCAAAAAAATCCTAAACAAACAAAAATGACAATAAAATAGCCCCAAAGAAACTCCCAAAGCCCCCAGGCAAAAAAACTCAATGTTAACAACAAAAAAAGCCCCAAAGAAACCCCAACCTCCCCTCCCCCCAGGAAAACAAGACTGCCTCTCTGCCAAAGACACTCACTCACCTCTCAGGAAGATCTCAAGGCTACAGAACCAAATCAGCCAACACAAGGCATTAGCCATAGGGGCTGGTAAAGAGCTCCCAACCACCCCCAAACCACAGCAAACCCAGCTCAGAGCAGGTGTTTGAAATGCTCCTGGAGCACCTGGCACTGCCTGTGCTGAAGCCCAGAGTAACTCAATCCCTTTCCAACACAGCCTGAGATGAAATGAACACCCAGCTGCAGAGAGGGGAGGGCCAAGGAGTTATCCCCATGGAAACTCCCCTGCAGGGCTTGAGCTGCTCAAAACACTCCTTTAAAGGAGGGGTAATGGACACCTTGTGAGCAGCCACCAGGTAGGCAGCTTGAAGGAACCTGATCTGGTTGAGGATGTCCTGCTTACTGCAGAGGGAGGTTGGGCTGTATGACCAGTTGGTGGCCAGGCTCTAGTGGTGTTCCTCAGGGATCTGTGTTGGGACCAATGTGTTTTAACATCTTTACTGATGACCTTGGTTCAGGCATAGAGAGGGTCAGCAATAGGTCTGCAGATGCAAGTTGGGTGGCAGTGTTGATTTGAATGAGAGTAAGGAGGCTCTCTGTGCTGGTTTGGGACTAACTGGAATTGCAAAAGGACAGAGTCTGTAACTACTTCTGGAATCACAGGTGGATCTCAAGAGTTAACTAAGTTGCAGGCTGAAATAAGTTTAACCAGTAAAGAGTGGAAGATACAGAGTGCTGTAACTGGTCTTGATGCACCTTGCATTCTGGGAATTGTCTTTCTGAGACAAGGTTGTTTCAAAGATCCTAAAGGTCACAAATGGGCTCTTGGTATAGCATCTGCAGAGATTGAGGATGGCAAATTGAAATTGTCCATTAGACCTGAACTTTCAGATGAATCTGCAGCTGTGGGACATCATGACAGAGAGGATCTGGAGGTGCCAACTGCTACTCAAACTGTGCACCACAGGCAGTACAGAACTAACTGTGGCTCTTTGTTGCCCATTGATCAACTGGAGAGTCAGGCTGTCATGGAGAAAGCTCATTCACCTTTCAACAGTCCCATCTGGCCTGTGCACAAGCCCAACGGAGACTGGAGACTGACAGTTGATTTTCCTGCCCTCAAGGAGGTGACTCCAGCCATGATGATCAGAGGGCTGCAGCACCTCTGCTANCTATGAGCGCAGCTGTGCCGGACATGCTGGAACTGCAGTACGAGCTGGAATCAAAGGAGGCTAAATGGTATGGAACCATAGACAGTGCTAATGCTTTCTTCTCTCTTCCCATAGCAAAGGAGTGCAGGCCTCAGTTTGCATTCAGCTGGAGAGGAATCCAGTACCAGTTCAACCCCTCAGGGGTGGAAGCACAGCTCAACCATCCCTCACTCAGTGATCCACAACGCACTGGAGAAAGGTAAAGCTCCAGAGCACATCCAATTCATCGACAACATCATTGTGTGGGGCCAAACTGCTGAGGAAGTCTTCGAGAAAGGTAACAAAGTCATTGACATTCTGCTGCAAGCAGGTTTTGCCATGAAGAGAGACAAGGTCAAAGGACCTGCCAGAGAAATCCAGTCTCTGGGAGTGCGGTGGCAGGATGGTCGCCGTCGCATTCCACAAGGTGTGGTAAAGTCTCCACCGTGGCAGTTCCCACAAATAAGAAGGACACTCAATCTTTCTTGGGTGCAGTGGGATTTTGGAGACTACACACTCCTGGGACAGCTGCCAGGCTCTGCTCCTTTTTCTCCACCCAAACCAGGGACACCCTTCTTGGCAAGATTTGCACCTTTGGCATGCAGCTGAGCTTGTGCTGCTTTTCTCTCCCAGCAGCGCTGTTGCACAGGGCTGCAGCTCCAACCGTGTTGGATGCTCCCCAGGATTTGCTGCCCTGAGATCACTCTGCACTCAATGCATTTATCACTGCCAGTCACGAATCTCTCATGCCTGTTGCTCTGACAAATTAAACCACTGGGTGGTTCCAGCTCTCTGAACCTGTGTCAGCTCAAGTCCTTCTCAGGGCACTGCAAGAAAAGAGAGACAAAGGTTACTGCTGTCCAACAGCTCCACTAAGAGCCCAGGCGCTCCCGGACAGGCAGCCACAGGGACCTCACTCACGAAGTGACATCAGACACCACTGCAGCTGGGTGTCCTCAGGACCTGAGGAGCCCTGGCAGTTACTGGGAGCCCTGGGAAAGAATTATGAGGTACTGGGAGGTCACTGGGAATTCCTGAGAACCCTAGGAAAGGGTTTGGGAATTACTGGGAGCACCGGGAGGGACTGGGGGGCACTGGGTATTACTGGGAGCACCGGGAGGCATTGGGTGTTACTGGGAGCACTGGCAGAGATGGGGCAGCACTTGGTGTTACTGTTAGCACTGGGAAGAGAGTTTGGGATACTGGGAGGAATTGGAAGGTCAATGGGGCCAGACTGGGAGTGATGGCAGCACAGGGAAGGAGACCTGGGGGTTACTGGGAGCACTGGGAACAGATTTTGGAATTACCAGGAGCACTGGGAGGGACCGGGAGGCACTGTGTGTTACTGGGTGCACTGGACAGCACCAGGATGAAACTGGGTATACTGGGAGCAATGGAAGAGACTGGGCAGGACTTGGTCTTACTGGAAGCATCCAGGATGAGAGTTTGGGATACTGGTAGGAAGTGGGAAGACACTGCAACCACACTGGTAGCACTGGGAAGGAGATCTGGGGGTTACTGCAAACACTGAGAAGGAATTTTGGGGTTACTGGCAGCAGTAGGCATGCCTGTGTGTGCTGGTTTGGGTGTTCCCTGACCCCCACACTTTGGAAATCCCCCAGACTAGACTCAGCCAGCTCTGGAAATATGAATGAAGCTTATATTTACAGCTGGCACAATATACAAGCAAGGATTTACAGTGTATACAGTTATAGACAGAAATAGACAAGGTAAAAAGGTAATACAGAAACACAACTCCCCTCTCAGAAAGCTGAGTCCCCAGGAGGGGCTCCCAACCACCCCTTCCCCCTACCCCTCTCAACCTTACCCCAGTCCCAAGGAAGAATGGAGGTTCGGCCAGGGGGGTTAGGAAGCAAAGTTGATTAGAAAAGCAAAACGAAGGCTGAGGTTAGAAAGATGCAGCTTGGAGCTCGCCAGCAGCAGAAATGGCTTTATCTATGTTCTGACTTACGTTTTTATACATCTCAGCAAGCCTATGAGTGAAGTAGACATCACCTTTGTTTTCCCTTCACAGCCTGTAATCTAGTCCTTCTCACCAAAACATTCTAGATAGGCTCAAACTGTGTAACACTGGGAGGCACTGGGCAACACTGGGAAACAGCATCAAATGTTAAAAACCTGCCGGGTCTGGTCTGGGTCAAACTCAACCTGAATAGGCAAAGAGCTTGGAGTAAAACTGCCCTTGGGAAGCAGAGAGCAGCGCCACCTGCGTGCGGCAGGGAGCAGTTCCCGCTCGTGGCCACACGGCGGCAGCAGTGAGGCGGAGCGCACGAAGCACCGGGGGCGCATGCGCCGCGTCCATAGCAACGCTCAGAGCTGCGCCAAGGGCGCCAGGAGCAGATCGCTGAGGCAGCGCTGGGCCCTTGTGCCCTCTGCCGCTCGCTCTTACACACATCATAGATGGACAGCCAGAAACTCAGCCAGGCAGGTAACAACTCCCTCGGTGTCTGAACCTATGGCGTGAGGCTCCTCAATAACGTGACCCGAGAGAGCCACAGAATGGTTTAGGTTGGAAGGGAGCTCAAAGCTCAGCCAGTTCCAACCCCCTGCCACAGGCGGGGACATCTCCCACTAGAATAGGATGCTCAAGGTCTCATCCAACCTGGTCCTGAACACCTCCAGGGAGGTTGTGGAGCACAGAAGCACCGAATGTGATCTTTGATCAGCACCAAAAGGCAGAAAGGAGGCTGAGGAGGTGCAGGAAGCACATCGCTGCTTGCAGAGGCTACTCGTGGTGGGTGGTGACAGGAACCCCCTGACACTTTCCAGATGGTAAGGGAGGCTGAGGATGCCAGCAGCAAAGATGGTGACAGCCTGCCAGGTCAGGGTGACAAAGCAGGAGAGAAGTCCTCCTTGCGGGGGGGGACAGAAGGGGGAACTCAGACATGAGAGGGTCCTTCACCACCACCCCCGAAGAAAAGGAATGCTGGGAGCTGCAGGGGTTGGTCCAGGAGGTGTTCTGGGGAGTCCCTGTTCCTCACCATGGAGGCCCAGAACTGCTAGGGCTGGACAGGACCTTCGAGAGGGAGCACAAGGGGGAATCCTGCACTGCCAGGGCACCCCTGCCCCAGCAACACAGCTCCATGGCTTTCAACTTACCAGAGATGGGGACCCAATGCCTGTCCTGCAGAGAACATCTCTGGTGTGCAACCTGGTCCTCCCCTGGGGCAACCTGAGGCCTTTTCCTGTCACCTGGAACAAGAGGCCAACCCCCACCTGGCTCCAGTCTCCTGCCAGGGAGCTGCAGAGAGCCAGAAGATCTTGCCTCAGCCTCCTAACTCCAAACCTAAGCCCTAACAATCCTAACCCTAATCCTACTAACCCTGACCCCAATTCATTACCCCAAACTTAAACCCTAACCACCCCAACTCCCCCAACCTAAACCCTTAACCTTCTAACCCTAACCTTTTCCCCTGCCATTGTTTTTTCCCTTGACCCAGTTCTCCTCTGCACACATCTCAAGTCCATCTCCCAGCCCTCTACAGGCCTCCTGCTGCACAGTTGTGCTGGTTTGATGCAAATTAAGAGTATTTTAATGAGAAAGCAGATTGCAGGCTGTGAAAAGGAAGCAATGCTGATCATAGAATCAACCAGGTTGGAAGAGACCTCCAAGATGATCCAGTCCACTCAGTTTGCTGATATGTGCAAAAGCAAGGACACACAGATAGAGGGTCACTATCTGTTGGAGTCAGTGGCTGTGCTTTCTCCCTGGGCTTCTGCTGCTCTGACTGCCCCTGTACTCTGCACTGGTTAGACCACACCTTGAGTACTGTGTTCAGTTCTGGGCCCCCCAGTTTAGAAGGGACATTGAGATGCTTGAAGGTGTCCAGAGAAGGGCGACGAGGCTGGGGAGAGGCCTCGAGCACAGCCCTACGAGGAGAGGCTGAGGGAGCTGGGATTGGTTAGCCTGGAGAAGAGGAGGCTCAGGGCAGACCTTATTGCTGTCTACAGCTACCTGAGGGGTGGTTGTGGCCAGGAGGAGGTTGCTTTCTTCTCTCAGGNGGGTGGTTGGGAGCCCCTCCTGGGGACTCTGGTTTCTGGGAGGGGTACTGAGTGTCTGCATTACCTTTAACTTGTATGTAACTGTAAATATTTGTGTATATTGTGTCTGTATCTGCTTGTAAATTGTGCTAGGCTGTAAATACAGCTTCAGTCCTTAACTTCCAGCCAGCTGAGTCTAGTCTGGGTGATTTCACTGTGTGGAGGGGCAGGTAACTCCCAAACCATCACACCAGTCCATGCCCCCTGCTGCAAGGGCAGAGAGCTCCTACAGGAGCCACATGGGAGATGAGATGTCTCACCCCAGGTAAGGCCTGCAGGTTGGCCCAATAGGGGCCAACATCCCAACAGCAATGAGCCTTTCCTGGAGCATGAATGTGCAGCCACAACCTCTTCAGCCTACTTGATTTTGAAGCTGGAATCACAGACCCTGCAAAACACAAGGACAAGAAAGAAAGGAAAGCAGGGCAGGCTGGAGGGAAGAAAAATCGGAAGCAGGCACTAATAAAGGAGAGAGCACAGTTCAGTTCTCCCCTTTTCACAGCTGTAACTGACCCTCTCTGGCTACTGCTGCATGGCCAGCATCAGATGAAGGTTCTGGCATTGCTCATACCTCCCAGAGCTGACATCACCCTCTTGGGAATTCCTTGTCTCCTTGAAGCATCTTCAAGCTGAATGCCAAGAAGCTGAAGCCCAAGGAGAGGACAAGGGGCAAGAGCTGGAAGCTGAAGCTTTGGAAGTTCCATGTAAACATGAGGAATATTTCCCCACCCTGTGAGAGTGACAAAACACTGGAACAGGCTGCCCAGAGGGGTCGTGGAGTCTCCCTCCCTGGAGATATTCAAAACCCACCTGGATGATCTGGTATAGGTGATCCTGCTCTGGTGGGGTAGGTGGACTGGATGATCTTTCAAGGTGCTCCTTCCAACCTCCAACATTCTGTGATGGCTACAGCCCTTGACAGGACTGTAACCTGTGCTGGTCAAAAAGGGATGTTCAGAGACAACAATCACACAACATCAGCTACCTCCCTCTACTTGTGGAATGCCAAAGCACAACTCACCACCACACTCCAGTAGGTAATGAAGTCAAACCCAGAGTCATGATTTGATTTCCATGTGGTTTAATAAGTTAAAAGGTTCAGCCATTACACAGCAATGGAACTCCTCTTCAACATTTACAAAGGTGCAAGAACTTCATTCATTTAGTCCCAAATTCAGTAATTTTATTCTCATCTCTTAAAGAGCTACACAGTTCCTTTTATTTTTTTTTCCCTCTAAACAATCTGGGATTAATCCACCCAGAGAGAAGGCATCAAAATACAAAAGAACACACACAAGGAGGGGACACAAACTCAAACTCGATGTGGGTATTTGGTCCAGTACCTGTAGGAGCAAGGTGGTACGGAGCAGTCAGGCCTGTAGGAGGAGCTGCAATACCGCAAGCACACAAAGACCTTTCCCAGAAGTTTGACCACCACCGGAATTGTTACTCTATCATGAGACCCATCGTGACCTAGGGGGAGGGAGGGGAGAACAATGCAAAGAGACCCCCAAACACACAAACACCAGCCACCTGGCACTCGGGCACCTTGCCAGCTACCTAGAAATGACCTCTCTGTAGGTTCAGCAAACAACGAACCAAGAGAAGCCCTGGCAGGAAGGAAGTGGCACCACCAGGCAGAAAGCAGAACGAGAACATCTGTAAGCAGATCCTGCCACACGTCCAGCTAGAAACAGGGCATGCCTGCGGCCCTCTTACATCGGTTTGATGATGCTTTCATTGTGCTCCCCTCCACTAAACTCTTTTCTGAACAGCTCTCTACTCGAGTAGTCTCCCCCTGCTCTCTCCCACTTCTGCCAATCTCCTTAAAGAGTCGCTCTCAACTACACCGGCGGCACAAGGAGCGTCTCAGGGCAGAAGCTGGACTTGCTTGCTCAAGTGTGCCCCTGCAGAGGTCCACGGAAGAAGTATTTCGTGGAAACAACAGAAGCTTTTAAGGTTGCTCTCCCAACCAACCCAGCAGCTCTGTCATCCTCAGCCACTTGGCAGCACGGCCAGTGTGGGCACTCAGCTGCGAGTGCCAGCAAGCACAAGCATGCAGTGCCTCTGCACCAGGACGGCAGCCTCCGAGTGTCACCCCCACGTGTCGGGTCACAGCCTGGTGTCTGCCACACTAAGGCCTACAGCACTCCCTAAACACTGAGGTTTTGCTGTGGCTGCCTTCTCTTCCTGTGGCTGTGCTCTCTGACATGGAGAGGATATCCCTTGTGGGCCAACACCAAATGCTTTTTTGACAGAGAGGCTCTTCACAAGCCTTGCCAAAGGACAGGGAGAGGATGCATCCACACAGAAATCTACTTACAAGTATACTTAAAGCTAGAGAAAACTATTTTCTTCAGAGAAGTACAAATACACAGCATAGGTTAAGTTCCAGTAGCTCTGTTCAGCCAAAACAACCCCCCAAAAAAATCCAAACTGTGTACTTTGGCTTCATTTACCAGTCATCATTTTGACTTTAGCAGACAGCAGCAAAATGCAGCATTTGGAACACAGGCCCTCACCAGCAGGCTGAACTCCTTCAGACACCTCCAGGTGTTCAACTCTGCCACTCCGCTGCTCACTCCTCCTCCTCCTGCACACATTTGGTTGTGGACCAATTCTGCAAGGTGCAAATACTGACCTACCCTGAGACAGCAACCTGGCAACTGCAGATCATTTGAGTCTAACAGGTGTGACAGCAGCCCATGCCAAACCCTGGGGTTGCTCTGCAGTCCCAGGAGTTACGAAATGCCACAGCCCCCACAGGGGCACGGAGGTGAGGGTGTGGGGATCTGGAAGAAGTTAACAAGGAAAAGCAGGCTTCAAACACTACTTCTGTCCTAAAGCCAGAAGCACAAACAGGGATTAAATACAGAAGAGATTTCCTGAAGCAGCAGCTCTATGGGGGAAACTCCCTGGGATTCTTGTCTTTACTCCTGACCTGAGGCCCAAGGCCAGCGAGGAACTCAGGTCCCAGTTTTACTCCTTGCTTTCTTATCACCTCCTGAGCCAGACCAAAGCACTCCAGTTAAAATCTAGGTGTGTGTTCATCAGACATGAACCTCGCTCACCTTTTCTGCCTCAGGTCTACAGCAACAAGGACAATGCTTGCTAACCCTCGTGGCCCTGCTCACATACACAGGGCCTCATTCAAGCTTCAGAATGGTGGACAGGAGCCTTGAGCATTAGCCTCTAGCTGCTCTGCACCAAGATAGATCAGCTGCTCTTGTGTTTCAAGGAAAAGAACACAGACTATTAAACATGGCTCAGGGAAATAAACCCACAGCTGAAGAGCTGTTGGCTGTTCTGGAAGTTCTCCTCCACCAAACCAGCATCACTAATGCAAAGTTTCACAACCACCCCACTAGAACAGTGGCACTGTCTGGGCTCAGCCAGCATTCTGCATTCAAAGCAACCATGACACAGGATTAAAGAATACCCAAAACCTGAAAAGAGAGCATCGAGTCCAGCTAGCAACAGACGAATCACTACAGGGACAGTGCAAGAGGAAATGGCAAAGTGGAATCAAATCCTGAGAGTCTGAGAACAAGGGTGTGGGGTGTGCCCACGAAGGACAGCACCGTGTGCGACGCACACCCGCCCAGCAAAGGAAGGTCACATCCAACCAGCAGCTCTAGCGCTACACACAAGCCACAGATTGTCAACTCCCACCAGCACTGCAGCAGGAATTGCTCAGTGGCATCAAGGAAAACTATTGTCACCGAGAAGTGGAGAGTGGCCTGACACCCACAGCACACAGAACGGCAAACAAAGCCACACGACTACCAGGACGAGGAAAGAAACAAAGGACAAAAGACAGCAAAGAGCTCAGGTATGATAGAAAGAATCCCAGACTAAAACAAAGAGATGGAGAAGAGGTTCTTGGTCAGCCAGCTGGACCAATCCACTTTCTCACACATGCCCAATCTCATGGGGAATTAGCAAGTAAACCAGGAAATGAAGTCCCTCCTTCTGGCAAGCAACAGCACATTCAGTCCCAGCTCCGAGTGACTATGACCTTCCCCTACCTCCGGATGCTCGTTTCAAGAGACAGCCTGAAATTCCTGCCTCTAAATCCTCTGGTAGCACAACACAACACACTCCAGTCTTTGGAAATGGCATGCAATGGCTGGATCAGTAAGACAGGACTTGTCCTTCTGAGGAACGTGACATGTTGTTCTATGTGCATCCCCAAGAGAACAACCACTTTCAGTCAGCTGCATCCTGCATAAGGTGGAGCAACAGGCTCTGCTTTGAGGGGTGCTGTAACAGGAGAGCAGAGCTAGTAAATACAGTCAGGCCTAAGCACTGCTTGCCCTTCAGGTAAGCCTTTCCTCCCCTTAGCCTCACCTCTTTTTAACTCTACAAGCCACAGGAGCTTCTGGTCAAACCAGGAACACCAGCAGGACACAAGCATTCCCCCAAAGAGTGTCACTCTGCTATCCAAGCAGGGCTTCTGGGGGTATTTGTAGCATGTCAGGAGACCAGAAAACCATTCACCTGCAAAGGCAGACTCCTGCCCTGTGCCAGGAGTCAATCTGCCCTGCACGCCTCTCCCTCTACAATTATCCACTGCAGAAATGCTCAGTCTGAATGTGGCAGCTCAGGTTTGCTAGAAGAAAAGAAATACCAGATGTGATCAAGAAAGGCTCCCTCTACTGCAGGCAACCCTTCCCTCAGTGAAAGTGCATCAACCTGGCCTTGCTCCAACACATGGCTTCACCTCCACATCAGGACGCCCTCCAGCTAGCGCCGCCACGCTCCTTGCCATTGCCATCCATCCCCAGCAAGGTGCCAGTCATCAGCATCACAGAAGTACAACAGGCCAGGTACTTTGCAGGTCTGGAAGATGGTCAAGGCACCCTGCCAGCAAGACCCCAGCCACCCCCACGGGACAGGGCTCTGCTTGTACAAGGGCTAGAGCACACATGCAGCCCTTCCCAGCTACGGAGGGAAGGCTAGGTCAGGGCAGCAGCACCAGCCAGAGGTCCTTGCAAGAGCCCAGGCTTCTACTGAATCTCACCACATGGTCAGAACTCCTCTCTTCTTACACAGACTCCTTCCTGCATCAGCAGAGCACAGAAAGCAGGCATCCCTCAGCACTACCTGAACCAGAGGCTGTTCCAATGGCAGAGCCAGGTGGAGAAGCAGAGCTTATTCTGCTCACAGCTCACAGCCCAGAAACACATCACACTCCCCTGCACCTCAGCCAGGTGATGGCCTGGGCACTGAGCGGAAGCGACGAGAGTGTTTAGACAGTCAGCAATCATGTTGCTCTCTGCTGCTGGAGGAGCTGAGCAAGGCTGTGTCCCACATTTTTCAGCAACATAGCTGAGAGCTTTCTCAATCTTTAGCTCTGAGGGTCGCCACTTCAGAGCCCACCACCCCTTTTCCAGGGTGTACCCGGTGACACCAGACAGCTACACAGGCAGAGTCACTTCCGCAGCTCCTGGGGCCCCTGGTGGCCATTAGCATGCCACCTGGATTTTTCTGGGACAGCACAGTAGGGTACAACAGTCAGAAAGGTTAAGCCAAGGCCAAAGAGCAGCCTGGGCCTTGGGTTTGCCACATCCATTCCCCAAATGGTGCAAAGCACTGGGGTGTTTTCCCTCAGCCAAGGCTGGAAGGAACTAGGCTGTGGGTCACAGATACCACAGAGCAGAAAGACAACAGAGTAGAAAAGGACTTCTGCACAATCTTTCTGAGGGGCTTCTCCCTCCTTCAGTTCTCACCTGCTGCTGTGCTGTCACTAGCTTTGGGTTTTGATTTAGACTTGAAGGAGAAGCGCTTGATGAGACGGTGGGAGAAGCTGCCAGCTTTCTTCCTTGCAGCAGAGTTGGTGGTGACATTGGATAAGTCATCGTGCGACTGGCTCAGCCCAGCCTCCTTCTGTTTGCTCCTTCTCCTGAAGATGAGCTTGGTGCCACTCCGAAGAAAGCTAACTGCAGAGACAGAAAGAAAGGAGATGGAAACCGCAACACTGTCCTGCTCTGTCAAGTCTTGGGAGTAGAAACACACCCAGCTGCTCTCAAATCATCATCAGAGACCTCTTCTGCTCTGAGCAGCAGAAGCACATGGTGTGTCAGCAAACCCCAGCTCCCAAGAGCAAGGCAAGGTCCACATTCAGCACAGATTGCAATGCTGAAGGCTGCTCCACTGTCTGGGGTTAGAATTAAATCCCCAGAGACAATAATAATTTTGATAGAATAACCCACCAAATAAATCAGTCTCACTCGATTTGGAAGTTAAAAAAGGAAAACAAGTTTAACAATAACTTGAAAAGGGTATCAAAGGTAGGGAGGTTACAAAGGGCGTAGGGAAAGAAGGATAACAAATACAAAAAAGTATGATTACAACCCGAGTTTGTGGTGGTGATGATGCTGATGGCCACGTGTGTGTGGAGAGATGCAGTGTCCCAAGGGAGCAGTGTCCAACGAGCAGAGTGAGTCCCAAGAGAGAAGTCCCAAAAGAGAGAGAACAGGAAGTCCCCCTGCTTTTAAGGGACAGGAAGGGGGAGTGGGCTAACCCTCACCTGGGGCTGTCCAGACCCACCCCTGAGGAGGGGTCAGGACCCCCTGAGGTCAGGTTTGAAGTTCAGGGACACTCCTCCTGGAGTGTTAACCGTATACATCCACTAAGCACACCATCAGAGGATCACAGAACACATCCCTTTGGAAGAGAGCTCCAAGCTCATCCAGTCCAACCCTTGACCCAGCACTGAACTGTCAACACTAAACCATGTCCCTGGGTGCCAGGTCCACGTTACTTAAACACCTCCAGGGACCACGACCCCAGCACTTTCCTGGGCAGCCTGTTTCAAGGTTTGAGAACCCTCTCTGGGAAGAAGTATTTCCTAACATCCAGGCTGAATCTCCCCTGGCACAGCTTGAAACCATTTCTTCTGGTCTTGTTGCTTGACACCAAGGAGAAGAGGCTGCCCCCTCCTCACTGCAACCTCTCTTCAGGCAGTTGTAGAGAGTGATGAGGTCTCCCCTCAGCCTCCTCTTCTTCAGACTAAACAAGCTCAGCTCACTCAGATGCTCCTCACAGGTCATGTGCTCCAGGCCTTTCATGAGCCTCGTTGTCCTTCTCTGGACACACTTCAGCACCTCAATGTCCTTTTAGTGAGGAGCCCAGAACAGAACACAGTACTCAAGGGGTGGCCTCACCAGTGTAGAGGGGGATGATCACCTCTCTGTCCTGCTGGCCATCGCACCTCTAATACAAGCCAGGATGCCACTGGCTTTCACACATCCCCTCTGCACCAACTTCTTTGTACACAGTACCACCCTGCAGATCTGTAACAGAAGGCTAAGATTCAGATGAGTAGAAAGCAAGCAAGAATAGCTGCACGTGGAGACACCAAGAAGAACACAAAACAGGGAAAAGGCCTCTTGGACTAGCCCACCTCAAGGGCACTCAGACTGACTGGTCATCAAGTCCCCACCTGCACAAAATGCCCAAATCTGGAGACAAACAACAACTCATGCACATGGGAGAGGGCAGAGATGCCCATCACTGTCATCCCCAAACAGGTGCAAAAAGCTAAATTCAAAACCTGCATGCCACACAAAGCTGTAACAGTACTTCCTACAAGAGGCCTTGCTTTCCATTTCCTTCCTGCTCCCCCATGTCCCTCATGTCTCTCCAGAATCTGGGCCACACATCTGTTACCCAATGATGCACCTGTAGTTGGCTGCACCAGGGTACAATCCCCTGACACTTGCCAGGCTCTCATGCTCCAGGCAGGCAAGCCTCTGGCTTAGGCTTGTTTATGTAAATCCACAGCTCACCACAGCCACCATGGCTAGACAGACAAACCCAAGGTGCACCACCCACTGAGCTGACACAAGCCCACAAAGTCCAACAATCACAGAATCAACTGGGTTGGAAGAGACCTCCAAAATCATCCAGTCCAACCCAGCACCCAGCCCTGTTCAATCAACCAGACCATGGCACCAAATGCCTCATCCAGGCTTTGCTTGAACACCTCCAGAGACAGTGACTCCACCACCTCCCTGGGCAGCTCATTCCAATGCCAATCACTCTTCTGTGAAGAACTTCCCCCTAACATCCAGCCTAGACCTCCCCTGGCACAGCAGCTCGGTCAGGGCAGGCTCACTGCCTTGTTTAGAAGCAGTTTGTGCAGACATCTGTTGTCAGCTGCTTTGATGCTAACCAAGAGAGCACCAAGGCCCACACAGCCTCCATTTCTGTGACAGAGGCAGCCAAACTCAGAACTCACTCTCAGACACATGCCTGATCTCCTGAGCCACTGACCAGGAGGGAAAATGGGTTCTCAGGAACACAGAAGCCACACAAGGTTCCCATTATGACAGCACAGAAACCAAAGAGGCCACAGGAATCAGATACCTGCAAACAGTCTGAAACTGCTCTAGGACACAAGGGGACAGAGAGGCTACTTCAGGCTCCAGCAGAAGGCAATCTCCACCATGCCAAAGGCTGGCTGCTGTCCTCATGCTCACATGGGGAACCTGGATGTGGCTTTCTCCTCAAGTACAAGAGGCTAATGTTAGCTACCACTGAATAGTTCATCCTTACCTTTGTGATCTTTCAAGCTCCTGGTTTCCAGTGCTCCCATGGAGCCAGTTTCAGACTCAACATCCTCCACCGAAGGCCTCTCAGATATGTCAGATCGTGTTGTCTCATCCAGCTCCTGACTGGCTCTTTGTCCTGACAGTGACTCCTCCAGCAGCTGAGACGATTCGGTGGAGTCGCGAACCTGGTCAGCTGTGCCCTCTGCCGCAGAGCCCACGCAGGCCACGGCCTCCAGGGACGCAGCATAACCCAGAGACAGCGCCATTGCGTCTTGAGCAAGGGGGACCTGGGGCAGAGTTAAAAGGTCAGGCAGGAAGACAGGGCCTAAAGGATAGCATTTGTCTTCCTCCTTCCTACATAGGGATGCTCCAATCGTCAGTACTAGACAGCACCAATGCTTGCTCATCACCCTTCACAGCAACACACTGCAACATGGACTGCAAAGCGTTCTGGACACTTCCCTCACTCTTGCAGTGTGCACTTGCAGCCCAAAAAGCCAAGCAGAGCCTGGGCTGCAGCAGCAGAAGTGTGGCCAGCAGGGCCAGGGAGGGGATTCTCCCCCTCTACTCTGCTCAGACCCCACCTGGAGTACTGCATCCAGCTCTGGAGCCCCTGGGACAAGAGGGATGTGGAGATGCTGGAGAATGTCCAGAGCAGGGCCAGGAGGATGCTCAGAGGGCTGCAGCAGCTCTGCTGTGAGGACAGACTCAAAGAGTTGGAGCCTCTTCTGGAGAAGAGGAGGCTCTGAAGTGACCTTCTTGTGGCCTTCCAGGATCTGAAGGGGGCTACAAAAAAGCTGGGGAGGGACTTTTTAGGCTCTCAGAGAGTGCCAGGACTGGGGGGGAATGGAGCAAAGCTGGAGGTGGGGAGAGTCAGGCTGGAAGTGAGGAGGAAGTTCTTCAGCATGAGAGTAGTGAGAGGCTGGAATGGGTTGCCCAGGGAGGTGGTTGAGGCCCCATGGCTGGAGGTGTTTCAGGCCAGGCTGGCTGAGGCTGTGGGCAGCCTGCTCTAGGGTAGGGTGTCCCTGGGCATGGCAGGGGGTTTGGAACTGGCTGATCCTTGTGGTCCCTTCCAACCCTGACTGATTCTATGATTCACAGGCAAGTGTGCTGGTTTGAGGCTAATTGGAACATTTTAATGAGAGAAATTAGATCATTGGTTGTAAAAAGAAAATAATGATGAAGTCTGCATCATTCATTGGTTTGCTGAGAGGAATAAAAAGACAAAAGGTGAACAGTTTGTCCCACTCAGCTCTGCAGCACTGATCCTATTTGCTTCTCCTTCACTCCACTCTAATCTCTCCACTAACAAATAACAATGTAAGCTTTATGGTTGTTTTTGTTTGCCTCTCTGGGAAAGTAGAGGGAAAAAGAGGGGGTAGCTTGGAGCCCCTTCTGGGCAGTTGCCTTTGCCTGTCAGGGTCTGGATTTCTCTACTGTTTCTAACTTGTATACAGTTGTATATTGTGCATATAGAATCATAGAATCATAGACTGGTTTAGGTTGGAAGGGACCTCAAGGATCATCCAGCTCCAACCCCCTGCCATAGGCAGGGACACCTCCCACTAGAGCAGGCTGCTCAAGGCCTCATCCAGCCTGGCCTTAAACACCTCCAGGGAGGAAGCATCCACAACCTCCCTGGGCAACCTGTGCCAGTGCCTTACCACCCTCACTGTAAAGAACTTCCTCCTAACATCCAGTCAGAATCTCCCCTCTGCCAGCTTAAACCCATTCCCCCTCGTCCTGACATTACTAGACCGTGTAAAGAGTCCCTCCCCAGCTTTCCTGTAGGCTCCCTTCAGATACTGGAAAGCCACTATAAGGTCTCCTCGAAGCCTTCTCTTCTCCAGGCTGAAGAGCCCCATATATGCCTGTGCATCTTGCTTTGCTGTAAAGGTAGCTTCATCCTCCTTCCAAGCCACCTGAGCTAGGCTGGTAAATATCAATAGAGTCGGGGGGAAGTTCTTGACCCACCACAGCAAGCCCAAGGACAACTCTTTAGATTCTCCACACGGATTCTATCTGGCTATGGCAGGAGCCTCCCCTTCTGTAGCTGCCCCTTGTGAGCTCCACCACCAGCTGCACTTCAGACTGGTGAGGTACCTCTGACACTCAGTCAAGCTGCAAGGTTCTGCCTACACTAGCAGCTACTCACACTGATCCCCTAGGGGTCAGGGCAGTTTCGCACAGGCATCCCTAGAAACAATGCCCCCGACTGGCAAAGGAGCCCCAGGCCTCTCCCCCAGAACTCCCAGACACCTTGGAAACTCCAGAGATGATGAGGGTGCTACGCTTTGTAGGGGTCTTCTTGGCAGGCTTGTTGTTTGTCTCGGTTAGCTGCCTGATCGCCGTCTCAGCCACCGGATCCAAGCCGTTTGGCACGTGGCTATCCCCTGAGGGTAAGAAAGAGACCAATGCTCCAAGCCACAACCTCTTCGCAGGCGAGAGACTGACCATCGTGCTTGGAATAGGCAATTACACACCCAAAGGCACAGACCTTCTTATGGACTTGCCCAAATAACCCCAGGCAAGGTTACTGCAGGTTTGTCATTCACCTTCCTTCTCAGGCAGCAAAGACTCCAGAAACTCCCAAGAGTTTGGACAGTCACAGTGCTGTGCCAAGACAATAAGAGCCCCAAGTACAGGGTGAGCAAAGCTCTTTGGGTTCAAATAGTCTGGAATCTTCTTGTCAAGCAAGGAAACATCCAGAGCCAAAGACTGGATGGCCAAAGTGGAATTTCTTTCACCTGTCACCACCCACCACCACCTGTCTGTCCCCACCTTCACTGGGGCACTGGGACATTGTCTTCATCAGCAAATGCAAACGACTTCAGCAATTCACATTCACACTGCCACTCTCCAGCAAAGGCTAAGGAAGATGGGTTGCTCTGGCGAGGGCACCAGATTTCCAAGCACTTACAGCCACCACCGGGCATGGGACCATGAGGGCAGCCTTTCTCCAGGAGCACAGTTGTCTTCTTCTCAGTCACTTCCACCTTGGAAGGCGATCTTGATGGAGAATCTTCACAGTGAGAGAGAAGCAGACATGGAGGCACCAGTAAGCAGGATGAAGCTTAGGCAACTTCACTGGTACCCCTGTCACAAACATCCAGAAAGCCTCAAGTGGCCGCAGAGCACCTACAAAGTATGGCTCTGTGAGGCTTTGCAGCAGCAAAGTGCAAGAGGCTTGTCCTTCTCTTGCTGCCTTCCCCCAGACCCAGGCTGCATCAATTCCCTCCCCAAGGCTACCAGAGTCTCCAGCCAACACCAGATGCTACAGGAACAGCAGCCCAGAAGCCTAAAGCTCTGCAGAAGGTGGCAGTCTGCGACACGGTCTCAGTTCAAATTTCAATTCCCAGAGACTAATAAATTTGACAGAACCAATGACAATTTTGTAGAGTGCCCTCCCCTCTCCCCCCTCCTTCCCCAAAGAAAGGAATTAGAAGTAGAGAGAAAAGCTAAGCACACCCAAATAAATCAATCTCACTCGATTTGGAAGTTAAAAAAAGAAAAGTTTAACAATAACTTAAAAGGGTATCAGAGGTAGGGAGGTTACAAAGGTGTAGGGAAGGGGAAAATAACAAATACCAAAAGGTATAAATACAACCCGAGTTTGTGATGGTGGTGACCACCTGTGTGGAGAGATGCAGGGGTGCAGAGAGAGAGCTGCGGTGTGGTCCAGAGAGAGAGAGGAACAGGAAGTTCCCCTGCTTTTATGGGACAGGAAGGGGTGAGTGGGCTAACCATCACCTGGTGGTGTCCAGACTCACCCCCTGAGAGGGGTCAAGACCACCTGAGGTCAAGTGTCCAGTTCAAGGACACTGCTCCTGGAGTGTTAACCGTATACAGACACCCACGGCACAGAATGGCTGAACAGTTCTGCTACGGCTCATGAGAGCAGCCTAGGGAATACTAGAGCCAAGTCTGCACCCCCAGAGCAGCCGCTCACACAGGACACCTGCTGCAGGGTAGCCTCACCCAGTTTGCAGTCTGCCTTGGGCCGGGACTGAATGGTGGTGACAGTAGTAACGATAGTGCCATCGGGCATGATGGTCCGGTCCATCTCCACCTTCTTCGTAGGGGTAATGCTGGTCCGCAGCGCCGTGGCCTGCTGAGCGTTCAGAGACACAGCAGACTCCTGGAACAGCAGCTACAAAGGAAAAAGTACAACTTAAGAGTAGACAGAAAGGCAGGCACATGAGTGACACTCCCTGGACACCAAGGAGCTATCTCCACTACAATGTTGGCTGAACTCAAGGACTGAGGGGCAGGCAACACACCTCTTCAGCCCAAGGGTCTGTCAGTCCCCTGTGAAGAGCCCAGGCCAGTTCACACTCGTGTCTGGCCAGAGGCTCTCATCATGAATGCCTCTGGAGCACCCATTTGTGCCAAGCTTACAGTCTTGAGCTCACCTCCAACACAATGGTAGCTTCAGTCGTCAGGGACTGCCCAGCCCCTGGGGTCAGCGAGCAGACCTGTCTCCCAGACGGTTGTTTGCCCAAACAATCAAGTGAAAGTGCAGTATGTGCCAGCAACACATCTGTGGGAACAAAGAGGAAAACAAAATACACCACAGAACTTCCAGCATCTCAGATGCCTCCCAGGAAACACTTTTTGGAAGCAGCCCTGTGGGCCAGTGAAGCAGATCTCCAGAACTCTGGTAGCTTCCAGGTTCAAGGTAGGGAGGGGGCTGGCAGCACTCCTCCATTCCTCTTTGCCAACATAGAAATTCACTCCCTTAAAGAGATCCTCTCTTGTGCAGCCTCCATCAAAATCAGGTGCTGCATTTTGCCTCTAACCAAGTACAGATGAAGAGTTAAGAACCTTCTGCAGCATTCTTCTAATACACAGAAGCAAATCTCCCCATTGCAGAGTGGAGACAGGCAGGCATCAGAAACCCCCAGGAACACAAAAGGGTCAGAGTAAGAGCATTTCACTAAGAATAGTCCCCAGATTGTTTCTTTATAGCCAGAGGCTCAATACAGTTGGATTTGAAAAGCCCTTGGCAGAGTCTGTCACATGTGGTACAGGGCAAGGGAGCAGGTTCTCCCCCTTTACTCTGCTTTCATCAGACCCCAACTGCAGTCCTGTGTGCAGTTCTGGAGCCCCCAACACAAGAAGGACATGGAACTGCTGGAGCCAGTCCGGAGGAGGGCCACAAAAATGCTCAGAGGGCTGTAGCAGCTCTGTGATGAGGACAGGCTACAAGAATTGAGGCTCTTCAGCCTGGAGAAGAGAAGGTTTTGAGGAGACCTTATAGTGGCCTTCCAGCATCTGAAGGGGGCTACAGGAAGGCTGGGGAGGGACTACTGACAAGGTCTTGTAATGACAGTACGAGGGGTAATGGGTTTAAACTGGCAGAGGGGAGATTCAAACTAGATGTTAGGAAAGGGTTCTTTATGGTGAGCATGGTGAGACACTGGCACAGGTTGCCCAGGGAGGTTGTGGATGCTTCCTCCCTGAAGGTGTTCAAAGCCATGTTGGATGAGGCCTTGAGCAACCTGTTCCAGTGGGAGGTGTCCCTGCCTATGGCAGCAGATTGGAACTGGCTGAGCTTTGAGCTCCCTTCCAACCTAAACCATTCAATGACACAGAATCACTGTAGGCTTCAAAGCACAGGAAGTCCCTTGAGCATTGCTGTCTCCCCACCTTACAGCTGCCCATACTCACTTCCCCCACTGTCACTGATGCCCAGCACTTGTAGCTTCAGCTCCTTACTTCTAGGTCCCAACTCCCTGTTTCAACAGAAAAAAAAAGGTCTGATATTAGACAATCTTTGCAGAACAGCCACAGAGCAAACACTCCACTTCAGCCCTTCCCTCCCTCCAGGAACACATGTCTCATGTTTTCCAAGGCTCCAGTATGCAGCTGCTACTTTGGAGGACCTAACAAGGGGTGGCAAACTATACAGAAGAGGAAGACTCCAGGTCGTGTCCCCTACAGAGCTGTGCAGGCTGCCAGGGGAAGTCATGAGGGCAACCTGCCTGGAAGGCTGAGATTTACACCCAGGCCTTCTGCACCTGCTGCTACCACACTGCCCACAGCTGGCACTTCTGATGATCCAGTTAAAACACTGTCCAGGGGAGCAGAAAGCACATGCATGAGCTGGGGCCAACTGCCAAACAGGCAGCACAAACTCACACTGTCCTGCCCTGCAAGCTTCCCCTCTGCACCATCCACACCATACTGCGGCACAGCAACAACACCCAGGGCTGTGCAGACACTCACAGAAAGAGCTCCTCTGTCCACTCCACCTCCGCCGCAGCCCCTGTGCCGCTGGCTGTCACCGCTCTCGTCCACTTCTGCTGGGGGGGGCTGTCCAGCTCTGCCATGCAGCACATCTCCCCAGCTCCTGCAACAACGGGACAGGGTACATGGACGTGCTCAGCAACACAAGGCAGAGGCGTGGCAGGGGCACACCCCTCTTTTCATTCAAACCCACCTACAACATCCATTACCTCCAAGCTCACTACCTGCACATTTGCCCCTGCAGATCAGCAGCGTTCTCATGCTCACCTCCCTTCCCCTGGTAGCCCAAGTTCAGCACTCGAAGATTCCGGAGCAATAGCTTCAAACCCAGAGGGGCTGCTGCTGTTTCTGCTGGGGGCTCCTGAATCAGCTTATTGCTGGGTACCTGAGGAATGAGAAGACGATCAATGCCTTTGCTGTTTACTCAGCAGCAGACAGCAGTGAGATATGCAATGTTCAGCCTTGTATCTACTGAGCAGCTACTCACACCAACATCAGAAAATACCCACAGAGAGATGCTACAGATTCCCCAAGCTATCACCCTCTAGCAGGGACTCCATGCCCCATGTTATTGCAGATGGGAAGTTTAAAGCAGAAGGAAGAGACAGACACGAATAAGGTTGCTGTCTGTCAGATGGACAACTGAAGACAATCAAGCACAGACCATTCCACAACTGTTTATGTTGTCCCAGGTAGAGCCTTGGTGTTCAGAGCAACACAGAGACTGCCAAAACAAGGGATTTATCTCAAGCAGTCTAGCTCCACCTCAACACAAATGGCACAAGGCACATTAGAGCTGCATTTCAGAGCACATCATCCCTACTCCTTTCCCACAGAACCACAACTTCTGTGGCAGTGCAGGCCAGGATGTGCCTCTGGCCCAGACAGGAGTCTCAACCCGTGGAATACCTGCCTAAGCCCCAGCCCTCGGAAGCAATACAGAGAAGTGTTTGAGGCACAAGAATGACAAAAGGAGAGGACCTTACCACACTGTCTCCAGCAGTGCAGGCCTTCAGATTCACAATCATGGCTGGCTGCGTGCTGACAATGGTATCCTCTATCAGATCCTTTATGGTAGACAGATCCACTCCCCCTTCATTCTTCACAAACCAAGGGGAAATGAAGGAGAGTCATAACAAGGTAGATGCATTTTCTCCTTATATAGCTTCAACTGTCTCTTGAGCCTCTTAAGACTCTATATAGTCCTTCTCCTAGTAATAACCTCCCAGATACTCTGTACTTGCTCTCCTTAGCACTTCAAGCTTTCATGCAACAGCTGCAGGCAAATATAAGTTGTCTAAATGAGATAAACTAAACCTCTGCATCTGTAGTCTGTCTGTTGCAAATTCTGACAATACAGCTTTGGCAATTTGCTACCTTCTCCCCATCTTGTGAGATTTAGAATAGAATAGAATCAACCACATTGAAAGATAGCTCCAAGATCATCCAGTCCAACCTAGCATCCAGCCCTATCCAGTCAACCAGACCATGGCACCAAGTGCCTCATCCAGGCTTTTCCTGAACACCCCCAGGGATGGTGACTTCACCACCTCCCTGGGCAGCCCATTCCAATGCCAATCACTCTCTCTGCCAAAAACTTCCTGCTAACATCCAGCCTACACTTCCCCCAGCACAACTTGAGACTGTGTCCCCTTTGTCCTGTTGCTGGTTGCCTAGGAGAAGAGACCAACCCCCACCTGGCTACAGCCTCCCTTCAGGTAGTTGTAGACAGCAATGAGGTCTGCCCTGAGCCTCCTCTTCTCCAGCCTAAACACCCCCAGCTCCCTCAGCCTCTCCTCATAGGGTTTGTGTTCCAGGCCCTTCCCCAGCTTTGTTGCCCTTCTCTGGACACCTTCCAGCACCTCAACATCTCTCTTGAATTGAGGAGCCCAGAACTGGACACAGTACTCAAGGTGTGGCCTGACCAGTGTTGAGTACAGGGGAAGAAGAACCTCCCTTGTCCTACTGGCCACACTGTTCGTGATATAGGCCAGGATGCCATTGGCCCTCTTGGCCACCTGGGCACACTGCTGGCTCATCTTCAGCTACTATCCACCAGTACCCCCAGGTCCCTTTCCTCCTGGCTGCTCTCAGCCACTCTGTCCCCAGCCTGTAGCACTGCTTGGGGTTGTTGTGTCCAAAGTGCAGAACCCTGTACTTGGCCTTGTTAAATGTCATCCCATTGGCCTCTGCCCACCCATCCAGCCTGGCCAGGTCCTACTGGCACTTTTGGGAGAACAATCTAAGCCTACTCAGGACAAAGCAACAAGAAACCTCGATAGAACAAACAAACCCACCCACAATTAACAAAGCCATCCAGCCTATCTGCATCACATAACTGCAAGCACACTCAGATGCAGCTTGTCAAATCCCTAAAGACCCATGTGTTTTGCATGCCAACCTCTCAGAAAAGCCAAACAAAATAAATAGGAAAAAAAAAAACCAAACCTACCAAAAAAAAAAAAAACAAACAAAAAAACCTCACCAAACAAAACCCCACCCAAAACCACCACCACCAAAACAAACCAGCTCATTTTAAGTGAGGTGATGGCAGAGGAACCCACAAAAACTGAAAGCCATTCCTGCCACACAGACTCCCACTCAGCTGTTACACCCCAAGTCTCACAACAGACTTTGGTACTGCCCTGGTTCTCCTGAAGACAGGCTGCTTTGCCAGAGCAGAGCTACTACTGATTCCAGAGCAAAAGAAAAGCCTTCCTCACCATAAAGGGCCATGACAGTAAGGTGTCAACTTCTCCCCCCTGGCCCATGCCAACCTTCCTCCTGGCTCCATGCTGTTTCTGCCTTCCCACCCTTCCTCCAGTCCAACCTCCTGCTGCTTGCTACTCACCTCGCAAAGCTGAAGTCTCGGAAGAACAGAAAGGTTCAAGTCTGGTCTGCCCTTGAATGTCCATGACACCAAGAGACCTTCATTCTGTATCTCCTCCAAGTGGATCTCCACCTGGCCCAGAACAAATAGCCACTGTCAAGTACAGTTCCTGTGTCCATTAGGTGCTTTTTGCCCACTTCAAATTCAGCAACTAGAAGGCCCTCTCACCAGTACAACAATTAAGAGACAGAATGTAAGAACATAAGTGGTGGTCCTGGGCCTAATGGGAAGAAGCAGCTGCAGAAGCCTCATCACACCACACTGAGATCTGGCTTCCTTGCCACCTCTAGATGTGCAGACACCACCAGAGGGCTGGCTGCTGGCTGCAGCTTTGGCTGAGGAAAACAACCGCAGGACAATCCAAGAGAGCAAGCTGGGCACAGATGGAATATTTACTGAGCTGCACCAAGTAACCATTACCAAAGCTAAGCACAGCCATTTTTAAGTTAGCAATGCACCTCTAGGAGATCATCCTCAAACTGAAAACTCATCCAGGTCACCAACAACTGCAACAACTTATCAGGCTGTAAGCCATGCCGTAGGTTCAGATCCAAAGCTGCCTATCAGTGCACCTAAAAGGCAACATGAATGCAACAGACACAAACCACCAAGGACTCCTAACCCCTTACCTCTACTTAAAATGGGAATCAAATTTAATGTAGTTCTAAAGTAACTGTCAGACTGGTATTTATTTACCAGGAACACAGAAGAGCTCTAATCCCTAATAGAGATCCCTTATAGAGATCCCTAATAGAGATCCCTTAAAGAACACACAGAAGAGCTCAGTCAAAAACAAGAGATCCCTAATAGAGATCCCTAATAGAACACTGAAGAGCTCAGTCAAAAACAAGAGATCCCTAATAGAGCAGCAGAGATCCCTAATAGAGATCCCTAATAGAACACAGAAGAGCTCAGTCAAAAACAAGAGATCCCTAATAGAGCAGCAGAGATCCCTAAGAGATCACTAACAGAACACAGAAGAGCTCAGTCAAAAACAAGGGATCTCTAATACAGCAGCCAGGTAAGCAATCACAAGAAGTGCATAAAGTAGGCAAAGCACATCTCAGAACACTGCACTTGAAACATTCCAACCAACCCAGCCTAGCTGGTACCTTCACCAGCATTTCACATTCAGTATCAGACACAATTCTCTACAAGAACAATCCACTCAAAACTTCAGCAGGAGCAAACAAGGATACTCAAGAAAGGCCAGCGAGTATGGAAGCAATCTGATGAGACCTGAGAAAGGCTACCTTGCTCCCAGAAACCAGGCAAAGATAAGTGACCACAGCTGCTGCTCACAGCTACATCAGCAGCAGGCACACTAAACGTGAAGGAGAGAGAAGGGACCTATGTAAATGACTGAGGCACAATGACCAAGATGACCTGTTGGATGGCAGCCAAACAATAAAGCTTCCAAGAGCAAAGGGACTCTAGGACCAACTTTCCAACTGCAACACCTGCAAGAGCATGGAATCAGCTTCTGCTAGTAGAGGTACCTCTAATTCATCACATCTCCCTATAATGCAAACGAGTGTGTGGTGTCCAAACAAGATTCCATCTCCAGTGTTAAGCCCTTCTTCACAGTGGGAACAAAATCATGTTTCAGACAAGCAAACACACTCAAAAATCTACTGTGGCATCATCACCACAGACACTTCTGCTCCAGAAGAAGCCTCTAGAATAATCAACAGGCAGAAAAAAAATACCTTCACAAGAGTGTGGTGCAGATTAAGAGCAGTCCTGATAAACCACTTAGAATCATAGAATTAACCAAGTTGGAAGAGAGTCCTGCAGCCTAACCTAGCATCCAGCCCTAGCCAATCAACCAGACCATGGCACTAAGTGCCCCAGCCAGGCTTGGCTTCAACACCTCCAGGCACAGCCACTCCACCACCTCCCTGGGCAGCCCATTCCAATGCCAATCACTCTCTCTGCCAACAACTTCCTNCAATGCCAATCACTTTCTCTGACAACAACTTCCTTCTAACATCCAGCCTGAACCTGCCCTCGCACAACCTGAGACTGTGTCCCCTTGTGCTGTTGCTGGTTGCCTGGGAGAAGAGACCAACCCCCACCTGGCTACAGCCTCCCTTCAGGTAGTTGTAGACAGCAATGAGCTCTGCCCTGAGCCTCCTCTTCTCCAGGCTGCACACCCCCAGCTCCCTCACTTCTCACTGTACATTTCTTTTTCACACTACCCAGGACAAGACTGTCACCATCACACACAGGACACACCTTTCCTTTCCCTAGCATTCACACTGCGAGGGGAATTCTGTGCACCTTTTGCTTCTTAAGCATCTGCTTGAAAACACAGCAGAAAATGCTGCCACACCTCAAATCTCTCTGAACTTTGTTACAGCTGCATTACATAGCCAAGACCAAAATCTCTCTGGACTTTGTTACAGCTGCATTACATAGCCAAGACCAAAATCTCTCTGGACTTTGTTACAGCTGTATTACATAGCCAAGACCAAAATCTCTCTGGACTTTGTTACAGCTGCATTACATAGCCAAGACCTGCAGAGTATGACTCAGAAAATGAGACTCTGCACATGGACTCAGAATATTTGTCGCACTGCTGAGCATCAGTGACAGCATGCTGCTGCTTCTGGCACCATGAGGTCTTTATTTGCACTACATTGGTGCTTTCCTCCAGAGGCCTGAGGCCAGGTGAAAGAACAAGTTCAATGGCTAGCTTTTTACAGCTGTTACCTGAGCCTGCAGCACAGCCAAAGTGATATGATAGGTGTCAACTGAAACAGCAGCTGGGGATTGCTGAGTAACAGAGACAGGAAACTTCACAGCTTCAGCTGACAGATGGCAGCATAGCACCTGGAGAGAAAAGGAAGGCCATGAGTTTCCATCCTTGGGGAGCTGCAGCCACAAACCTCAAAAGGCACCAGGCAAGGTTGACCCTTTGTGGCAAGAACTAAAAACTGGGCTTACTCCCTGGCCCAGCTCTGCACTGCAAAGCTGCCATTCAGTGAAGATGTACTGGTGACAGGAGCTTGCTTCTCTTTACTGCAGGACCCCAATACTTGGGCTCAGCATCCATACACCCCAGCTCCACCAACACATCTCCTGCTCAGGGGTCTACCAGAGCTCACTAACGCACAGATCCAAAGCTGCAATCTCTTGAGACCAGCAGCAGCCCTACAAACTCAGCCAGAGGCCTTCCTCGGTTACACCATCCTCATCACACAGGCCTGGCTGGTCTCTGCAGTGCCTGCTGCCCGCCAGCAGAGAACGCCCACACTGCACAACTCCCAACGGCAAAGCCTTACCATGCTGTGATCCGACTGCCCCCTGCACATCACCTGGCTTATATTTGCAGCCAGTGGCAACTGAGGACCCTCTTCGAATGTGATCTGCACCGAACTCTGCAAAAAGAGAACTCTGTTAATTTCAGACAGTTTCAAGGAAGAGAAATGATTCTGACCTGGGGCCTCAGAGACACTCCACTCAGGTCCACTTCCACAAACCCAGCCTGCATGCAGAACTAGCATCAACTGCAATTCTACCCTCCCTGGCTTGTCCAGATGGAGAAAGGAAACAAGGGGAAAGCACAGAGGAGGGAGGGAGAAAGAAATAGAGGAAGCAGAAAGAAGAACTTCAGAAGCTGCTGACATGGTAAACACCAGATTGAGTCTCTCACATCTTACCCAATCTAACTGTCAAGAGTGTAACTCTACAGTACATCACCCAGTCTCAATTAGTCCCAGACCAAAAACTGGGTTCCAAGAGCCTGCATCAACTAGTCCCACAGCCACCTTATGCAGCATTACCCTCTCATTCTTCTTGCACCTCATCCTCCAAGACTGAGAGCCAGTTAGCACTTGCTAGGCTACCACTTGTAACCGATTCTTATAGCATCAACCAGGTTGGAAGAGAGCTCCAAGCTCCTGCAGCCCAACCTAGCCCCCAGCCCTGCCCAACCAACCAGACCATGGCACTAAGTGCCCCAGCCAGGCTTGGCTTCAACACCTCCAGCCACGGCCACTCCACCACCTCCCTGGGCAGCCCATTCCAGTGCCAATCACTCTCTCTGCCAACAACTTCCTCCTCACATCCAGCCTAGACCTGCCCTGCCACAGCTTCAGGCTGTGTCCCCTTCTTCTGCTGCTGGCTGCCTGGCAGCAGAGCCCAACCCCAGCTGGCTACAGCCTCCCTGCAGGCAGCTGCAGACAGCAATGAGCTCTGCCCTGAGCCTCCTCTGCTGCAGGCTGCACACCCCCAGCTCCCTCAGCCTCTCCTCACAGGGCTGTGCTCCAGGCCCCTCCCCAGCCTTGCTGCCCTTCTCTAGACACAGTCCAGGATCTTCTTTTCGAAGAGCCCAGCCCTGGACTCCAGCTGCCCTTAGCATACTTAATGGACTGTTTTCTAACAACTCTTGACTACAATGAAAGTTTTGAATGAATTCCACCTCCCAAGGAATGGGACATGAACACAACATCAGGGCCAGCTGATGCAACCCTCACTCTGCCATGAAAACTTTGCACCCTACCATCTTCTCATTTGTCAACAACCAAGCACAAGCAAATTACAGCACTGAATGAAATTTAAAAGAATCAATCACCAGAGGAGGAATGACCAAGTCCCAGAAAGGAGGCACAACTTACGATGGCTAACTTGATCTTTATCTTTAAAACAGAAATCCATTTTCCACAATCCTCTTGGGAACAAAGCACTCAATCCCCTAAAAAACCCTTCAGAGAACAAGCTTGTCCTAAAAACAATAAACAACTTTGAATACTCTGTCCCCTTGGCACTACCAGAGCCTGGACAAGAATACAAACATCCATTCCCATTTTCTAGTGTAAACCAGCTAGATCTAAGGCAGGAAAGACAGTAGATATGCTTCTGCTAAGGAGGCAACTTCCACTTATCACAAGTCACAACGAAGGAGAAACAACACCAAACTTCCTGAGTGAATCGGACATTTGGCAAACCCACCCAGCAAAGCAGAGGAGGAGGTAAGGAGTCAGACCAGGAGTGGAGCAGAGACACCTTCAGATCAAAAAGCAGAGAACTCAACACGATGGAACAAAGAAAAAAATGTTTTATTTCTTCAAAGGACAAGAATAAAGCTCAGCTGACAAGCATGAGAGAGGCAGGTCTGATGAACCAAATCTGTCCAACACAGCAGCAATGAGCCTGCAGTGTGAGTGCAGCCCAGACAGCAACCCTGTGCTGGGCTGCAGCCAGAGCAGTGTGGGCAGCAGGGCAAGGGAGGGGATTCTGCCCCTTGGATCTGCTCTCCTCAGACCCCACCTGGAGTCCTGTGTGCAGTTCTGGAGCCCCCAGCACAAGAAGGACATGGAAATGTTGGAGTGAATCCAGAGGAGGGCCACAAAGATGCTCAAAGGGCTGCAGCAGCAGCTCTGCTATGAGGACAGGCTACAAGAGCTGTGGCTCTGCAGCCCGGAGAAGAGAAGGCTTCGAAGAGACCTTAAAGAGGCCCTCCAGCATCTGAACGGGGCTACAGGAAGGCTGAGGAGGAACAACTGACAAGGTCTGGTAATGACAGGATGAGGGGTAATGGGTTTGAACTGGCAGAGGGAAGACTGAAACTGGATGTTAGGACAGGGTTGTTTCCAGTGAGGGCGGTGAGACACTGGCACAGGTTGCCCACGGAGGTTGTGGATGTTCCCTCCCTGGAGGTGTTCAAGGCAAGGCTGGATGAGGCCCTGAGCAACCTGTTCTAGTGGGAGGTGTCCCTGCCTATGGCAGCGGGGTGGAACTGACTGACCCTTGAAGTCCCTTCCAACCTAAACCATTCTGTGATTAAGCAACAGCCACCCTCACAAGCAAGAGCTCTGGTAAACCTCCAAAACAGAAGACACAACATACTTAAAGCAAACGTTAAGGAAGGCAATGTCTGGACCATGCCAACTCCCTGAGCACATAAAAGGCAGAAGAGCTAAATGCACAGGGGAAAACATCAGCTGGGTAAGACAATCCTATGCAAACAGCCCATCCATATTCATACTTGCAAGGTACTTGAGGGACTAATACTAATGGCATCTTGGCCTAGATCAGGAGCAGTGTGGCCAGTAGGACAAGGGAGGTTCTTCTGCCCCTACACTCAACACTGGTCAGGCCACACCTTGAGTCCAGTTCTGGGCTCCTCAATTCAAGAGAGATGTTGAGGTGCTGGAAGGTGTTGAGAGAAGGGCAGCAAGGCTGGTGAGGGGCCTGGAGCACAGCCCTGTGAGGAGAGGCTGAGGGAGCTGGGGGTGTGCAGCCTGCAGCAGAGGAGGCTCAGGGCAGAGCTCATTGCTGTCTGCAGCTGCCTGCAGGGAGGCTGTAGCCAGGTGGGGTTGGGCTCTGCTGCCAGGCAGCCAGGGACAGAAGAAGGGGACACAGCCTCAAGCTGTGCCAGGGCAGGTTCAGGCTGGATGTTAGGAGGAAGTTGTTGTCAGAGAGAGTGATTGGCATTGGAATGGGCTGCCCAGGGAGGTGGTGGAGTGGCTGTGCCCGGAGGTGTTGAAGCCAAGCCTGGCTGGGGCACTTAGTGCCATGGTCTGGTTGGTTGGGCAGGGCTGGGGGCTAGGTTGGGCTGCAGGAGCTTGGAGCTCTCTTCCAAACTGCTTGATTCTATGAAATTTGCTTTCAGACACTCTGCTCTTCCAAGTGGTAACCACCCCACCTTGCAGATGTGACAGATGAAGTCTCTCAGAAAGCTGACTGCTGCAGCATGGCAGCACACAGGTATGGGCAGCAGGCAGCACTGGCTATGGCTTTCTTTACATGACCTCTAACAGCTTTTAAATACTCTTCACCCAGGATGGTTGACACAAGTAAAACAAAAACATTCCCACATCGAGGCTGGAAAACGGACCCAAAGACATTGCATTATGTGCAATTTCCAGGAGGCAACCAGCATCTGAAAGTAATCACAGCCATCACTCTGCACTTCAAATGGAACAATCTGATTAAATCATTTCAAAAGGGTTGTGCTCTCCTGCAATTACAGACTGCAGAACCTCAAGAGCACCACTCTCAGCCTTTGCATTTTGTATCTGTTCTGTCTCGTGTGGCTAATTTCAGTAACTGCTTAACAATCCCTACCGACCTTTCTGCTCTCCAGATGCCAGAGAACTCTACTGATTTTGAGCAAGAAAACAAAATGCCGAAACTGAATGGCCCCATGCTGGCTGATCAGGTTAGGCCCTCCCTTGGGCAAACTGCAGGACACTCCATTCAGTTTCTCCAGCTTTTATTTCCATGGCTGCATTGCACAGGTATGACTTAGATGCCTTGTAACTAAAAAGGACTTCCCTGAAAGAAGACAGCTACCCTGCAGGTGACATACAGCCAAACCAAACATTTCTTCCAAAGCTGCCTTCCTCAAAGCCCTGCTTTCTTTCATACCACCCCAGAAAGCTATTAGCAGGGGACTGTCAGAGAAATTAAGAGCTACAGAAAGCATGCCAGAGAAACTGCTGTGCAAGCTATTAGCAAGCCAAAGGAGCCATTACCTATGGGCTCAGACTTTACAAAGCCTGTTCCACTAATACAACTAACAGCAGTGGGGGCAAGAGAAGCAGTTAATTGCTCATTCCTCCACCTTCACCAATTGCCCCATTTTTTCACATGGTTGTGCTGCACTAAGAGATTGACTTTTCTGTCCTGCCTCTGCTCTAGGAGTTAACTCATTTTGTCAAGAGGGGAGATACTTTTCCATCGCTGGAAAACCTGAACACAAGGTCCCACCGCATTCTTTGAGGCTCTAAGTTCCTTTTCCTCAAATACATCAGAGCCATAGAATGGTCTCGCTTGGAAAGAACCTCAAAGCTCAGCCACTTCCAACCCCCTGCGTCGCTCAAGGCCTCATCCAACTTGGTCCTGGACACTTCCAGGGAGGTTGTGGAGCACAGAATCACAGAATGTACCTCCTTGGGCAACCTGTGCCAGTGTCTCACCATCCTCACTGGAAACAACCCTTTCCTAACATCTAGTTTACATCTCCCCTCTGCTAGCTTAAACCCATTTCCCCTCGTCCTGTCATTACAAGACCTCGTCAACAGTCCCTCCCCAGCCTTCCTGTAGGCTCCCTTCAGACACTGGAAGGCCACTCCAAGGTCTCCTCGAAGCCTTCTCTTCTTCAGGCTGCAGAACCCCAGCTCTTGTAGCCTGTCCTCACAGCAGAGCTGCTCCAGCACTCTGAGCATCTTCGTGGCCCTCCTCTGGACTCGCTCCAACATTTCCATGTCCTCCTGGTGTTGGGGGCTCCAACATTTCCATGTCCTCCTGGTGTTGGGGGCTCCAACATTTCCATGTCCTCCTGGTGTTGGGGGCTCCAACATTTCCATGTCCTCCTGGTGTTGGGGGCTCCAACATTTCCATGTCCTCCTGGTGTTGGGGGCTCCAGCACTGCACACAGAACTCCAGGCAGGGTCTGATGAGAGCAAAGGGGCTGAATCCCCTCCCTTGCTTCACGCTAACCTTTTAAAGCTCTTGATTTTCCCATGCAATTTACCAGCAGATTTCCTCCTTTCCATTCACACAAGATAGGAGGAAAAAGATTACGACAAACTTTGAACCATAGTTCTGTGGCTAAAAGTCCCTGCCTTGGAGGCAACCTGTCCAATTATCTTCACACGGAATCGGCGAGTCCTCACGAACTTCGAAAACTACCAATGCAAAAGTAACGCTGGGAGGCCATCGGGGATATAACGCGAAAATTCGCAAGAGGTTGCTGTGGAAACCATCCGCCGGCTTCATCAGACCGGACTCGGGCTCCGGAACGGGCACCAACCCGCGTTACGCACGGCGCGCTGCTCAGCGCCTCCCCGGCCGCGCTCCCGAGCCGAGCCGCGCCGCCGGCCGCGCAAAGCTGCTCGCAACGCGACGCTTACTCCCTTCGGCCAACAGCTTGCAGCCCCAAAGAGCGCTGTGCGACGAATGCTCCCCCGGGGCCCAAGAACAAAGGGCAAGCAGCCCCGCCCGCTCAGAAGCCGCCGCCGCTCCCCCCTCCGTCTCCGACGACAGTTCTCCCCACCTCGCCGCCGCGCTCGCCCGGGCCCCGCCGTACCCCATTCCGGCGCGCCTGGCTGTTGAGGGCTCGCACCCAGGCCTTCTGCCACTGTTCACGCAGGGACCGCAGGGCGAGCAGCGCGGCGAGCAGCGCACGGGCTCCGGCCTCCTCCGCCGCTGCCCCGCGCCGCCGCGGCGCACGCAGGGCCGCGGACCGCCAGTACTGGAGCAGCCAAGCCGCGACGGTGAGCAGCGAGGCGGCGAAGAGCAGCACGAGCGCGGCCCAGCCCGGATCCGGCCCCATGGCGCCGCGCACAGCCACTCACGGCGGGCCGGCAGGCATAGCGGGCGGGCCGCCGCCCGGCCCCAGCGCTGCGGCGCCGGCCCAGCCGCTGCCACCTCCCAGCAGGGGAGGGCAGAGGAGCCCGAGCCGCCCTTCCCGGCCCCGCGGCGCACGTGGGCCGCCGCGGCCTGACCCCAGCCGCGTGCGCACAACCACCTGCCGGCTCCCCCCGGCCGACCGCTCTCCTCCTCGCGCTGTGGCGCCCCCACGCGGTCTGGCGGGGCAGTCCGAGGGGGCGCAGAGGGTTACACCGCCGCCTGACCAGCCGCCAGCCTGTTCTCCAAGTCTCCGCGTTCTTGGCGGTCGGCCGACCTGGGAACTCCGTCGCTGCCGCAGCGAGCCTTCTCTGGTTGCCTGAAATAGCAGTGCAGTCGCGGTGTGGACGTGGAGCTCCCCGCAGGTCTCCCGAGATCCCATAAAAAAAAATGCTTTTCTCGTAACATTTTCACCGACAGTAGTGACCCTGCTCGCACCAGGCAGCAGGACACACCACCAAGGCACAATCCCTTCGTCCACTTGCTGCCGTCTTGGGCCACCCTCGCAGCGGAGGGCAGGTAGTGCCAGTTTGACCACCTCCTGTCACGACCGGAGGCAGCAGCATCTGCTAGAGCTGGGAGAGGATCTCTGGCCAACCCTACTCTGCATTGATGTTTCCTCCTTAGCAGGGATATGTGCCGGCCACGAAGTTTATTTCAGGTTCGGTTGAAGTTTACACACTGACGTCTGCAGTGACTTCAACGAACAGCAGAGTAGAGGTGGCCTCGCAACACAGCAGCAGTTCTTTACACAGCAGAGAAACAACCATCAGAAACCAGCTCAGGTCATCACACCCCGCTTAAAACAGCTGCAGGGAAAGGGAAACCACTTCCCACTGCTACCGCACCTCCTGCTGCTTCCCTCCTCTGCTCACTGACTCACGGCTACATGCAACGTCTGGGAAGAGCACAATTGTGCCTCTCCTGCCTCCCCCTTCTGCCGCTCCCGCGGAGAGAACCCCCCGAGAGGGCAACAGCTGTTACAGGTTTTCTGGCAACTGGAGATCTCGAGGGAGACATTTCACTGTGTTTTTCTGGCATTTGACGAAACACGTCCCGCAGGGCAGCAAAGCGCCGTTCCCTTTCCTTCTCTCGCGCATCCGGCTAGCGCTAACGGCGGGCGTACGGCCCCACGCAACGCGACCGCCTGCCACATCCACGAGCGCTGACCGAGGGTCGCCAGCAGCCGCCCACCAGCGCCGCTTCCTAGACCAGAACACAAAGCGCAGCTCCGACCGCTGGGCAGCTCCCAGTGCGTGTGTGAAGCGCGGAGCGGAAGTGACATAACAGGGGAGCCGCTGCGCGTCCCGCGGAGCGCCGGGGCGGCCATGGTAGTTGCGGGCACTGCGGGGCGGAGTTCCGAGTGGGGCCGCCTGTGGGCCGGGGCGAGCGTTGCTCCCCCCGTAGGACTCGGCCTTGGGGAACTACGCTGAGTTCAGCGCTGAGGGCAGGCGGAAGCGCTACCAGTCCCCGACCCTATTCCGGCCGACGTCCGAGCACAGCCCCGCGCCTGCAGACGGCCCGTGCCAGCGCCAAAGATGGCGCCTTGGCCCGTAGGCTGGAGGGCATCAGCGTATCCGGCACCTCCTCTCTAGCTCCGCGCCCTACCCCGTTCTGTGCCCTTGGCAGGGGCAGCGCCCGCCGTGGCCATGGCGGCCTGGCCCGCCGCGCCCCTCCTTATCAACCTCGGCGGGTCGCTGCTGGGCTTCCTAGGCACGCTCACGCTGATCCCGGCCTTCAAGGACCGCTTCCTCGCCGCGCGGCTCTTCGGCGAAGACCTCAACAAGGCATCGCGGCGGCCCGTGTGAGTAGCGCTGCCGTGCCGAACCGTACACCGCAGGGTCGGACCGGCACTGGCCCCGGGACCGGCCGAGCTGATTCCTCGCCTTACCTTCCTTCCAGCCCCGAAGCACAGGGCGTGATCAGCGGGGCCGTGTTCCTGATCATCCTTTTCTGCTTCATTCCCGTGCCCTTCTTGAGGTGCTTCGTAGAAGAGCAGTGCATGGCCTTTCCTCACGACGAGGTGAGGCGCGGCAGGTGCTGGGAGCGTGGAGGGCACAAACAGGGACCGGCCACCAGTAATCAGGATCTGTTCTGTCTCCTGCAGTTCGTGGAGCTCATCGGTGCACTTCTTGCCATCTGCTGCATGATTTTCCTGGGCTTTGCAGATGATGTTCTGAACCTGCGCTGGCGCCACAAGCTCCTTCTTCCTACCATGGCTTCCCTCCCACTGCTCATGGTTTACTTCACCAACTTTGGGAACACGACCATTGTGGTGCCTAAACCCTTTCGGGTGCTGCTGGGCTTGCACTTGGACTTGGGTAAATTATGAATCAACAGAAGCCATCTTCCAAGTGGCAGTCAATGGGCAGGAGTCACCTGACAGCACTCTGTGCTGCAGTGAGAACACACAAGGGATTTGCTTAAATAACCAGCGAGAGGGCACAACACCACCTGCTAAATGTTAGGCTGGAAAGAACATCCAGAAACCCAGCATGCATTCAACCCAAAGATAGGCAGCAGTCCTTTTCCCGGGATTCTGGCAATGCAGCTGAGTGCCAGGTGGACACCACACTCAGCTGGCAGCATTAGGATGACTGCAGGACAGAAGCAGAGCATTACAGGCTGCTGTTACATTGCAGTGCTTTCCTGTAGTCACTGTGCTGTACAGATATGTGCACATGGCAGCTGACTGACAGGAGAGGGAGTGATTTTAGTAAACCTCTGTCAAAACTCGGAGCTCACTAGATTGTTGTACAGCACAGGAAGTGAGAGCTTTGGTTAATCACACCGGGGCCTACTTCACCTATGAGTAATAAAGGACTTGTCTGGCTCTGATCTGCAGGTATCCTCTACTACGTGTACATGGGCATGCTAGCAGTGTTCTGCACAAATGCCATCAACATTCTTGCTGGAATTAATGGAATTGAAGCAGGGCAGTCTCTGGTGATAGCTGCTTCCATTATCATATTCAACCTTGTAGAGTTAAATGGTAAGGAAAATAACATGTTTGCAGGTGCAAAAAAACCTGAGATTTTAAATCTTAGATTCCATTATCTGTTATTACTGTCTCAAATACTTGTTTTGTTTTTCACAGGGGATTATCAAGATGATCACATTTTCTCTCTCTACTTCATGGTTCCTTTTTTTTTTACCACGCTGGGGCTGTTTTACCACAACTGGTAAGAGGATGGACTTTAAGAGTTTGTTTGGAAACATCTTTTCTCTTTATTTTCTCCATTTTCAAGCAAGCTAAACCACTTAGCAACTTGCACGTGGCACACCAGAACACTGACAGGCTTCTCGCCAGACTCGAGCACAGAGCAGCAATGCACTTGTAGCTTTGCTTGTGATGGCTCAGCAGAATGCACAGAACACCTTCATATCCTGCTGGCTGGTTTTCATACCATATTCTTAGCAGGCCAGGCTGTGGGTAACAGTCCCACAGTTCTTAGCAAGCCAGGCTGGGGGTGACAGTCCCACAGCTCTTAGCAAGCCAGGCTGTGGGTGACAGTCCCACAGCTCTTAGCAAGCCAGGCTGTGGGTGACAGTCCCACAGCTCTTAGCAAGCCAGGCTGTGGGTGACAGTCCCACAGCTCTTAGCAAGCCAGGCTGTGGGTGACAGTCCCACAGCTCTTAGCAAGCCAGGCTGTGGGTGACAGTCCCACAGCTCTTAGCAAGCCAGGCTGTGGGTGACAGTCCCACAGCTCTTAGCAAGCCAGGCTGTGGGTGACAGTCCCACAGCTCTTAGCAAGCCAGGCTGTGGGTGACAGTCCCACAGCTCTTAGCAAGCCAGGCTGTGGGTGACAGTCCCACAGCTCTTAGCAAGCCAGGCTGTGGGTGACAGTCCCACAGCTCTTAGCAAGCCAGGCTGTGGGTGACAGTCCCACAGCTCTTAGCAAGCCAGGCTGTGGGTGACAGTCCCACAGCTCTTAGCAAGCCAGGCTGTGGGTGACAGTCCCACAGCTCTTAGCAAGCCAGGCTGTGGGTGACAGTCCCACAGCTCTTAGCATAAATAACTGCAATTATTGTTGCAACTGCACACATCTGCTGCAGATCCCTCTTGGCCCCTAACCTGCCACGTGGGGATACATTCAGTGGTTCTAAGTCATTTGCATGGCAACAGCAGTCATGACAGGATCGTGATGTTCTTCTGCCCTGTGGATTGCAGGTACCCATCTCAAGTGTTTGTTGGGGACACCTTCTGCTACTTTGCCGGCATGACCTTCGCTGTGGTGGGTATCTTGGGGCACTTCAGCAAAACAATGCTGCTTTTTTTCATCCCGCAAGTGCTCAACTTCCTCTACTCACTGCCTCAACTATTCCACATCATTCCTTGTCCCCGTCACCGGCTGCCAAGGTAATGTGCCCAAGTGACCTGTAATGGTACCACAAATTGTGCCTTCTATCTGCAGCACCAGCTGAGAGGAGTGGTGGTGGGTGCTGTTTTTACAGGAATAAGCTAGCTGGCTCACTCTGCCAAACACAGCCAAGATATACAGTAGACTTCCCAAAATTGTCAACTTCCCTGACCCCCACAAGCCTCCAGATACAGAAGAGTGATTTTTTTAAACAGTGTTAGAAAGTGATTGTTACCAGCTACAAGATTGAGGGAAACTGATGCTGGCTGCTTTTAATGCTCTTGCAGTGAGATCTGCTAAGGTTTTGTAGTAGCAAGTATGTGGCAGCAGCCTATCAGCAGTTGTCTCCACAGCTGTATGGCTTTATCTGTAGATTGGGGCAGCAGTGGCAGGGAAGCTCCTCCTGACTGTGCCCAGTCTGAGGCACCAGCAGCTGCTGCTAAGTTCATTGAATTATTTCTGCTTTTGTCCATCATTAGGTTTCTTTCTCAATTCCTCAAATAGGGATCTAAGTCAGTTTACATAGGCCACCTTCTGTGTCCTTGCTCTATCATCTGGACTAAAATTTTAATGTTTCTTTTAGGCTGAATCCTAGTACAGGGAAGCTGGAAATGAGCTACTCCAAGTTCAAAACTAAGAGCCTCTCTGCCCTGGGAACAAACATTCTAAAGGTAATATCCAGAAAACAGTTATTGGACAGGGCTGGGTGATAGGTTGAGCTGGATGATCTTGGAGGTCTCTTCCAACCTGGTTGATTCCATGAAAATCCAGATGCATTTTAAGTAAGTGATCAAATGCAAGAGGAACAGGATGGGAGGGAATGCAGAACTTTCGGGTTCAGTAGTTATTTACTGGCTTGCATCTAGAAGAAAATATTCTGCTTAGTCTGTCACCATCCTTCGTGGTCACTCAGGTTTCATAAATAATCAGTCTTTCAGGCTGACCACATGTAGTGGTGTCTCAGGACTTTCAGAGGCCTGTCCTCTCTTGTTAAAAGTGTGCCAGTGGTAAAATAGAATGCAATGTTTCTTTCCCCAGGCAGTCAAGATCTTGCACATAGTAGATGTGAGGAGTGGAACAGATGAAGATGGTGAATACACCGAGTGCAATAACATGACACTTATTAACTTTACTATAAAGCTGATTGGACCTACTCACGAGCGAAATCTCACTCTACTGTTACTACTCATTCAGGTCAGACAATTGGTTCCTCCAGCAGAAGGATGTACTCTGCAAAAGAAATGGATCCAAATCAGTTTCAAGAGGAAAGGGGGGAGGTGAAGTGTCACATTCTTCACACAAGATGCAGAATCAGAGGTTTACACAACTCAAGGAGGAAACAGATTGCTCCTCATTCCCATGCCCTTGACTGAGAGCTAATAAATGCAATGTCCTTAGGTACTTGAGAAGATTCCCAAGGCACAAGTTGTTGGATGCTAGAAAAACAGCAGGAAAACAGAGTGCTTTTTCACTCTGACCTTTTTCTTGATACAGCCTTTTCCCATTTCTGTTTTTCAATCATGCCAGACAACTTAGTCCTAGAGTTACCTCTGGCTGGTGGACTTGCATAAACATGGCCCCCAGCTCAGCAGTATCTGGAGTCTGAGCAGAGCACAGTAGAGTTTTGAAATAACTTGGAGGTCAAGGATAATGTGGCTCAGGTACTGCCACTGCCTCTGTTAAGTACACAACCTCACACACAAGCTAGTGGAAATGGCAGGTGTTTGAAAGGCCTTAGCTGCCCACAATACAACTATTTTTCTTACCCTCAGATTAAAGATAAGAGATTCTTAGAATGAAAGAGAAGGTACTCTTAGCCAAATTCCCATTCACGAGAAAGGACTTCCACCAAACCAGTCTGGAGACCAAACAGGGCTTAGCAAACTACGATGTGGATAGAAGAGACCGGGAAGTACACACAACTTGATCTTGAGCCCAGGCACAGCAAGTCTTGGCAGTGCCACTTTGGAAGGATGCTGAATTGAGCTCTGACATGAGGTCTTTTCCATTACAAACCATAGGCTTTATGTTGTAATATAGGCTTCTTAGGAAGGAAAGAGTTGTTCCCAACCAGTTTTCTCTTCTACTTGTTCTCAGTGTGACTGCACAGACAGGCAGAAACCCTCTGTGGACAGCTATGATTTTTAGAGAAAGAACCGAGTTCTTAGGGCAGCCTTCTCCTTTGGAGCTTTCCATACTTAAAAAAGTCTACCTAAATGTTTTCCAGTGAAGCCAGGCATGCTGGGAAGTGTGGCAGATCCATTTGCAAAGAAGAAATCTAGCCTGTAAACTACTTAACACTGTGTTTGTGTTGTCTGTTTTTTGTCCAGGTTCTGGGCAGCATGATTGCATTTTCAATCCGGTACCAGCTAGTGCGGTTGTTCTATGATGTCTGACCAGTCTGTCTGGAGCAGGTGGAAGAGCTGTACGTGCCAGTTGATTCAACTGATCTTACACTGGACCACCGAGAACCTCGGGACACCTGTCAGAATACAAGCAACTACTCTCGGTCTGCCAGGTGACTGTAGTCACCTTTCTGTGTTTGGTGCACAGATGGCCTTTCTCTGACCCTGCCAACAGAAAAGATTCGTTGCTGCTTGGACATCATCATTGCTGGGAATAAGTTTCAGAGGGGAAGTAAATGACCAAAATATTTGCTCTTGGCATTTAGGGCAAGTGGGAAAGATGAAATCTCTATACATGTAACAAGCATGTTACTGTCTCTGAGAGAGAAAACAGGAACTTGAATTTTTACAAGCCTCTGTACTGTAGAACAAGTAAGGCAGAGTGCCCTCCTGGCTTCTGCAGTCCTGTCATCAGTCTATGGACACAGAGTGACACGTTATAAAACCATGCCCAAGAGCTCTGAGAATAAAACGACTCATGGTACCTTTTACCCTTCAGTGCTTTGCCTCAGGAGTATTGACATGCAGTGAAACTAGGTTGCAAGATACATCTCTGTGGCTTTATACCCTAGCAAGGGGCTGATCCTTTCTGCAGTGGACTTCTTCCAGTTTCACATCTACCAGGAATATTTCCATAAAGGGCATTTATATCTGAACATCTTTATCAGCTGCATTTCTGCCTTCCTTTGTGAAACAGGACCTGCCTGGAGCAGGCTAGCAGCGTAAGGATCGGTGTGTCCTTCTGTAACAGAGGACATCAGGAAAAACCTTAGATTAACGTGGAACTAAGACCTAAGAGGCTTCAATTTCTTTATCCCCAAATAGAAATCACTGTTTATGTAGCAAAAACGGCAAAATTGCTACCTACCTGACAGAAAAACAGCTAACAGCCATTGGAGTACCAGGTTAAAGAGTCTTGTGTGAGCTTAATGGGTGTGAGAAGCAAAATGATGCAAGGGCAAAGACCAGGACGCAGAGGCAGGTGACAATAGAAGTTGCTGAGTCCAGTACCTTAACAAAGGCAATGCTGCTGCATCTGCATGCACCTAAGTCTGGCAAGTAGGCCGGGAATGTATTCCCAATAGGCAAAAAATTCACATGTCCATCAACACTTAACATCAAAACCAGAGCACTCAGACATGAGCAGCACACGTGGCCAAACCTCTCTGGCTAATCAGCTTGGAAGTTTGGTAATAGAAAGCAGTCATATAAACATAGATGGGTACACGCATGCAAACCTTGTGAACTACAGTACAGTACTTCAGTCAAGTCTTCCTACCTAGAGAGCAAGAGCGAGCTGTTACCTGACCCGAACGCACGGCCTTCCAGCAGCCAAATCTCAAGACACCCACTCGGTTTTCTCCAGTAAACTGGGTTAGACCTACCTTCACTAAGCAACCTGCCAACCCCAGTCTTTCCCATAGCTGGTCCTGGACACCTGGCTCCAAAGCCTGTTACCCTACTAGCTCGTTAATCTGGATCGTTCCCTTGGGACCACAGGCGCTCTGGCATTCCGCCTTAGCCGCAGCCCGCACAGGCAGGGCAGTCCACCAGGCAAGTGACCCAGCGGAGGCGTTCCGAGCTGCTGTGGCTCTGTACCCGCCCCCCGAGCAGCCTCCCCGGCCGCAGCGGCGGCGAGCACCAACTGCCTCAGCAGTATGAATTTGGCGCCCTACCCTCTCATTGGCCGCTCCCCGCCGCCAATAGACGCGCGGCAAGCACGATGGTATCGTGCAGGAGACCAGTCAGCAAAAGGCTTCTTCCGGAAGTCGCACCAATAGAGAGGCGCCGTGCGCTGTCCAATAGCCTGAAGCCTACTTGACGGAAGGCTATAAAAAGGCTGGGTGCAGGGCCTGCCCCCTCACTTCACCAGAGAGCTCCGGTCGGGAGGCGGCGGTGCGCAGAGCGGAGCGAGGCGCCATGTCTGGCCGTGGCAAGAGCGGCGGTAAGGCCCGAGCTAAGGCCAAGTCTCGCTCGTCCCGCGCTGGACTGCAGTTCCCGGTCGGGCGCGTTCACCGGCTGCTGCGGCGCGGGCACTACGCGGAGCGGGTGGGGGCCGGCGCGCCCGTCTACCTGGCGGCCGTGCTGGAGTACCTGACAGCCGAGATCCTGGAGCTGGCGGGCAACGCGGCGCGCGACAACAAGAAGACGCGAATCATCCCCCGCCACCTGCAGCTGGCGGTGCGCAACGACGAGGAGCTCAACAAGCTGCTGGGCGGCGTCACCATCGCGCAGGGCGGCGTGCTGCCCAACATCCAGGCCGTGCTGCTGCCTAAGAAGACCGGCGGCGGCGTGGGCCCCACCAAGGCCGGCAAGAAAGGCAGCGGACAGCAGTCGCAGGAGTACTAGGCCGGTCGGCCGCCCCCCGGCACCACACAAAGGCCCTTTTCAGGGCCACCCACATTGCTCACCGGGAGAGCTGCCATCCGCGGAGGGGGAGGGTGGTGGGGGGGAGGGTGCGTGGCTCTGTCGTGCCTGGAGGCGGCGCCGGGCCCGGCCGGGCGGGGCTGGCGGCCGGCTGCCTGCTTCGGCGCAGGGCGGCGCGCTGGCGTTGGCGTCTGCAGCGGGCTGGTGGCTAGCTGCAGGGAAGGCGAAAAACGAGCCCGCTCAGGTCCTGTCAGCAAAACTGAGCAGAAGAGTTGCTCCGTAAAGACTTTGCTACACTGGGTGCTCATAATTCAGCTGTATTTATGACCTGTTACGCACATTCAGTGGGCATTGCATAGAGAATAAACAATGTTTCATTTCTAAAATGGGACCCCAGCAAGATGCCGTTTTTCTGCAAGGCACTGCAACACGTGAGCCCTGCTGAGGATGGATGGTGACCAGTAGCGAATCCAAGGAGCCACAGTAAAAGGAGGAGGGGCTAACGGTTCAAGAGAAAGGCACAATAGCTCGAATTGGGACTGCAGCCTCGGCTTCCCCTTGGGCAGGTAGTGTAGACGAATGACTCCTAGATTACCCTTGCAGATAAGACACTTCCTCATTTACTGTAGGTCACTCATCAGATCTGCATCTAGTAATTGCAAACTTCACTCCTTAGCTGAGGCCCATGATCAACATGGCATCTCTCCCACCCACTGCTCTAAGAAACTCGGGTTTAGAAACCTAGTAGCAGTCTTCCTCAATGTCCTGACGAGCAAACAGGCCCAAATAATGATGACTACTGTCTGTTAACAGCACAGCACTTCAGCATCACAGATGAGCCTCTGATAATCTCAAGTGCCTTGTTCCCAAATGGTATAGAACACTTAGAGGTTTTGGTTTGGTTTGTCATTTTTTACTTTTAAGTTCCTAGCTACAAAAAAATGTTGAAAAACCTTCAGAGAGAATTTGCAATTTAGAGAAATGCAGATGGATAAAAACCCTCCCTGAGCAGCAGAAGCTACTCAGCATTCTTAGTGTTTATGCCCAAACATCAGGTAAGGCTGGTGTGGGCATTTAAATAAATCCCTTCCTCCAGAGAAGGATGATAGAGTAGCTGCAAGAACTGGCTGACTGCACCACAGCTTTAGCGGGCATCGTTGAGCTGCCTTGCCACACTGAGGATGTGCTTAGCTCCCTTGCTCAGAAGTAAACTAGCTAGTTCAACACCAAGGTTCTCTGCTGCTTCTTGGGCCTGGTGAGGAATATTCTTGGCTGTGATGCCAACGTGCTGCACGTCATCATTTGGTCCGTCTTCATTCTGCAAATATGAACACCTCAAGGTAAGAAGCAAGCAAGGAACAGTTTAAGTCACATCTAAAATGGGGTAAAAAAATTAATTTCAAAATCTGTGCTCTAAACAGCCTCAAGAATAGTGTATTCCTACAGGTTCCAAGGGACCAGACCAAAAGTAAGGGATTTCAAAAGGTATGTGGAGGTTTTGTCTCAGTTTCAGGTCTGGAGTTTGAAGGCACTGTAGTTCACATACCTGTTGGGAATAATTAACACTGGTCTGCATAGTTTCCTTCAGGCTATCGGATCCATCCAAACTGTACACTGCTCCTGTTAAATACAGCTTGGAGAGACAGACAGAAGGCATTAATACCTCCTTGACAAACAGCCAAATACCCCTTTTAAGAAACAAAACGCAGGAAGCCAAGTCTGAGAGGGAAGGCTTTTGTAGCACAGTGGGAGCAGCAGAACAGCAGCACAATACAGCTATAAGAAAAGAGAAACTATAGGACCTGCTCTAGACGACCCTGCATTATTGGGGGGAGGGGGGAGGGTGTGGGGTGTTGGACTAGATGATCTCCAGAGGTCCCTTCCAACACCTACTATTCTGTGATTGTGGTTAATCCCTGTTAGGGAAGATGCAACTTCCCGTGGAGAAAACTGGGCCTTTTTCTAGCTTCCCATCTCCTTAACTGCAGTCTGTTGTGCAAAAACAACTTTCAGGGGTCACAAACAAGACTTCCAGATCTCACAGCAACACTACCTTTAAGTGGCTGGGGGGGTGAGGGGATCCAGTATTTAAAAGGGCATTTTCTAGCTTCAGCAGCCAGACCCATTCTTTAAACTCCTGATCTGCACACCAGCCTGGAAGGCTCAAGTCAGGAGCCAACCTGCCTTAGCTGGCTATAAAGCTGCAGGCAGGAGTTACCTTCAGGAACAGCTCAGGAGCACACAGCCTGGAATAGGCTTTCAGAAAGAATGCCATAAACACAAAGCACTCCTCACCTGGCCATCTTTCAGCACACTGTTGACAGCAACGGGGACACTACATCCACCTTCCTAAAAGAGAAAACAGTCAACAGAGAGGCTCCTACTCTACACATTCAAAGCAGAGGCCTCTGAAAAGCGTAGGCTGCACACAACCCCACCTATTGCTTTTTGGGCCCTTCTCAATTCAGAAGTAATCTCTGCTTTGCAGGTTTAGAATTTCCCATGCTGTGGTGTCATGTCAACTGCCTGAGCAGTATTTACTGCTGCAGGCAGAAGAGCAAGGATGCAACACCTACCAAACGCTTCATAAAGGCTCTCTCAGCAATGCAGCACAACACAGTGTCTGTGTCATGCAGGGCAGATACCATATTCAGTATCTCTTGATCTTTGGCACGAACTTCTACTGCTAAGGCACCCTAGAAAAACAACAAAAATAGATCATAATCATCACAACTGCTCAGCTTTACTCATCGATGTGTGCGCTCAGCATTAGCCACAAAGCAGAACTCAGAGGCTTGGCTGCACCTCACTAAGGGAGCAGCGACGCTGAGGCGCTTACAGAAATTAATGACAAAACAATCTGGTGCTTGCAGAGATGTCCTGTAGCCACTGCTGTAAAGAGCAGGCCAGAACTTGCTTCAGACAAGTGTTCCAGATCATGCTGTCAGCTCAAACCACTGCAGGACTTATTTCACTTATGACTACGCATATAGAAACACCTACACCAATGTGCAGGTGGTGAGAAGGCTGGATAAGATCCAAGATTTCCAGCCTCTTCTCAAGGTAAAGATCAAGTACTGAAGTAGTAACAGTGACAAAATAATTACTCCCTGAAGAGGAGGCAAGACTTAAGAGGGGAAAAACTAAGCAACCAAACCAAAAAACTAAGCACACACACCCCTGTGGGGCACCTGACCAACGCACAATCATTGCAGACAATCTGCACTGGCAATCAGACAATCTGGAGTCATCCCTTGCAATCATTAATGTGCAGCCTGCTAAAGCATAGCAGGTTTGATACTGTGCAACACTGCGTAGAAGCCACACAGCCAGCAGGGGCTGGAAGGGTCTGCCTGCCTAGACACAAGAGTGCTAAGAATGTGCTCCAAGGCAGGTATTTCAGCTTTGTCGTGGGAGTTAGGACACTGTGCATAAAGGAGAAGGAAGCAGGATCACAGGGCAGATCCTGCGGTGACTCTGCACAATTAGCATGGCACAGTGCAACGCTGACCCTGAAAGAGCCCACCCCATAGCTGCTGCACGCTCCCAGGGTAGCTGTGCCACGAGTTACCTTTCACCATCTACTGGTTTTGTTACTGATGGAAACCAGTCCCTACCACAGCAACTACCAGAGCTGACAACCATTATTCCCACGAGCTTTGCCTAAAAGAGTGTAACAGCCAGCAAGAGAGACCGATGCAGCAGTTCTTTGGCAACCACTACATGGGAGGTATTTGGCACAATTAACTCTGACACATCACATTGCTGCTGGCTTTCAACATCCAGTGCAGCTTAAGATACCAAAGTTGTAACGTACCTGTCCAACAGCATACAGACAATCCTCAGGGCTTAGAAGCTGGAAAAAAGTAAAGTCAGAGTTAACTCAGAATTAGCTGTTCAGTACACAGGAAGAGCCAAATTCTATGCTCACATCTAACACCTACTGATTGTCTGCCTGACCAAAGAAATATCACCTCTCTCTTCATGTGTCTTGGCATTTCGCCTGCCAAACTGAGCTACTGCACTTCCTTTCACCTTGAATGTAACATTTCATCAATCAGCTAAGCTGAAAATTCTCGCTCCAACACTAGACTCAAGTGTTGTGAAATGCTGGGAGACGATCAGATTACAAACTGCTGCTGCACCAAGGAAAACTCAACAGTGTAAATTCCTGTATGAAGAACACAAAACCCACCGATGAGCCAGAATTACAAAACAAATCCAGCATGAAGAGCATCAGATCACAAACTAACCTGGCAATGGATTCAGTAGACCATCAGGCCAACTGCAAGGTCAGAAAGGCAAGCAGCTGGTAGCACAGAATGGAGTTTTCTCCTTTGCTGCTCCTCACCTGGCCAATGCGATGCTCCCAGCCCATTCTCTTCAGCCCTGCAGCAGCCAGGATCACGGCACTGAAGTCTTCCTTCTCATCTAGCTTCTTTAAGCGGGTATTTAAATTCCCTCTCTGGAGGAGTGATTAAGCAAGCACAGAAACAGCAGGCAGACAGTCCTATAACTGCCTGAGGTATGCCTGAGTGTTTACAAGATGTACAGAACCCAACAGCTTCCCAACAAGAAGCAGAGCACCACCCTGAAGGTGTTCCACAGGGACAGCTGTGAACAGGATTCTGTCAAGCACTACTATTAATTCAAGTACTGACTCCCCAAAGACACAGATCACTTCAGTATATTACCAAGGGCTGACACCAACTCCTTCAGCAAAGCAAAGAGCTGCATTACTAGGGCTGAAGCAATGATCACTGTTACCCAGCAGCCCACATCAGAACTAGGACTGCACACCACACCTGAGGTACTGGACACTAGTCAACATTTGGCCATGTCACTGTGACCAACACACCACAGGCACTGCCAAACAGTTTTTCAAGCATTCATTAAGGTAACATTAATTTGCATCCTGCATCTCAGGCAGATTAAAGCTGGTTCCTTCTTTACAGCCTCAGGAGAAAGCAGAGGTCAGACTAGGCTGCAGTGTGCTACACAGCCCTCAGAAGCAGGAAGTGGAGGGCAGTCTGTAAGCAAGCAGTTTGTTCTTGGAAGTTGTGTGGTATAAATCAGTCTGGAATCCAGGTTTCCTATTTGCAACTCCCACATTTTGCCAGGAAAGGATACAATATCCCTGAACTCTAACTGAGGGAACTTCATTTTGAGCTGAGCTGCTCTCCGAAGTGAGCTGGTTCCAATCACACTGTGGGGAAAATAAAATCAGTGAAATAGAGACTACTCCAGCTCTTACCTCCAGACATGTCAGAACTTCCAAAGAAACAAATGATGATGTTTGGTTTGGGGTTTTTTTTAACTGGAATGAAGGTCCAAGAACCTGCCAATGATTTGTACCTCCTTAGAAGAAAGACAAACACGCTGTGAGGTTTAGCATAAAGCCTGGAGGAAGGTAGATGTAGGCAAGCAGCCAGTCCTGAGGAACTAATTTACAGGAGATGCTTCCAGCCACCATCAAGGACAGAGGTAGAAGACAATAACTCTCTTCTTTTGTGTGTACATGTGACAAATCAGCTGCCTCAAACTGAACCAGACACAACCAGACAACTCCAGTTACTAAACTGGAGAGACTTCCTCAATGATAGAAAAGCAGTTAGAGGAGAACTTCTGGAAACAGAAGGGTAAGTGGAAACCACAGAAAGCTGCCAGGCTGGCCAGTAAGGATGTCCTTCCTAGAAATGCATGATATTCCCTTTTCTTGCTAGCCTGGAATCTAAACCAGTTGTGATTTTCCAGCTATCCAGACGTGCAGAAGCATGAGTCCACGTTTCTCTGGCAGCTACACTGTTGGGTTTTTTAACCTTGATCTGAGTAATTTCATTCAACTGTCTCTGACAGAAGACTCCAATAGCTTCTATGCAAAGAGGTAATTCCAAACAGAGGAATTGCTCATGTTCCCAGCAGTGATGCCCAAAACGTCAACAAAGAACTTTGAACTGGTTGGGTGAGAAGAAGAGCACAGTTCAGGCCCATGCAAGTAAAACACTGGACAGCCTCTCTGCATTGGTAAGCACAATACAAAGGAGCAGGAATTCCCTCCAGAGACTGCTAAGAAACTTGAGAAAACAGCAACTCAAGGGTGGCTTGGGAGTTCCACCCTCACTGGCAGTTCTCCCAAGACACAGCACTGCTCCCTTCAGCAAGTGGGTTCAGTGTGATGTCCATGGAAAGGTAATGGAGGGCAGTGTAAAACCACTGCAGGATAAAGCAAGGAGCTCACTGAATTGCCACTGGGCATTACCAATCAACTCCTCCCTTTCATTTCTACACTCGTCTGTCTTCCTCTTACTTTCCCCACTCACCTCTTTTCAGGAAGGAGGCTCAGTGTTTTCCCACAGTTTTTGGGATGAAAAACAACAGCATCAAGTGGGTTTTCCCTTCTGCAAAACAATGCAAGAGCAGAATGGTTGACCATGTAACAGTTATTAAGCTTAACAGTTCTGCTACAGTTCCCCAGAGCAACCACTTCTGGCTTTAAAATATCTCAATATCCTTGCAAAACCAAGAATCCCAACAAAACTGCTGGCTACAGAACACTAGGACAGCTCCAATGCTTCCACTGCTTCAGGCATTAATCAGAAAGTGGTTGAACTTTGAGCACCTAAAAGGATCTAAAAGCTGCCCTTGCTTTCCTACTGTTATCAACACTAAAAATGCAAGTCCCTTGGAGAACTGAACCTCCTGTACACACTTACTTGCAGACAGCACCGATGGTAAAGCCAAGAGGAAGAGAAGTTGGCAGGTCTTTCAAGGAGTGAACCACAAGGTCAACTCTAAAAATGAGAGGACAGTAATCACTGAACCAAGGTCAAGGTCACAACAGTACCTATCAGAGGCCTGCAGGTCACCCACAGAAAAGTGCCAATGCACCCAGGAAATTTATTTGGAGAAGAGGAAGGAATTTCAGGATTCTGTAGATTTGCAGTGTTAGTCCAGAACAGTAACTTCATAGAATCAACCAGGTTGGAAGAGACCTCCAAGATCTTCCAGCCCAACCTAGCACCCAGCCCTGTCCAATCAACCAGACCATGGCACTAAGTGCCCCAGCCAGGCTTGGCTTCAACACCTCCAGGCACAGCTCCAGGGACGGCGACTCCACCACCTCCCTGGGCAGCCCATTCCAGTGCCAATCACTCTCTCTGCCAACAACTTCCTCCTAACATCCAGCCTAGACCTCCCCCAGCACAACTTGAGGCTGTGCCCCCTTGTTCTGTTGCTGGTTGCCTGGGAGAAGAGCCCAACCCCACCTGGCTACAATCTCCCTTTAGGTAGTTCTAGACAGCAATGAGCTCTGCCCTGAGCCTCCTCTGCTGCAGGCTGCACACTCCCAGCTCCCTCAGCCTCTCCTCACAGGGCTGTGCTCCAGGCCTCTCACCAGCTCTGTTGCCCTTCCCTTTCTCTGTCTCTTTTCCCACCTGCAAAATCAAGGCAATGCCTTTCTCCCAGCAGCAATGCAAGGCACATTACAACAATCAGGTCAAATGAGAGGAAGATGATGGAGACCTTCACACAGAGTGACCTGTGGAACCAATATGCAACCAGGCTGTTGTCTACCATTACACTTCAAATTGAAAACAGTAGATAGCTGAAGTAAGATCTGCCTGCTTTGTTACAAGGCAAATGAACATCGATGCAAATGCTTCAATCTCCATCACTTTCCCACTGACTTTACTCACAGAGTTGGTTATCAAGTCCCTACATGTCAGAGATGCAGAAGAGTATCTCTGGTTCTAAATCTACTTTAACTGCATAACTACCATACAATTATGTTAATAAACATCAACCTAACAGTAAATATGGTATGGAACATGTCAACACCAGCAAGCAAAGCATTTTTAGAAGAGCATACTTGTAAGCAAGAGTCAGAGCACAACCTCTCCAACGTGCATGTAACACACAATTCACAGGGAGAGAAAACAGCCTAACTGGGGCAGACCCAGTGACATAAACCCACTTCAAAATGCACAGGCTAATCGTGGGACAGAGAGGAGTAAGAAAAAAGCAAAAGGCAGTGACTTATCATAGGATTTATTTCTTACCCAGGAAGGTACTAGAGCAGACAGAAAACAGATCACACATGCAGCAAGCCAGAGATGCCCACCCCAAATGCCAGAAGAAGAAGAGAAAACAATGAGCTCTTACTCCTTCCTTTCCAGTGCATTTTCCAGCTCCTTGGTGAAGAGGCTCTTCTCCCCAATCTAGACATAAATGGAAGAGCACAAATCATAAAAGAAACATCTGCAAATACATCATCAAATACAATCCCTTCTTGTGGAGGGGAGGAAGCAATCCTTTACCTTGGAAAGGGCTGTGTCCAAGATCTTGTCTCCAGTCGTTGACATGGCAACTGCTCAGGGAGAGAGCGCAGGTAAAATGTGAAGCTCCATGAGAGTACCTATGCCTAGACTGAACACCTCTGTAACAGGCAGTGAGTGGTACAGTGTCACACGCTACTGCACCAACACGGACTCGAGACAAACCTGAGAGCAGCTCACCTCCAGAAAGACCCTGAGCTTAAGACAAACTGAACTAGGACATCCTTTACTGTTCTTAAAGACAGAGTGAGGTGAGAGTGGGCAGGTTTTGGAAAGAACTGACCCAACAGAAACTGCCAGTGTCTTTCTCCAGAGTGCCAGCAATCAGGTACTTGGCAGCTCTCTTCAGCGCCAGGCTGGGCTCCCATTAGTCTGCTTGAATGCCTCAAGCCCCAGACAGGAAAATGCCCCTAATGCACAGTGAGGTGCAGCCAGAGCAATGCCACGCTCTCAAATGAAGCAACATAATGCCACCTGCAGAGCTTTGATCATCAGGATGCTATGAACTCCACCTTTCTTCTTAGAAGCAACCAGCAACAGCTGCTCAGCCACACAACCTAACTGAATTCACTCTTAGATAAGCAGGGTCCAATCCTCCTCCTTTTGACAGCACTCCACACATCTCTTGCACACAAAGATAAGGAGCTGGCTCCTGCTGCCATCTAGCTTAGGGCAGCTCCAAAACAAACTTACCAATCTCAAAGCGCAGGTCAGGGTATAGGTCACAGAGCATCTCAACTACGCTGTCAGTCTGAATTCGGGCCAGCTGCAACAAAGCAGAAAGCAAACCCCCTAAGTGCTGCACACAGCATCCACAGAGAAGATTTTGTTCTTCTTTGAGCACGAGACATATGTGACTGCTACTTGTTCCATACTGAAAGCATTAGAAATAAGTAGCTCCAAATAAAACTGCTCATAGGCACCGAGACCTTAAACCATGTGAACTCTCATCACGACTATAGCATTGCACTGAAGAACTTATTCTATCAACTAAGCAGCAGAATAACTTCTCCCCCACGTCCAGTGCCATTGCAATCCCAGCACTAACAAGGCAAAGAAAATAATTTAAGTTAGGAATCATAGAATCAACCAGGTTGGAAGAGACCTCCAAGATCATCCAGCCCAACCTAGCACCCAGCCCTGTCCAATCAACCAGACCATGGCACTAAGTGCCCCAGCCAGGCTTTGATTGAACACCTCCAGGGACAGCAATTCCACCACCTCCTTGGCAGCCCATTCCAATGGCAAATCACTGTCTCTGGAAGAGCAACAAGAGCAGAAAACTACACATCACAATTTACACACTCTAATTCTATCTGGGTCAAGAAGGTCATCAGCTGTCTGCCTGTCTGAAATTCCATTTCTCTACACCACCTTGGCAAGCTTTTTCACAGACAGCATTCACCCACCTAAGTTTGTGCCCCTTGGTTTTACCTCTGCAGAATGCATCAGCTGAAGGATGCCTGCTCATTGGCAGGCAGGTAGAAAGGTAAGAAAAGCCATCCTCCTGCTGCTCAGGGATGAAAGAGCAACTCACACTGCATGCTGGACACCCACTGCTGCTTCTAAGAGTGTGACTTTAACAAACACTGCAAGCTTTGGGGGAAGGCAGTAGGACTGCACTATGCCTGCTGGAAAAACACGTAGTTACTGGCAAGTGTGAGTTACTCATCCTCTGTAAAACCAGGGCTCTGTTTAAAGGTGCTAAGGACATAAAATAAAACCAAACAGGTACAGCACACAACAGATCCTAAAACGCTGAATTGCAGGGAGAATATTCCCTTGCATGAGAACAGCACAAGCAGGTAAAACAAAACCAGAACTACACTAGCAGGTGATGATTCCACACATGCAAGCAGCAGACTCAAGCAACCGCAAGCAAACTTCAGGTTTTCTCCCACTGATGAGCTGTGTAGCCTGGGGGAATTAACTTTGTTCAGGGACTGTAGTTTCCCTACGCTTAAAACGACTATAAGTAGCTGCTTCCCTTTGTCAAGGGCCACAAGAGCCTGAGGTTAGGAAAAAAATACAGTAGCATGCATGCAGAGTTATGTCCCTTGCCCTGATGTCTACACCGAACACCTTCCTCAAAGTACAAAGTTCCTCCTAAAACGTGATGAACAAGATTATCTCAGAACAAAACCCTGAGGGACGTTTATCTCCCTTTGCGAGCCTGCTCCTCCCTGCTGCAGGCAGCTGGCAAGAGATACCTGCCGTATCTCCAGACGTTCGCCTTGCCTGTACTTTGCAGGGGCTGCAGCCGTCACTTGTTGAGGGCTTTGGGTGGTTTAGTGGTAGGGTTTAACAGTTGCTGCTTTTTTGGTTGGGGGTTGTTGGTTGGTTTTTTTCCTCGGCTCCCTGGACGGGTGGCGTAAGCCTCGCAAGTCCGAAAGCCCACAGCAAGACCCCGGTTAGAGGGGCACTCGCACCTTCACCTCCCGTTCCCCGCACGGCAGCGCTCTCTAGAGCAGGCGGCCCCACGGGCTGCTATGAAGTGTTCTCACAACTCAGCCGAGGAACCACAGGGCAAGGGTCCGGACCGCGTGAACGCTCCGTCCCGCGGGGCTCTCTCACGGGGGAACGAAACCCTTCTCTGCCGCCTGCCGTCAGCTGCAGTGCCAGACCGCGTCCTCTCCGGGGCACCGAATCGTTCCTCGGCGGCAGGAAGCGCCAGGACCCGGAGGGACGAAACGTTCGCCGCCGCGGCACCGCGGGGCCCGAGGACGGGCTCCCGCCCCACGCTCCGGTCCCGCCGCTGCCTACCTGGCTCCGGCGGGTGCCCACGCGGATCACTCTGCCGCCCACGCCGTTCTCGCCCTGCGACAACAACCGGGTCAGCGCCCACCCCCTGCCCCGCCGCCCTACACCCGGCGGCCCCGATCGCCACCAGCGCAGCCTAGCGCCAGCCCCCTTGCCCCGGCACCCCACGACTTACGGCAGCCGCGCCCGGCTCGGGCTCGGCCATAGCACCGCTTCGCCCCTCCGCGATCCCCGCACCGGGCCCGCCCCCAGGCGTCACGTCCGGTCCTGCCCGCCCCAGCCGGGAACGGCAGCGGCTATGACACCGCCCGCCCCTGCCCGCCCCAGCCGGGAACGACACCGGCAATGACACCGCCCGCCCTGCCCGCCCCAGCCGGGAACGACACCGGGAACGACACCGGCAATGACACCGCCCGCCCCTGCCCGCCCCAACCGGGAACCACACCGGGACCGCCACCGGCAAGGACACCGCCCGCCCCTGCCCGCCCCAGCCGGGAACGACACCGGCAATGACACCGTCCGCCCTGCCCGCCCCAGCCGGGAACGGCCGCGGCAATGACACCGCCCGCCCCGCCCGCCCCAGCCGGGAACGACACCGGCAGTGACACCGCCCGGCCTGCCCGCCCCTCCGCCCGGCACTCAGCAGGCTGCCCAGCGAGTCGGCTTTATTGGGGAGCAAGGGACAGCTCAGGGTGAGGCCGAACAAGGGTTGCTCGAGCACACAGCGGAGAATCCCGTACAGCCCGAGAGAGCTGCGCCAGCGGGCCCCAGCGTCAGGTGCTGCGCTTGGCATGGAGAAGCAGCTCTCGCTGCAGGCCAGCCTCGATTGTGGTGGCCCCCTTTCCCGGGGGCAAGTCCGTGATGAGGGTGATCTTATTGAAGACACCTCGACCGAAGTAGTCAGCGACCACTGAGAAGCCATCATTGGCACACTTGAGCTGCCGGACACAAAACAGCAGCGTCAGCAAAAGCCTCCTTGTGCCTCGTAATTCCAGCCCCTTTCATCTCCTGCACTGATGAGCAATTATCTTAAGCAGCAAGCGACTGCTTCAGCTCCACTAAGCTACCACCTGTGTTAACATGTTCTAGCTCCTGGCCCATTCACAACCTCAACACTCCGTCCTTGGGGAACACAAAGCAGAACCAACACTTCTGGTGTAGCCCAGCTGCATTGTCCTGTCCCATTTCTGATTCATGCAACTCTTTTTCTCCCTTCTCCTTGATTTGTTCTAAACAACTTGGAGAGCAGCTGTCATGCTGACTGACAGGCCTTGATCCAATCCAGGTTCAGGCAAGAGTAGTTCCTGTTTCATCTTTGGAGAGCATCAGACTCTGCCCTAGGCACAGTGCCATTACCCTAGGGTCTAACGCTTCACTGTTTGCAGTCAACTTAACCTTCCTTACAAAATGCTTTCACCCTTATTTGCCTAACTCCACCAGTGTCTGGGGATCTGTTCATTAATCTGGACCCTATCTACTGAAACATGGTAAGACAGATGTTGCCCCACCTGATGCTGAAACTGGTCATGCAGATCCCTCTTCTGCTCCTGGGCTCGGATCATGTCCATCACTTTGCGATTTTCAGGCATGCAAGTTGGACATTCTGAATCACTCTCGGAGTAGCTTTCAAAGCAATGCTGGTGGAAGGAATGACCACACAGGAAGTGGACCGAAGGCAGCTCCAGGGCACTGGTGCAAATGCTACACTTGGTCTTCTGAAAGATCTTGGGACTGAGAGAGTGAGAGGAGGCAGAGGGGTGAGAAAGGCAAAATACATTTTTCCTTAGGAAAAGCAAGTAAGAGTTTTCTGCAGCACAAGACAAGGCAGCAGGCAGGCCCACACCTTGCTTTCAGCTCTTCAATCTCCTGGCGGATCCTTGTCGTCTCCTCTCGGTACTTCTGAATTCTCTGCTCATCCTGCTCTATCTGGCGGCTCTGCTTCTGCAGCTTGTTGACAAGATAATCCTTAATCACAGACAGGGTGGCCGTGGAGTTATGAGCCAGCGTCTGCACAACTGAGAGCAAGTGAGATGTTAAACACAAGCCAAAAAAACCCCCTGCAGCTACCTAGCCCTAGCTGGGCAGCCTGCTTTCCTGTGAAAGAACTCTTCTGGGCAAAGGCATTCTGCATCCTCCTGGAACCAGAGAGCTCTTTTAAAGGCTCGATTTCAGTTTGGTCTCTTTCAGAAACAGGTGTCTGGGAGCATGTGTGGGTAGTTCAGACCAAAAGAGGCAAAGCAAGGATCTAAGGGACTGGATTCTATTCTAACTTCAGCACAGCACAGCAGGGTTTTCAGCAAGCCCTTCAGCTCCTCACAACAGAACAGAACTCAGGTGCAGACATTTCCATGACTTACACCACAGAGCTGTATTTTCTCTAGTCTGGGAGCTGTGACTGGCATGGCTTTTCCCCACAGAGCAGGTCACTACTTCAAATGGTGGACTTCAGTGACACTTCTCTCAAACTTCTAATCTACAGAGAGTGCTATGAATTGATTCTTGGTTTGGGTGTTTTGGGGGTTGGGTATTGGGTGCCACATGTCATTATTACCAAGCAGCGGAGGCATAAGGTTCTTGTTCTCAATGTGTTTCAGCACTGCAGCAATGTACTCCTTGCAGTCCTCCTCCTTCCGTGCAAAGTAGCCCAGAGCCTGCTCCCAGAGACAAGCCTCCTGGTCTCCATACAACTCACACACCTCAATCACTTTCTTGTACTGCTCATTCTGCATGTGGTAGTGCATGATCTGTTGGAAACTAGAGGAGAAAGAGGCTTTTCAGCTGCAACGATCCATCTCCCCTCCTGAGCTGTTTCAGGTAGCTCAGGTTTTCACCCAGCCATGCAATCCCCAGACATTAGCAGGGAAGCCAAGACAGGTCTGTATTTAAATCCTAGAGGTAACTGCCCTGCTCTCACAAGATATTTTCAGCAGAGCAAAGATCTACAGCTCCCAGCCTGAGATACTCAAGGAGCTGTCAGCACTGTAAGGCAAGGACACTTAAGAGTTCAAAATCCCTGCAGTGAGGGGGGAGGTTCAGGACTCTACAGACAAAAAGCAACACTCACAGTTTACCCTGCTCATAAAGGTAAAGGACACCATCCTTGAAATTGTGCATCTGACATAAAACCAAGGCCTTGTCAAAGACAGTTTTGAACCTTCCACTCTTCAGGAGGGTCAGGGCTTCACTGTGCAGCTTCTCCTTGATCTGCAAGACACACAATATGTTGCACTCATTCCTGACAACAATTTGCAGGTCTTTCACAGAATCACAAAATGAACCAAGTTGGAAAAGACCTCTAGGATCATCGAGTCCAACCTATCACCCAACATCTTCTAATTAACTAAACCCTGGCACTGAGTGCCTCATCCAGCCTCCTTTTAAACACCCCCAGGGATGGGGACTCCACCACCTCCCTGGGCAGCCCATTCCAATGCCAATCACTCTTGCTGTGAAGAACTTCTTCCTAACATCCAGCCTGAACCTGCCCTGGCACAGCTTGAGGCTGTGTCCCCTTCTTCTGTCCCTGGCTGCCTGGCAGCAGAGCCCAACCCCACCTCACCACCACAACCTCCCTTCAGGTAGCTGTAGACAGCAATGAGCTCTGCCCTGAGCCTCTTCTTTTCCAGCCTAAACACCCCCAGCTCCCTCAGCCTCTCCTCACAGGGCTGTGCTCCAGGCCCCTCCCCAGCCTTGCTGCCCTTCTCTGGACACCTTCCAGCACCTCAACATCTCTCTTGAATTCAGGAGCCCAGAACTGGACACAGCACTCAAGGTGTGGCCTGAGCAGTGCTGAGTACAGGGGCAGAAGGACCGCCCTGGGCCTGCTGGCCACACTGTTCCTGATACAGGCCAGGATGCCATTGGCCTTCTTGGCCACCTGGGCACACTGCTGGCTCATGTTCAGCTGTCCACCAGTACCTACAGGTCCCTCTCAGCCTGGCTGCTCTCCAGCTACTCTGTCCCTAGCCTGTAGTGCTGCATGAGGTTGTTGTGGCCAAAGTGCAGAACCTGGCACTTGGACTTGTTAAAACTCATGGCATTGGACTGTGCCCATCCGTCCAGCCTGCCCAGGTCCCTCTGCAGTGCCCTCCTGCCCTCTAACAGACCCACACTTGCTCCCAACTTGGTGTCATCTGAAAACTCACTGATGCTGGACTCAATCCCCTTATCCAGATCATCAATAAAGATACTGAACAGCTCTGGGCCCAGCGCAGATCCCTGGGGCACACCACAAGTGACAGCTGCCAGCTGGATGTGGCTCCATTCACCACCACTCTCTGTGCCCAGCCCTCCAGGCAATTCTTGACCCAGCACAGAGTGCCCCTGTCCAAACCACAGGCAGCCAGTTTGGCCAGAAGTTTGCTATGGCAGACAGTGTCAAAGGCCTTGCTAAAGTCCAGGTAGACTACAACCACAGCCTGCCCCACATCCACCAGGCAGTCACCTGCTCATAAAAAGAGATGAGGTTGGTCGAGCAGGACCTGCCCCTCCTGAATCCATGCTGGCTGGGTCTGATCCCCTGCCCATCCTGTAGATGCTCTGCAAGTGCACTCAGGATGATCTGCTCCATTATCTTGCCTGGCACTGAGGTCAGTCTGAGAGGTGTGTAATTTCCTGGGTCCTCCTTCCAACCCTTATTGAGGATGGGCACCACACTGGTAGCTTCCAGTCCTCAGGGACCTCTCCAGTGACTCTTGATAAATGATGGAGAGTAGCTTGGCCAGCTCATCTGCCACCTCTCTCATCACCCTAGGATGGATCCCATCTGGTCCCACAGACTTGTGGCTCAACAGGCCCCTAACTGCCTCCTCCTGAGTTACTGTGGGGCTGTTCTGCTCCCTGACCCCACCTACCAGCTCAGGAGGCAGCTGGCCTGGGGACAGCCTAACTACTATTGAGGCGAAGAAGGTGTTAAACACTTCTGCCTTTTTCTCATCTCTAAGTCACTACAATAAAGAGTGGAGGTTATCCTTGCCCCTCTTTTTGCCATTAATATATTCATAAAAACATTTCTTGTTATTTCACATTTCAAAGAGGAGGACAGCTTTTCTGTTTGCCCTCCACCTCCTTCAAGCAGACAGCATGTGATTTCTTTGGCCGAAACAGCATCCTCAGAGATGCAGGCAAGCAAACAGACCTACTTTCGTGGCTGAGGCATCTGCTCACAGAGCTTTTTTTTTTGTCTTGAACCTGTTCTTAAGTGAGATTGGTAGAAAACAAGCTCAGCCTCACTGAAAGGAGTTATTATTCCTGCTAGGAGGCTGCTTTTCAATTTAGGCGTCATTTGGACAGCACAGCATAGGTAGTGTCTCGCGTTCCCAATGCCCATCTGGAAAGATTAAGGACTGGCAGGAATGCAAATAGGATTCAGAGAGACCAAACCTTCTCTCTCAACATACAAAGCTGGGGGAGCTCTGACCTGTTCATCTTGTTCGTGTGCCCAGTTCTGGAGCCGAAGTTCCAGCAAAGTGTCATAGACACCCTGTGGAGAGTCTGCCTGCACCTCAGTCATGTGCTCCAGAAAAGCCTTCAGCTCTCGGGAGTTGTTTGCAAAGACTGGAATGAACTCCTCTGAATTAGCCTGTAACAGAAAAGGTCAAGCACCCAGATCAGTTTCAGCCAGCCCAGTGCTCCTTCCCTGCTACGCGCGGTGCTCCTTCCCAGATCTGTGCCAGGATGGATCCCTCAGGGTGCAGGATGCCGATTACAGCAGGAATCGGTTCCAAGCAATAGCTGCAAGCGGTCTCCTGTCGCTGGGACTGCTAAGTACACCAGGACAGCACTTTTCATTGCAAGCATCAGGCCTGCAGCACTCACTGGCTGCAAAGTTACTACTTGAGAGCAACAATTCTCAGCCTTCATAAGCCTCACCTTTTTCCCTTCCAGCAGCCCAGGGCCTTCGCCGTCTCCCGAGGGCCGGTAGTCAGTGCAAAGGATCTTCAGCAGCTCTGTGGTCTCCTTGGGGACGTGGTGCATCAGGATTTTGCCATAGCGCTTCATGTTGCTCTCTGCCTGATCAAAGGGCAGCTTGCCAATGTAGTGCAAAGCCTCTTGGTAGTTCTGTGGAGGCAGCCAAAAAATAATCATGATATTGACTTCTGCTCTCCAAGGACAGGACTGAAAGCACTGAGGACATGCTGCAAGCATGCACCGAAAGCACTGAGGACATGCTGCGAGTATGCCACGAACACCATTTGCTCCTCAGGGAGGAAAGCCAGCTGTGGCCCGGGGGAAAGAGAGGGAGATTTAGATCAGTCAATCACTAACAACCCTCCCTCCTCTAAAAGGGCAGTGGTGTAAAAAGCCACATCTGAAACCAAATGACTTCCATCCCTAGTCTGCCACATAAGCCGAAGGCAGAAAGCGAACACACGAGCAGCAGCAGAAACAAAACCTGCTGCTCTCAGCAGTCCCATCAGCATGTTAGCCACAGCAACTGGTCAGTCTCACTGAAGAGGAGGCTAGAGAAATCCTGTGCTCCCCAGTGAGAACATGAGGAAGTAACGACACATCACCTTGATGTCCTCGAGCTGGATTTTGAGGTACCACTCATGATGGGCGTGCTTCTCCGCCAGGTACACAGCGTGGGAGTAGTAACCTGCTTGACGAAGCACCTTGATAGCTGTTTCCACGTCAAAGTGCACCTCGCTCTCACTCGTCTACAAGAACAAAAGCAGAAATTCTTCTGCTCAGCAACCTTCCCACAGTCCACAAACTGCCATCATCTGCGTACGAGGAAGAAAACCAAGGGGCACCTTGGTACCTCTCAAGCAAAGGAAAGGTTACACATGCAGGAAGCAGTCTAAGCATCTCTCATCAGCTTGACACCTGGAGCACTGTGCACAGTTCTGGAGCCCCCAACACAAGAAGGACATTAAACTGTTAGAGCCAGTCCAGAGGATGGCCACAAAGATGCTCAGAGGGCTGCAGCAGCTCTGCTATGAGGACAGGCTACAAAAGCAGGGGCTCTTCAGCCTGGAGCAGAGAAGGCTTCGAGGAGACCTTATAGTGGCCTTCCAGTATCTAAAGGGGACCTACAGGAAGGCTGGGGAGGAACTAGACGTACATGCTATGAACTACCAAACTTGAAACCTGCATGCTTAATCTCCATTATATGAGAAACACTTGGCAGATACTGCTAAAGGGCTGAGGGTGGTTTTGGAGAGTGTTCTATTGTAGCATTAACAGAAATCTTTGAAGATGCTCAGTAAATAGAAAGGAGATGTAACAGTTCTGCAGGAAGGCTAGGGGTTTTTTTTGGGTGTGTTTTGATTCCTTCTGGATGGCAATGTCCTGGGGAAAAAAAAAATTAGTGTTAGAAGGACATGGAACTGCTGGAGTGAGTCCAGAGGAGAGCCACAAAGATGCTCAGAGGGCTGCAGCACCTCTGCTATGAGGACAGGCTGAGAGAGTTGGGGCTTTTCAGCCTGGAGAAGAGAAGGCTTCGAGGAGACCTTAGAGTGGCTTTCCAGTATCTGAAGGGAGCCTACAGGAAAGCTGGGGAGGGACTCTTTCCACGGTCTAGTAATGTTAGGATGAGGAGGAATGGGTTTAAACTGGCAGAGGGGAGATTCCAACTGGATGTTAGGAGGAAGTTCTATACAGTGAGAGTGGTGAGACACTGGCACAGGTTGCCCAGGGAGGTTGTGGATGCTTCCTCCCTGGAGGTGTTCAAGGCCAGGCTGGATGAGGCCTTGAGCAGCCTGCTCTAGTGGGAGGTGTCCCTGCCTATGGCAGGGGGTTGGAGCTGGATGATCCTTGAGGTCCCTTCCAACATAAACCATTCTATGATTCTATGATTCTACTGACAAGGTCTTGTAATGACAGTACGAGGGGTAATGGGTTTAAACTGGCAGAGGGGAGATTCAAACTAGATGTTAGCTAAGGGTTCTTTACAGTGAGAGTGGTGAGACACTGGCACAGGTTGCCCAGGGAGGCTGTGGCTGCTCCCTCCCTGGAGGTGTTCAAGGCCATGTTAGATGAGGCCTTGAGCAACCTGTTCTAGTGGGAGGTGTCCCTGCCTATGGCAGAGGGTTGGAACTGGCTGATCCTTGAGGTCCCTTCCAAGCAAAACCATTCTATGATTCTATGATAACTTTGCATGATTTCAGCTTCCCCCAGTACCTTAATGAACTCCTCCAGTTTGGAGCTGTCTTTGAGTTTGGTGTAGCAATTCAGCAGAAGTGTAGTGTGGTCAGCATTGGCCAGAGACTGCAGGTGGAGAGTCTGCAGATAAGCAGTCAGGTTGTGGATGCGCTGAGCATCCAGGAACTTCCGAATAACGTACGACGGTTCCAGCTTCCCTATAGTCCTGGGAGGGAAAAAGTCATACTGCAACAAGTCTTTTTTTTTCCTTCATTTCCTAGAATAGTTTAGGTTGGAAGTGACCTCAAAGATCATCCAGTTCCAACCCCCTGCCATAGGCAGTCACAACTCCAAATCAGCTTTGAACACTCATGCCCACACAGAGCGAGCAAGCATCAGGATGACTGCGGCTAAATGCCAACTCTTGCTCGACATCAGGACTCCGAGGGTTCAGTCTGACACAAACACAGCTGCTTCGTGCCATGTAAAGAGACCCAACACAAGCTTTCAGTAAGCCTTACAACAGGCTGCTTCAAGCTTTAAAAAACATGAGCTCTTTTAAAACTGACATGAAACTGTTCGAGCATTATCCAAGGAGACTACCACACACAGCCAGGTCACATCACTCATCTGACTTAAGTGATCCCTTGTTTATAATGACCTCAGGAGGCCCCACTCCATCCCAGCATGCCCTTATCACTCATGTTCAAACACAATCAACAAGAACTTCATTCTAAGCTGTGCAGGGCAATTTTCAAGCAACTTTTTCTGGGACTTGTACTTTCACTGATGCATTTCTCTCCACTGGTAGAACTTTCACTCTGTCACGCTGTGCTAGTTTGAGCCTAGCTAGAATGTTTTGGTGAGAAGAATCAGATCACAGGCTGAGAAATGAAAACAATGGTGAGGTCTGCTTCCCTCACAGCCTTGCTGAGATGTGTAGAAAGGAAAAGCAAAACATTAGATAAAGTCACTTTGCTTGGGCACTTGGCTCTGGGCTGTGCTCTCAGCTCTTTGCCTGCTGGGGAGCTGAGGCTGCTGGCTGAACTCCATCTTGCTTTCTAACCTCACCCTCCATTTGCTTTGGCTGATTCACCTTTGCTTCTTAATCCCCTTGGCCGAACCTCCATTCTTCCTTGAGATTGGAGTAAGGTTGAGAGGGGTAGGGGAAAGGTGAGGGGGGTGGTTGAGAGTCCCTCCTGGGGACTTAGGTTTCTGGGAGGGGAGTTGTGGTTCTGTTATTACTTTTCCCTTGTCTATCTCTGTCTATAACTGTATACACTGTAACTATCTGCTTGTGCATTGTGCCAGCTGTAAATGTAAGCTTCATTCAGATCTCCAGAGCCGGCTGAGTCTAGTCTGGGTGATTTCTAAAGTGTGTGGGGGGCAGGGAACACCCAAACCACCACACACACTTTATTCAGGCAGGTTTGGTTTTTATTCCTGAGCTGAAAGAGCAACCAGGGCCTGCCTGGCTGCTCCCCGTGCCCCGTACCGGATGTACTGCTGGATGGCTCCGTCGTGGTTTCCCTTGTTGTACAGGTGATCGCCGTACTGCCGGAAGATCTCCGACAAGCCATCGCTGTCCAAGTGGTGACTCTTGGCCAGGTTAATGGCCATTTCAAACAAGTTCTTCCTGAACAGCATCTGTTAATTGCACAGTAAGAGCAGTGTGAGGGAAACATCACCTCACCAAACTCCAGGCATGCCTGGAAAGTTAACCTGTATCTTCTTTTTGGTGCTCTACACGTACCCATGCTTGGGCTTCAAATACCAAGTGCTTTCTAACGCTGGTTCTGCCAAGAGGCCATCAGGTCACTTGGTACATAACTCACCCAGACAGTCTGACTTTTCAGTCTGCAGAGCCAGCACAATCTTGCAGACATAAGGCAGAACCTAGCAACAAGACAGGTTTACATGCCTCGAGTTTGGTTTGCGTATCCTTCTCCTGCAGCACGTGAATCTTCCCATCTCTGGTCAGTACATACAGAGAACCCCACTCTGCCAAGACATCCACTATGTCATCAAAGATTGAGCTGTATGCAATGAATTTGTTGCACAAGTCATAGATATTCAGGACTTGCTTGTCTGAATTCTGTGCCTCGTTCCCAGCAAACTCCGACCTGAAGGGCAGAAGAAAAGTTTTAGAACACAAGAGAGTGTAACTTGAACACTTGATACCTGTGCAAAGTAGGGACTGGCCAGAGAGCAAGACCCAGTCCCTTGAGTGATTAAACTGGGCAAAACCAGAGGCAAAACACCAAGTGTTCATACTCAAATTCCCACTCTGGGTTGGATGGAGAAATTCACAGGACTGGAAAAAAACAGCACCACTCTCCCAATGGAAGTAAATTGATATCTACAATCATGGAATGGTTTAGATTGGAAAGAAGCTCAAAGCTCAGCCAGTTCCAAGCCCCCACCATAGGCAGGGACACCTCTCACTAGAACAGGTCGCTCAAGGCCTCATCTAACCTGGCCTTGAACACCTCCAGGGAGGGAGCAACCACAGCCTTCCTGGGCAACCTGTGCCAGTGTCTCACCACTCTCACTACAAAGAACCCTTTCCTAACACCTAGTTTGAACCTCCCCTCTGCCAGTTTAAACCCATTATCCCTCGTACTGTCATTACAAGAGTTTGTAAATAGTCCCTCCCCAGCCTTCCTGTAGGCCCCCTTCAGATAGTGGAAGTCTATCTTAACAGCCTCTAACAAAGTCACAGTTGGCTCCTAAGTGAAGCTTCACAGGGAAGAAGGGAATGAGGCAAAAGAAGAAGCTGCAAGAGTGCAAAGAACTCATCTGTTCCAAGGACTCTTACTTTGGAGAAGTCTTTCGGTCCTTGGAGACAATGATGAGGTACCCTCGGTACCAGTGGACAATCAGCTTCTGCCCCTCGAAGGCAAAGCATGGGCCACGCTCGTCCGGCTGGTAAAGGTACACACACTCATTGCCCGCCACAATGAACTGCAGATCCTGGGAGGGGTCGCTAAGAGACGAACAGCGCAGTCCACAGCCATGAGTGTCCAGCTCCAGGCGAGGATAATCTTTCACTGAGAGCATGTAAGACTACAGAGGAAATGCAAGGGTTTGGGGATGGCTCCAAACTGGACTCTGGAGTCAATATAATTTTCAAGTCAGAGCCTCAGTTTTCCAGTGATTTCCCACCTGGATGTTCTCTGTGGTCACCACAAACAGGTGTGTTGTTTTGCCAGACTGTCGGAAAGCAAGGCCAGTAACTGGGTAACTGCCCTCATGCAGGACCTGGGTCTTGCTGTGCCGGTCTCGAGTGATGTCTCCTTTGGTGAGTACAACACTGCCATCTGCAAAACCTGATGAACGCAACAAGCTAAACCACTGCTCACATGGCACAGCAGAAACGTTACCCTGCCTAAGTTAGGTCAGCAACAACACCTTACTGGCCAGCAAGGTATTAAGTCATAGCATTGCTGCAGCTCTCAAGTCAGGGAATTATGCATCAAACCCCCAACACTCTGATTCCTCCTGTCACAGGTCAGAACTGTCACCCACCTGCACTCAGAACGTCACTGCTCAGCAGGGTTCACCTTGCTTTCCACACACACACTGCTTGCAGGCTATTTCTGAGACTGTATTTCCTTTTACAAGCAGCTTTCTCATCCACTCACTGTAACTATCATTTAAATTCCCCTACTTGAAACGTACTACACCTTGTGAAAAGCCCAGGTGAAGATTTGCTAAGAGTGACTAAAACGTGTGGCTTTCACAGCTTGCCCACAACCCCAGTCCTGCCAGCTGCTGCAGGGCAGAAGGCCACAATGCACACACATAGCACACAGAGACTCAGGCTAAATTTATGTATTTATCCTCTCAAGCTCTACAACAAGAGACATTTTCTCTCTGTAAGGAAAACATTCTGTGTGAGAAGAAAAACTCCCAGGAAGCTCTAGGCTGGGTTTTGTGCTAGCTATGAGTTTTCATTAGATCTGAGGGAGCACAGCAGTACTCTTCCTGAGCCTTGACAGTTCACCTGTACTTACCAATGGCCATGAAATTAAGATTTTCGTGGACAGTCAGGCAGGATACAACTGTGGGCTTGTTCCCTGGTATAGCTGGAAAAATTCGTGTACAGAGAGGATTGCCACCATCGCGTTTCTCCAGGTTCCAAACCTTAACCTACAAACAATGGCCTGGCATAAGCAAAACATGAAGCATTAGGAGGCCAAGACCTGGAATCAAATGCGAGCAGACAGAATGAGCAAGCCACATAAGGGCTGAGAAAGGCCAACCAAGCCAACGGCAGCAGTCTTTAAGGAAGACCCACAAAACAAAGACATCTTTCTCTTTCCACCATCTGACTTACCAAAGGGTTAATGCCCTCTTCATCCTCACCAACAGAAACCAGGATGTTGTGCTGCTTCAGCTGGTACAGATGTGTTACCCTTAGCTTGTAAGCTTGGAAACTACTGAGTTGGAGGGAGCGAGGCAAGAACCAAATCTGACCTTCCATATGTAGATGGCAGTTAAGGTACACAAAGGGAAGGAAAAAACAACAGACCCGCGACGAACCCACACCTCCAAACACACCAGAGTCAGTCTGCTTCTCGCTGCTCTCTGGTGAGGCTATGTGCTAGTGTGAGCCCAGCTAGAATGCTTTGGTGAGAAGAATTAGATCATAGGCTGAGAAATGAAAACAATGGTGAGGTCTGCTTCCCTCACAGCCTTGCTGAGATGTGTAAAGAGGAAAAGCAAAACATTAAAGTCACTTTGCTTGGGCACTTGGCTCTGGGCTGTGCTCTCAGCTCTTTGCCTGCTGGGGAGCTGAGGCTGCTGGCTGAACTCCATCTTGCTTTCNCTGGGGGATTTCTAAAGTGTGGGGGGCGGGGGACACCCAAACCACCACATCCTTTATTTGGGCTTTGACCCAACTGAAAACAAGAGAACAAAACCAGGCCACACAAGAGCCCCCACTAAGTAAAGTAACTCCCACATCAGCTTCATTCTGATTCCCAGAGTTAATTAACAAACACTTAAAATGAATTTGCCCCACGTTGGGGTGCCAAAAATAAATGATGTGATCCAATTCTTCTCACCAAAACATTCCAGCTAGGCTCAAACTGGCACAGGCTACAGGACAGAGACTTCTGCAGAGCCACCCAAGAGCTCCAAACCACCTGGCGACATCTTTCTGTTTCCTCCTTTTTGACTGTCAAAAGAGAGCCAAGGGCAGGAAGCTGCCGCATTCCCCAGGCCGGCGTTCCCCCCGCCCCCAGGCCCGGCAGAAGCCGAGCCCGCAGTCGATAGCACAGGAGATGTGCCTGCGGCCCAGCCCCGCCGCGGCTCCCGGCCTCACCCAGCCCCGCACAGGCCAAGGCGTCCGGCACGGCCGCCGCGCAGGATATCCCCGAACACGAGGTTTCCCCGGCCCGAGTCGCAGACGGCGATACCCGGGGGCAGCGCGAAGCACTTCCCACCGGCCCCATCGGGCCCCGGCGGCTCCTTCACCGTCTCTCTGTCGAAGAAGACGAAGCGGCGCCACTGCAGGTAGGCGGCCATGTTGGGGCGGGGCCGACCGCCCTCACGTGAGCGGGTCACGAGGCAGCGTGCACCGCGCGCGGCACCGCCCCTGCGCCGCAGGGCTCCGAACCTCTGCCTGCAGCCTCCAGCCTCCAGCCCCGGACCTCTGCCTGCAGCCTCCAGCCCCGGACCTCTGCCTGCAGCCTCCAGCCCCGGACCGCTGCCTGCAGCCTCCAGCCTCCAGCCCCGGACCTCTGCCTGCAGCCTCTAGCTCCGAACCTCTGCCTGCAGCCTCCAGCGCCGGACCTCTGCCTGCAGCCTCCAGCCCCGGACCTCTGCCTGCAGCCTCCAGCCCCGGACCTCTGCCTGCAGCCTCCAGCGCCGGACCTCTGCCTCCAGCCTCTAACCCTGGACCTCTGCCTGCAGCCTCCAGCCCCGGACCTCTGCCTGCAGCCTCCAGCGCCGGACCTCTGCCTCCAGCCTCCAGCCCCGGACCTCTGCCTGCAGCCTCCAGCGCCGGACCTCTGCCTGCAGCCTCTAGCGCCAGACCTCTGCCTGCAGCCTCCGCAGCGCGGCCAGGGCAGTGGGCAGCCCACGAACCTCGCCGCAGGAAGGTGGGGAGAGGGGGGAAGGTCAAAGCTGCAAAGCCGCGTACCCTAAGGCAGGCCGCTGCACGGGTGGCGATGGGTCAGGGCTCCTCCTAGGGAGGCCATCGCACTTTCCGCGCGGCGCAGTCAAAAGAAAAAAGGAGACCGAAGTGGAGTTCCAGGGAGCTTTTATTGAGTTTAATCAACAAAATCAGGATTTTACCATTCATCTTTTCGGCACTCTGAACTCGTGAAGCTCTTCACAAGTCAGCGCTGCAATGCACACATCGCCAGAGAAAATACATCCTCGCCCCCCTCCAAGCTCCACTGGAGAGTTTGCCAATTACCAATTGAACAGAAAGCCAATTCCCCGCCCCCCTCCCCCAAATGTTTTCAAGGACTAGTTCCTCTTGTTTGCTGGTTAACAGTAATAGTAACAACCTCTTGAGTTGGGACCAGTGGATTACAACATTCCACCAGAATTGCAAATAATTTCTTTTCTTGAAATAAAAGTTCCAGTTTCTTTCAATAAAGGGAACAGTGACTATTTTCTTCTCCTGACACCCCTTCCTTATAGTTACTGGTTAAAATACAGCCAGGCTGTATCTTAATAAACCCATCCCTCCCCCCACCCCTCCCTACCCTTCCCTATGTTGTCTACAGCAGAATTTAACAATGCTTCCACGTAAGGACCTTTTAGCAATACAACAGTGAACTGAGCAAAACCTACAGAATAACCTGGCAAAGCCTCATTTTGAAGACTAGATGCATGCTCTTTGGTCCAGAGAGCTCATTTAACACAAACTGCGACTCACAAAAGAGGGACCAGAAGTTTGCAGCAACTGGAGGACTCCCCATGTGGACTACTGTTGCCCAGCTTTTACCATGGCAGTCGTACTGCTGGAGCTCCTGGGAAGGAAATGTGTTTAGTTCTCAGAAAGCTACAGCCAGTCAGCTCCAGCAGCATTACAGAGTCCAGCGGCAGGACAAGAACCACCACAGGGGCAGCTCAGGAGACCTGGCATGGCAACCCTGCAACCTCTGGAACACAAACCAAGGCAGGACAGTAGTCTGTTCAGGTTTGTGCCCTATCAGTCATGTTAGGGAAAAGGAAAAAAAAAAAAAAAGCCTAAGCATGTGAAGCATTTTTAAATCCTTGGAGCAGACACCCTCCCCCATCCCAAGTGAAAACAAAGAACAAAAGATCAGAATGAGATGATTTGATACCAACATGTACACAACATGACTTCATGTTGAGCTTCCCTGTTCTTACCCACAAAAAAAGTGACAGAGGGCAAAGGAAAGATGCTCCCATCTCATTCTGGAAACTGAAACGTACTTGAGACCAACCCACCCCCCTCCCTTTGGGAAAAGCCCCCAGCAACTACAGTGTACTCCTGACAGCGCACACCCAGAGACCAGCCTCTCCTTTCTCCAAACAAGCTGGCAAGGTTCGCATCACCCTCTTCAGAAATGCTTCAGCCAGCTGTGAAGCTTCATTTCATCAGATTAGCAAAGTGATGCTTTTAGACTTCCAAGGAGAAAAGTGCAGAATATATTAAGCTTCTCATTCACATCATCTTTGTCAGAGGAAGTGTTTGACCTTGGGTTCATCACTGAAGGCTGCAACTATTGCATAAATGTCAAGACTGGTACGTGACCAGCAAGAACTGGAGATCACAAGAATCTCAGGAAGCCAAGAATTATACACTCCTTACTCCTGGGTAGGGGAAAAAAAAAACCCCAAACAAACAACCAAAAAAAAAAATAATGCTACAACCAAAAAACAAACAAACAAAAAAGAAAACAACCAAAAACCAACACCCACCAAACTTAAAAAAAAGAAAGCCACAAACAAACAAACCCAACCCAAAGAGTATAAAAAAAAAAACAAAACCAAAAACACAAACTAGGCTGACCCTAGTCCTTTGGAGCATCTTTCCACTTGCGAGATCGCATCTGTTACAGATAGCCTACTAGCACCAAAAATAGGCTGCTTCCTTCTTGACAAGAAGCCACCTACAAGTGGTGCCCCAGATATTTTTTTTAGGTAAGTGCCAATCCTCAAGTAGAGGCCATGTTTAAAGTAATACTTCCAAAAGTTCTGTGCTTCAAGAGGGACCATCAACACATGGCACCAGGCTAACCTACCACAAATCCAAGCAGAGCACACATGTCTGACTCAACATCGCTATCCTGTTCTTGTTACATGTGCATGCCCTGGTAAGATACAACACTTTTATTTACATTTGTCATGTCTCTGTTGCACTAAAATGATCCCTCTTCTGTCTTTCTGGAAAATCATAAGCTGGCTGCAGTACAAGAGCAAGATTTACTTTTGGTCAAAGTTATCACCCACAGAATCCCACCCCCCACCCCCAAAAAGCACCCCAAAATTGTTTACATTTAGTACCTGCCAGTCAGATGTATGCTTAGTGGCTCACAGCATGTCTGTGACCAAGCTCTTGAGTTTGTATTCTAGTGCAGCATTTGCTACAATTACGGAGTCACTGGTGACTGAAGGAAAAAAAAAACACAACACAAAACCAAAAAGCCAAACTAAAAACTTTCCATCTTGTAAAGTTGTTGTCAGGAGGCACCTGGCTTCTCTTTATGATCCTCAAGGAAATGGATAGGTAAATCCACCTTGCAGTTCCAAACAATTTTGCTTCAATTAAAAAAAAAAAAAAAAAAAGAAAAAAAAGAACAAACAGGGAGGGATGGTGTCAAAATAGGAGAAATTAAAAGACCTCCTTCCTGCCTCAAAGGTAAGCAAGCGTGGTGTGAGTGCAGCATCTGCATACGCCATGAACAACTGAGCAAAAGGGACTGCGCTCATCCAGGTGCCTCCTGAAAGTGTTGGTGAACAGGCTAAAAGGGAATTTAAAAAGAGTACTTTTTTGATTTGTCTCACTCCTTTTGCCTGTAGATCAGGCCAAACCTCAAGCATGTTGGGAGGGGCACAATTTAAAGCAACACTATTTGACCAGAAAGCGCTTTTCAGCAATATACAATGCAAAATGACAGGCAGCAATTCATGCCAAAACAGAGGAGATGGCAAGCAGCTTTCTGCAGTTTCTGACATTATCAGGGGTTTGCCCTTGCCTGCTCCTAAGTCTGTCTGGAGGCAGAAAATGCACAATGCTGCAGGAAGTGAATCGATCCCACACAATGCCAGGACTGTCAGTGGATGCATGTAAACTGGTTTTCTACGTTTTCCCTTAAACCCAAACGGACAGCTTCTGCCTACGCTGCTCAGCAACCCTTGACACCGCTGCATTCCCCTCACACCCCGATGGAACACAGGTCGCGGCCCCCTTCAGAGCCTGTCAAGTTCCTTTAAGTTGCTAAGGGGGAAAATGAAGACAATCCCCCAGCAGGATAAGCTACAGGCTTGGAGGCCTCGCAGGCCCACAAGTGATCCCTTCCACACGAGTGGTACAGGAGAGTGCTGCTAGCACCAGAGCAAACCCACCCTGACAAGGGACACTTGTAGAGGCCTGCTCTTCTCAGAGGTCAGAGCACTTCTCATTGTTTAGCGTTGCAGAAAACTGAGCCCCTCTCATCTTTAGCTGCTCCCATAATCAGTCTAATCCCTTTAACCCCAGCAACCTTCATCACAAAAGAAGTTATATATGAACCCAAACAGAAAAAAAAAAAATCATATTTACAAAGTTTGTACAATATACACATCTGATTTTCTATGGGACACACTGCACCAGAGGAAAGAGGGCCATGGCTCTGAGAAAAGTCTACATATCAAGTGCTGTAACTACTAATGGAGACTCTTATGGAAACCAGTCTTTAGTGTTCTGCTAGAGCACAGCGTTTTTCTTAGGGCTCCAGCAAAGGATGACAGGCTACTCTTTCCTTCTGGAGCTATGATGCTGCACCTAATCAGCCCAGATTTTAAGTTGTTTTTTTGTTTTAAATACAGATATTTACAGTGTGGGTGAACTGTAGATGCATATCAACTCCTCCAATTGAAAAAAAAAAATAACAAATTGAAGAAAATAGTAGTATTACCAAGACATTTCACCTCCCAGCCCTGGGGAGGAGAAGAGGGGAAGAGAGGGGAACTTTGACCTGAAACCAAAACCGGCTGTTGATTCCTTGGGCTGTGTCAGAAAGGTGATATTCTGAATGGTCTCATAGCATAAGGCACTTTGCACGAATAAGTAACAAGCTCTTTAGCTTAAAAAACAGATGAGTAACCAGGGAGAAGTTGAAATGCACTCAGTCAATGGTTGAAGAATTTGAAATTGCAGACAAGCTCCTTGTTCATCAAGATTCTTCTCTTTTCAGGGTTTCTCTTCTTCTCTTGCTGTCCCTCCCACCCAAAGGAAAAAGAATAAATTTAAAACCAGCAGTTAGTGCAACTAATGTTCAATCAGCACACAGTGCAAACAAGTGGAAAAAAACAAAAAGACATTCCTCCTTTTAGCTTCTTTCTTGCTGTCAAATTTTTAAAAGGAAAAAAAAAAAAAAAAAAAAAGGCCAAGCTCTCTTTAGTCTTCATAGTTCCCAAACAAAAAGACGAAGAAAAACCCACAAAGAGAAGGGTATCCCCAGAGAAACGATGTGTCACAGATCTGGATCAAAGGGCTTCACCTTCTGGCATGTGTAATCAAAGCCTAAAATAAACCATACAAACAAAAAAAGACAACCACAACACCCACAGTTAAAACACGAGAAGGAAGG
>WAAF01002231.1:0-59575 GCA_013400475.1 Tricholaema leucomelas
GTCGTAAACAGCAATGAGATCACCTCTGAGCATCCTTTTCCCCAAGTTAAAGACCCACAGTTCCCTCAACCTCTTCTCACAGAGCTGTGTCCCAGGCCCCTCACCAGCTTTGTCACCCTTCTCTGGACACGTTCCAGTACCTCAACATCTCTCTTGCATTGAAGGGCCCAGAACTGCACACAGCACTCAAGGTGTGGCCTGACCAGTGCTGAGTACAGGGGAAGAATAACCTCCCTTGTCCTGCTGGCCACACTGTTCCTGATACAGGCCAGGATGCCATTGACTCTTTTGGCCACCTAGGCACACTGCTGCCTCACGTTCAGCTACTATCTACCAGCATCTACCAGCAACCCCCATGTCCCTTTCTGCCTGGCTGCTCTCCAGCCACTCTGTCCCCAGCCTGCAGCACTGCTTGGGGTTGTTGTGGCCAAAGTGTAGAACCTTGCACTTAGCCTTGTTCAATCTCATCCCACTGGCCTCTGCCCACCCATCTGATCTATCAACATTAGAAATGCAGCAAAGTAGTAGAACAACATGTTCAGCTCAAAATGAAAGCCTAATTAATAGTGATGTTTGCAATGAAAACTTAACAGAAGTATGGGCTTAAAGTCTTAAAAACAGGTGGGAGTGCAGAGTGCATTCGATTTGGAGGCTTCTCTCAAGGTGCTCTTTACATGGTATCATACGTCCAAGACACTGGAAATCTACTCTTAGTGCCTTATAACCACTGCTGTAACTCTTCAGAGGTCTAATACTGCAGTTAAGTTTTATGCAGTTGTAGATAGCAAGCTCCTCATTGCTAATGCACTTCTTATGGTATAGCAAATGGAAGCAAAACAGCTTTTGCAATCTAGACAGAATCACAGAAACAACCAGGTTGGAAGAGACCTCCAAGATCATCCAGTCCAACCTAGCACCCAGCCCTATCGAATCAACTAGACCATGGTACTAAGTGCCTCATGCAGTCTTTTCTTGAACATCTTCAAGGACAGCATCTAATAGTGAATAATTACATAAAAGAGTGTTGACTTTTAAATACGGTCTTAAGACAAACACTGAGAGTTACACAGAAACTGTAAAGAACCACTGGAAGGCAGAATCTCAATGCCACAATTACAGAAAATGTCTGTTTACTTTTAAATAAAAAATGCAATGCAACCTTCTAAGAAACTTCTTGAAAAAATGACAATATCCAAAGATATGACAAAACACTACAAGAAAATACGAAGGAGTATCTCATACAACTGGCCCTGGCCCCTTGATCCAGCCTGTCCCAGTCCCTCTGTTGCATCTTCCCATTCTCAAACAGATCAACACTTCTCCCAACTTACTGTCAACTGAAGACTTACTAAGGGTGCACTTGTTCCTCTCTTCCACATCACTGATAAAGATATTAAATAGCCCCAATACTGAGCCCTGTGGAACACCACCAGCTGCCAGCTGCCAGCGGCACTCGACTCCACTCACCTCCACTCTTTCAGCCTGGTCATCCAGCTGTTTTTTGAAGTGTCCACCCATCCAAGCCACGAGCAGTTTCTTCAAAAGGATGCTGTGGCAGAGAGCGTTAAAGGCTTTACCAAAGTCCATATAAACAACATCCAGAGCCTTTCCCTCATCCACCAGGCAGGTCACCTTGTTGTAGAAGGAGATCAGGTTTGTCAAGCAGGATACGCCATTCACAAACTCCTGCTGACTCAGCTTGATCTCTTGGTTGCCCTGCAACGCTGCATAATTGCACTCAAGAAAATCTCTTCCATGACCTTCCCTGGATCCTCTTTCCCACTCTTCTTGGCATTACATTTTCCAATCTCCAGTCAAGTAGGACCTCCCTGGTTAGCCAAAACTACTGGTAAATGATGGAAAGCATCTCAACGAGCCCTTCTGCCAGCTCTCTCAGCACCTTTGAGTGTAAGCCATTGTGTTCCATGGACCTTTGTATATCTAACTGGCGCAGCAGGTCACCAACCATCTTCTCCTCTATTACAGGGCCTATGTTCTGCTCTCCATCCCTATCTTTCAGCTCAGTTGCCCAGGTGTCCCATGAAGAACTGGTATCCTACTACTAAAGACTGAGGCAAAGAAGTTTTTTTCCTCATCCTTGACTTCTGTGTTCCCTCTTGCATCCAACAAAGACAGAGATTCTCCTCAGTCTTCCTTTTGTTGATAAGATATTTGGAAAAGCATTTCTTGCTATCTTTAGCAGGTGAAGCCAGATTCATCCCTGGTTGGGCTTTGCCCCTTCTAATTTTCTCCCTGCGTAGCCTCGTAACAGCTTTGTAGTCCTCCTGAGTGGCCTGCCCCTTCTTCTAACAACCATAAACTCGCTTCTTTTTTTTTTCCTGAGTTGCAACCAATCTCCCTGTCCTGCCAGGCCAGCCTTCTCCCTCACCAATGTGCCTTTTGGCACATGAGAACAGCCTATTCCTGCACCTTTAAGACATACCTCTTGAAAAACATCCCAGTCTCCAGGCCTGTCCCTCCCAAGGGACTCTCATCAACCAATCTCCAAAACAGGCCAAAGTCTACCTACTGAAAGTGTCCAAGGTGGCAGTTCTCCTGACCCTCTCTTTACTTTCCCAGCAATTGAGAACTCTTAACTGTTTCAAGGTCATTGTGCCCAACAAAACCAGTCAGCATTATAACCAAATCAGCAAATATAAAAGCCAGGCCAAACCAACAGCACATTTGAAAACCCAATTAAAAACTTGAGTGTTTGTAAGAAGTGCTGTGTGTTTACCCTGAGAGACTGTAGCCTCTGCATACCAAAATACACGCTGAAAACAGCACCACTAGGCCCAAAGCTGTCTATACAGGACAGATCTGAAACCAGCTCATGGCACAGAATTGACCTGATTCTTCTTTTGCTACTTCTGCTAACTTCAAAGGCACAGGACTATGTTACTGAGAAGACCCCCTTCATACTTCCATAACATGTACATAATACTACCATAAACATCATCACTTTTAATATTATTAAAAGGTAGTTTAATATTACTATTCAGGTAGTGACAGGACTAGGGGGGATGGAGCAAAGCTGGAGGTGGGGAGATTCAGGCTGGATGTGAGGAGGAAGTTGTTCAGCATGAGAGTGGTGAGAGCCTGGAATGGGTTGCCCAGGGAGGTGGTTAAGGCCCCATCCCTGGAGGTGTTTAAGGCCAGGCTGGATAAGGCTGTGGCCAGCCTGCTCTAGGGTAGGGTGTCCCTGGGCATGGCAGGGGTGTTGGAACTAGATGGTCCTTGTGGTCGCTTCCAACCCTGACTGATTCTATGATTCTATTAAGAAGTGGGGCCTCTAGCCTCCCTGGCTGAGCCATTATCTGTTCCTATTAGCATGTAGGGTCTATAATGCAGGCTGGATACAAAAACCATTAGTAGTAACTAACTGCAATTGGAGCACATACAAACTGAACTTTCATGTCTGCCAGGGCTCAGATTTGGTTGCTGCCATTTGTCCCTTTTTAAAGGGAAAGGAAAACTGAACTTATGTGCTCCCTGATATTTATAGTGTTAAAAGAAAAAATATTTCATACTTAACACAGGTTAGATTATTGCTGCCTCTCTTCTTTTATCATGGAAAGGTCCATCACAAAATGAAAGCAAGTACAGTCCAGAATAGTTTTCATTTCCATGCAACTTTCTGTCCCACCAGAGAAACTTTATTACCCTTCTCCATTTAAGCTTTCTTGTTTTTACTGTGGTACACACTGCTGTTTCCCTCTGCAGCAAAAGGTAGTTGAGAGTAGTACCTTATTGGAAAGTACAGTTAAAAAACACCTACCAGGAAGTAACTTGTTGAGTAAGGCAGCTACCATTTCTACCATTCATTCACAGTAATGGACTTTGAACCGGTCCATAATAATTGACACGCAACATATCTGGTTGGAAGAGACCCCAAAGATCATCCAGTCCAACCTTTGACCCAATACTGAAGGGTCAACACTAAACCATGTCCCAGGTTCACATGATGCTTGAACTCTAAGGATGGTGCCTCCACTGTCCTGGGCAGACCACTGGAATGTTTGAGAACCCTTTCAGTGAAGAAGTATTTCCTAATATTCAGCATAAACCTCCCCGGTGCAGCTTGTAACTGTAGAGCCACTTGTCATCAAGGAGAACAGGCTGGTTCCCTCCTCACTCTAACCTCCCTTCAGGTAGTTGTAGACAGCATTAAGGTGACCCCTCAGAATCAGAGAACATCAGATTTTGGAAGGGACCTCCAGAGATCATAGAGTCCAACCTGCCTGCCAAAACCAGGATACCCCAGGGTAGTCCACACAGGAATGCATCCATGTGGGTTTTCAAAGTCTTTGGGGGAGAAGGCTCCACAACCCCTCCAGGCAGTCTGCTTCTGTCACCCCCACTGCAAAGAAGCTTCTCCTCACGTTGAGGTGAAACCTTCTATGTTCCAGTCTGTAGCCATTGCCTGGACAGAGCTCTAATGCTCAATCTAAAACTCTGTCTGAAGACCACTAAATGCTGAGTGTTACAGTAACTCCTGAAGCAAAGACTTAAGCACTTCAAGGGAAAAAAAATTCCTATCAGAAGAGAGGAGACAGCTCTGTCTTCTGTGAATTAAAGAAAAAAACAAAAAACCAAACAAACCAAAAAGTAAACATAGCTTTAAATAGAAGATTAGCAGAAAGTAGATGGCAGTAGCAAATAATGCAAAACAGATTTTGTAGCTAAGTGAAATAAACCTGAATGGTAAGTTTAGGATATTGGCTGTCTAATCCAATTCCTGCTTCTCTGTTCTGTGTTTATAAGAGATTTTGCTGGCTATCTTGATCACTTTGTATCATGTGGTAAACTTCAGGGAATAAGGAAATAGAACCCTCACAAAGCCAGTAGCTGAATTTGGGTCAGACAGGAGAAAATGGTTCAGTGGCCTGCACTCCCTGTCTGCTGAAGCTTTCAATCTGGGTGGCTGCTCCTAAATTACTGAGAGTAATGTTTCACTGTATCAAAAACCAAGTAAGCATTGCTTGGAATGGTAAATACAGAGCTTCAGGAGAAACATAAGTGTTTGTAAAAAATGTAAAAGCATTGCTAAAAATCACTCTGTATTCTTTCCCATATGTATTTTAATAAGAGTATTTACTCTATGACTCATACTTCAATAATGATAGTTCTGAAATATCCCTCCTATGCCTAGCTCCCTTTAAAAAATTACTGCACTTAGCCAGGAAAAAAAAAACCCTTCTGTTTTTTATCCCTCAACTGCTATAGTTCTCAAAGTCTTCCATATTTTCAGCTATTATCCCTTTCTTGCAAAGAGCCCACTTAATAATGTTCACTCTAACAACCTCATTTATTTTCCAGAAAATTAACTCAGTTTCAACCCTGATTAATGATTTCATCTAAATGAATCAAATTAAAAATTGAAAATTATATTTCAAAAGCCAAAGGAAAAAAAAAAAATTGACCATTTCCAGTTAACAAATGATCCTTTCAAATATTAAAAGATGACCATGAAGAGTGCGTGATAGTAATGAAATCTAACTGGGGCCTACTGCTTATCTGAAGCTCATGAAGGGGGAGAAAGAGAAAGAAAAAACCTTCCTGCATTGTTAGCACTGAAGTCTCTTGGGATGCCAAACGGACTTCCACTTAGTCTTTGCCTGTAATCAGCACACCAAAATAATATGAGAATTTCCATGTTAATTAAGCTGGTAGGGTTGGAGATGCACCAACACTGAAGAGGGATTAGGAAAGCACACAGTACCAATAACCACATCTGTTAACAAATCCTAATCTATCAAAGAGCAATTTAACCTTCCCAAAACTGCTAATATCTAGTTACAAGGCTGTCTACTAGCAAAGAGAAAGATCTTGGGCATTGAAAAAAAGTCAGCTATGTTAACTGAAGCAAAACTGGCTATTTGGATCATTTATACTGTCCTGTAAGAGAGGAGAGGTCCAATCCACTAGATCCTTGATTTGCTTGCAAAAGGAAAGCCAAATTTTATTTTTCCTTCCTTTTTGTACTCCTACAATTAACTTTGTTCTCACTAAAACATATTTTAAAAGCAGTGATTATTCTCCACGCTTTCCAGGTCATGGTGCTGCTTATCAACTTGTAAGTAGTCACCACCTATATTGATAAATGAAAAACTTTGCATTTTAATTGCAAATCTACTGAAGCTACATGAAATGTTCAATGAGTAATTGTAACACGTGACATTTGTCTCAGAATTGGGTCAAAGTACAGAGACTGATACTTTTTTACTCTGCCATGACAAGGAAGATGCTACACAAGTTTCTGCTTACCATTCTGATTCTATTGAAGGTTCAGTGCTTCCATCAAGCCTGTTTATAGTCACCTCTGTAAATGTATGGAGCAGCTGTAGAGAAGTGAGTGGTAGAGCAGTATTTGTTTTTGTGGATCAAGCTTCAGTTTGTACCTATGTGGCAAAGATGTTTCTTATTTCTCTGATCCGTAGGAAACAGACTGTTGAAATTGATTGCTTTGAGCCAGTGACAACTCCAGTAGCAAGGCCAAATACGTAAGTGTTTCTGAAAATTCAGGAGGTACCTGATGAGAGGGAGTGGAGGACAGTCCTGATTGACATCTCACATGCTTTCCAAACAAATGTGATACACACTCATAACCAGCCTGTAACAGAATGGATAATGAAATCTTGGCACACCTATGCCAGTCTGGATGCTGGTTTGCTGATGTGGACAGGCTCCAGAAGGGGCTGGGCAAGAACTGCACCTTTGAATGTCTTTCTGTTTTGTGAATCTAGGCTTCCTCTTAAAATACAACACTGAAGTAATGTGGAGTGCAACTAGTCCTTGCTAATACAGAGGCCTACCTTAAAGGAATGTTGACCAGTTGAGCTGAAAATACACTGAAACAAGTGCAGTCATCACAAAATTGAGTATTTACACCGATGAAACTTTAGTGAAGTATTTCTCCTACACGTTCTGGAATTGTTGTGAGTAGTCTCTTTCGAAAACACCACAAAAACTGTGATGGAAAACGTATTTCTTACTAAACTTCACTGAGAAGTTGGAAATCATCGTGGTTTTGTATTAAATACTGTTCTAATCATCTTTTGCTTTGCTAGATTAAAGTATTTAATGTCAGGTCACTCTCAATTCAGAATGCCTTTTACCTCCCCAAATTCCAGCCATTCAGAAATTTGGCTTTCATTAATTCTCAAGAAATTAATATTCACCTTGGCTATCCCAAGTAATTTCTAACTTTGATTAGAGTAAATGCAATCTTTCCTTGGTCCCCACAAATCTCACTAGTATGGAGACCCTTGTTAATGACTAATAGTGTGCACCACAGGCTGTAGACATGTACAGAAGTGATTTACATCTATCTTCTTCTGCTAAATGAACAGGTTTTTCTAAAGTCATGGCAACTCCTTGAATTTTATTTACTGGGAGCAGTATTTATGCATATATTGAGTTCTGCAGCCCAATCACCACCTCTGACTCTGCTTTTATCATCGACTGGTAACTCCTTCCCGTTGGTGGTTTTCTTACCTGCCAACTCCTTTAGCTGCTTTCTTCTTCTTATGTCTACCTTTGGGTGCAAAAAGCTTCACTCTTGCATTAGGTGCACTTTTAGTGCTATGAGCAGATATGCAAGCATGCCATGTTAGCCATACCTTTGATGCTCATTATATCAGAAACAATAAAGCCCAGCACTGTGATCTTCCAAACACAAAGGAACAGTTGCTTTGCAAATAAGCCATGCTACAAACCAAAAAATCTTGCAATAACTGCAAGTATTTTCTCTACAAGGAAGAGGAAGAAGAGATGCAGTATCACAGACATGTTTAATTTTAAAATTCTCTTAAAAAGGGCTTTGGACATTTTTGTTTCTTATGAGAAATGAGTCTTTCATATCCCTTTTGTCCTCCGGGATATGCAATACTGTGACTGCCCCTCAACAGTGGATGACTACATGGTATTTGTTTAGAAGCCCATCAGCTGACATTCTTGAATCACACAGACCAAGTCAAGAGTGCCTTTTAATTGCATCTGGTTGAGCACAAAATTTAAGCTTATGCAGAAAGTTAAAAACAACCTTAGGAGTGCTAATTTTTTCCCTAAATCTCAGTTACATGGAGAGCCATGATATATTTATTGCCAGGAACTCTGTAACAGTGCAAAGAGACAAGATACTGAATGCTTCATCAGACCTGGATTTCACACAGCAGAACAGAGCATTAACTTGCTTCAAACCATGCACCTACATAATGTACTGTAATGCCTTGGTTCAAAAGACAGAACTGAATCTTAAGATGTTCTTCATTTACTAAGGATCTTGCTGAAGAGACTGGGGTTATCTTTTGGGTATTGCTGTAGGAATTTTATTTGTGTAGCATCACTAAACTGAACTTTGTGCAGTTGCCACTCAGATGGCAGCTTACTTAAAACTGAAAGCTCAGGCAATACAAATTCACGTAAACTGTTACATGAAAACCATCTGTAATGCAAGTTATATGAACAACACAAGAAGCCTTAAGAAATAAATGATGAAAGAAGCCTTAGGAAATAAATGATGCACATTTGAGAAGTTATGAACTTTCTACTAAAAAGCTACTTAACAATTACAGCCTCTTGGAAATATATTGAAACAGGAAAAAAGCGCTATAAATTCACCAATAAAGTTCTGGAGGCCCCAGCACAAGAAGGACATCGAACTGTGAGAGCCATGAAGATGATCAGAGGGTTGGAGCAACTCTGCTATGAGGACAGGCTACAAGGGTTGGGGCTCTTCAGCCTGCAGAAGAGAAGGCCTCAAGGAGACCTTATGGTGGCCTTCCAGTATCTGAAGGGGAGGGACTACTGACATGGTCTTGTAATGACAGAACAAGAGGTAATGGGTTTAAACTGGCAGAGGGGAGATTCAAAGTAGATGTTAGGAAAGGGTTCCTTACAGTGAGGATGGTGAGACACTGGCACAGGTTGCCCAGGGAGGTTGTGGCTGCTCCCTCCCTGGAGGTGTTCAAGGCCAGGCTGGATGAGGCTTTGAACAACCTGTTCTAGTGGGAGGTGTCCCTGCCTATGGCAGGGGGTTGGAACCGGATGATCTTTGAGGTCCCTTCCAACCTAAACCATTCTATGATTCTGATAGTCTATAAATATATTAACTACAGTATAAAATAGGCACATTTAGAGGAGACAGAAACAATGGAAACTATCTGCCATGACATTTCAGGATCATCATTGCTGAATTTTAAATATATTTTAGCTTGCAAGTAAAAAAATGAAATAATATGTTAGATAATATATGATACACATAGGTACTCTCTACTATACATAGAGGTGTTGTCTGTATATATGCTTAGTATATCAACAGTGACGTAGCACAGCTCTTAGTGGTATATATTATCACTATTAGTACATATACACTACAGGAAAAAAGGCATGAATTTATATTCTCAACAATATATTCTCATTGAAAGCCACATTAAATTGGTCAACATTTGACCAAAGTTGAACTGCTTTTTCTGTGGGAAGCAAGAGGCACATGTTTTGACAACAGCCACCAATACCTCCATAATCTCAGCTCTTTGTAGTAAAGCAAAAAAAATATATGTATCTATATTTTAAAAACATTTTTAGTAGGCCTTATTCTTGACAATAGTGAAAATTTCATTAAAGAAAAAAAAAACAGAAAACAAAATGCAAACAACTCAACTTTAGTAGTATATGTGGGTAGAGAAAATTCTATCCTAAACACCTGAAGTTCGCCAAGATTTTATGACTAAAAAGACATTGTTCAATTGAGAAACATAAAGGACCCTGAGAGTTGGTCATTATCAATCTCAAAAAAACAGCACCATGCATAAAGGCATGTGACATATTCTGGACATGCCACCATAGTATGATACCTGCTGATAGAAGATGCTTATTATTTCCTTTCATACTTAAGAGCTCTACATAAAGATCACAAAAATCTCTTGGTTTCTGTCTATCAAAACATTAGAAAAGTCTAACCCCCTCAAATTGTTATGGCCATATTGATACTTTCTCTAGAGCAGCTTCCTTTCTGAAGTGACATCACTGAAATGCCTTTAATTCAAAAGAAACAAAATAGTGAAAGAATAAACAAGAGTTTCTCTTTCATCCTTTAAGAGATGAAATCAGGAAGGCATTCTTAAAGTCCTAGCAAGTGCTCAGGTTATCGCTATCTAAGACATATAAAGTTGATTTTGCCTTACTTGGTTTTCTTAACTGTTTCCAAATAGAGGTCTTAAGTTAGGAATCAGAGCTATAAAGCACCTGAAACTAAATTCACATCAGTAGAATAAAACAAATCAGGGAGTAGTAATAAATGTCAGAGCCACAGCAGCAAAGGCGAGTCGCTGTTTTTTCTCATACTTAAAGTGAAATACCTAGCTGTTATCTTTGTGCCTGCAGAGCCTCCCTATTGTAGATTCAATAATACAAGAGGCTTCTTATCAGCAGCCTGGGTGACTGATTGGAGCTGTGATATGTATAGACAATGCACTGTATTTAACTGAATTTACAGATGCCCCAACTCAGACCGGAGTAGTAAACGCCAGAGACTAATAGGAAATTAAGCATGTACAATGGACTAACTCCATTTGCTCTCACACACTGTAATGTGTTTAGCTAACTTACTCATAGTCACACTTTATCTTTTTCTCCATGGATTCTCTAGGATATGTTTCAAATTGGTCAAAGATTAAATCTTCCTTTCAATTTTTTCACTATTTTATTGCTGCTTTCCCTTATTATTTGCCACTCTTTCTTCTGTGCAGATAAGCTAAACAAGATGACCCCAAGTATACTCTGCCAACCCAATTATCAGATAGGAAGTAAGGCAAGGGTTCAGAAGACTCCATAATACTAATATTAATATAACATGGAAGGAATAAAATTAGCTATTTATCTGAAAGAAATAGTTTATTTAGCTCATTTGAAATTTAAATGTGAATTTTAAGGTATCTGGTAGAAGTAATAAGGCACAAGCAAGAGAGGGTGGTGAACACATGCAGGTAACTAGTTTGTGTAGGTCACTAAAGACACAGTCTACATTAACAGTTATTCAGTATTGTCATTAATGAAAACACTACACTCTGGATAAACTATTTGGAGTGGAGGCTTTACATTATTCTGAATCTTCTTCCCCGTAACAGGTACATTCCAGGACTTTCTCTTCAAGAAAGTAATTTCCAACCCAAATTGTCCATTAATATACCAACCAAAGTGTGGCTGTATTCACTAAGCTAAAGAATTTTTACTAACAGGGAAAAAGAAGAAGGGAAAAAACCACTAGAAACAAAACACTTTCTTGAAGCCCAAAACATTTCCAGCCATTGTATTGATTATGTTTTAGTTCTAAAATAAAGAAAAAAAAGATCAGTTGAAGATTATATTTAAAAATCTAAGATCTGAGAGAGAAAAACAGGACACACAGAAGGTTTCCAGACACTTACACAAGGAGACAGAAACAGGACTTGCAGCTTTTTTCCAAGCTACTACCTGACCTCAATACTTTTTGAGCCAAATCCTGCAGTCAAGTAGCCTGGCAGATTTAGACCATTTGCAGAAGGGAGGAACCAGAATTAAGAGCAGGTAGGTAAAAGAGTGGAATATGTCTTACCAACTTCCCAGAGCATTAAAGAACATTTAGAACAAATATCCACCTGCTCTCCAATTAGCTGTAAAAGGAAGTTAATTACTTGAATGTTTGTCTAGAAAGAATCGGCTCTAAGGTCTGTGATGGGAACAACAAAATGACAGATTTTCAACCTGATCAAATAAGGGAAATCTCAGATTTCTAATTTACAAAGTGTCACTACAGAAATGTGTTTCTAGGCTCTGGGTCTTCTTTAATCAGACATTATAAAAAAGGACGTGAGAAATTACTTAGCTTTACTTCATTTTTGCCTGCCCTATTGAGATCTTTATCTGTTTCCATTCCTTTGTGTATAGTCATTATCCACATGGAAATTAATTAGTAAAATGGTAGTTTCCTAGCAGATTTCCCCTGGTACAGTATTTGCCACTAGGAAGATCTGTCTTTCAAAAAATGAATTCTTATTGAATTTTTCTACCAAAAAGTAGCTTCCTGAATTCTTGTGTAACATCTCAGTAAATAAAGATTAATAAACCCATCTTTTGTTCAGTAAAATGGGCCTCATAGAAAAAAAAAAATCAGCTAGTGGACAGTACTACAAATGTTACTTTTCCTAATGACGCCTGATAGATATTTGCAGTACAAGACATGAATAAATCTTTGACCAATCTTTAATTAGTATTACTGATGAAATATTTATTCTTTTAATATGAATTGAGAAACCCAGTGAAGCTGTGTTTGCATCTTTTATCAATTTAAGTAATATCTTGCTTTATTGCTTTTGTCTTAAGAACAGACAGGCTGAAAAATTATTTGTACCCATAATAAATTTCTGGCTGCCATGGTCTATATAGTTATGGTAAATATTTAATACTGCCATTTAGATCGTGGAGACCTCCTGAATGTGCAAGTCACAATATTAACAGACATGCAAATGTTTATAGTTACAAATTATTAAGTATTAGTAAAGAATTTAAGAGTTTCCCTAATTTTCCAGCTATACAACAACTCACCTTTGATACACAGGACTCAACTGCTGGATCCGCTCCCTGCTCCAACTCATGCAAAGGAACAAAACAGGCTTCCCAACACTACATAACACAGTTCTAAAAGATCAAAAGCTACAGCTGTTAAGTGTGCCACCAGCAGACAGCAGGTGGTTCAACCTGTCTATGTGAGCGTGTACATAAAGAATTTAGTATATAATGGTGCCAGCAGAACTCACGGTGTAAACTGAACTACACCTGCATTGAGGAAGGCTGTGTAAATGGTTATAAGCCATATGCCTCAGGCTGTAAACAAAACACCAACATAGAGAAAGAAAAATCAAGACAGGAGTTCCAGTTATCATCTATACATTATCACCATGTTGCCCTCAGAGTATCATGGACTTATCCTTCTATTATTGCTTCTGCTTTTTGCTGCTGAGGGGATACTTGATGACTGCTGTTGAAAGTGATATTGACATGGAAAAACAAAGTGTATGAATGAATGCAAGACCATGCTCTGGCAAAAATAATACAAACATCACAAATGCAACACAAATGACTGGACTAGTGTGAGCCTATAAATAACGAGCAGTGCTCTTGAAGGGTATTCTCCCTACTCATTAGTTGTTACTGCACTTTCCACAAACCTGTCATATATTGTATACCATTTGTGGTTTTGCCTTCACTTTTATTACACTACTTAGACTAAGTAGATACAAGGACATTATCAGGAGGGTCTTATCTGTGTTTGTTGTATGCCCTGGAGTTTCAAGAGAGGACTGTATTAGTAGCAGCACGGTGCAGTTTATATTTATACTTATCTGACTGCAGTGTAATGGAGTTCAGAATTCCAACAGAAAAGCTAATAAAAAAATACCCAAAAGAGTAAGAGGGAAAAGGACTGGATATATGGAGGGGATGCAAACTAGATTGACATCATCTTTCACAAAGTGGGAATTATTAAGTCAGACTTGTTGAAAATACCATGCAAGATGTTACAGTCTAGTACTAAGTGGTTCTTCATGTACCCAGTAACTCAGTGACAGCACTGCCAGTTACTGCAACCGAATTAGAAAATGTGCCTTTCGTTTATCAGCACTCAAAAACGAAGAGTTGATTTATCAGTCCAGTTATCATGCAGTGGAGCAGTGTCCCATATTCTCCCCCTTTACTCTGCTCTCGTCAGACCCCACCTGGACTACTGTGTGCAGTTCTGGAGCCCCCAACACAAGAAGGACATGGAACTGCTGGAGTGGGTCCAGAGGAGAGCCACGAAGATGATCAGAGGGCTGCAGCAGCTCTGCTCTGAGGACAGGCTGAGAGAGTTGGGGCTCTGCAGCCTGGAGAAGAGAAGGCTTGGAGGAGACATTAGAGTGGCTTTCCAGTATCTGAAGAGAGCCTACAGGAAGGCTGGGGAGGGACTATTGACAAGGTCTAGTAATGTCAGGACGAGGGGGAATGGGTTTAAGCTGGCAGAGGGGAGATTCAGACTGGATATTAGGAGGAAGTTCTTTACAGTGAGGGTGGTAAGACACTGGCACAGGTTGCCCAGGGAAGTTGTGGATGCTTCCTCCCTGGAGGCGTTTAAAGCCAGGCTGGATGAGGCCTTGAGCAGCCTGCTCTAGTGGGAGGTGTCCCTGCCTGTGGCAGGGGGTTGGAGCTGGATGATCCTTGAGGTCCCTTCCAACCTAAACCATTCTATGATTCTATGATTTTATGACTAAAATTTGGTAGAAATCTTTCCAATTTAGGAAAGATAAGCCATTTGAACTTGCAAAATCACTTCACCTCTGATAAAATTTTAATGTGAAAATTAATTTGTCATCTTTTGCTAGTTCAAACTGCTTTTATTTAAATACACTTAAATAAACCTTCCTGGGACTGATTAGATGATAGTTCAGTGTAAGGCTGTATGACATTTATTGCTATTTGTGTCATCATTATCTACACACGACTAAAGATAACTGTCACCATCATTTACACTACATAGGGCACATGAGTCTGTGCACTTCATTATTCCATCTACACAGTTACAAACATTGCACAGTCACCCCCAGGCTTGGTCTGCAAAGGCAAGAAGTCAGAAGACAGAAATCATCAGACCTGATGAGAGTTCATCAAACCTTAATTTCCGTTTTCTCTCGCATCAGACTTTATATAGTAAATGAAGCAAATAATGCTCAATGTTACAAATTATTATCTTTTATCTGCATGTTATTTACTAGCCTCTACACATACAATATGCCAGGTGCATTTCTGAAACTTAGAAAGATAAAAAAATTGCAGTATTTACAAGTGCAGAAGTCTTTCTCTTTCATGGGCTTATTAACAAACTTATAGAATAGAACAGAATCAACCAGGTTGGAAGAGACCTCCAAGATCATCCAGTCCAACTTAACACACAAATTTCAGAACACCACCACTGATTGTTCCCAGAGGATCCCTAAGGCCACTTTTGGTTGTAGCAGGAAGCTCAGAGATGAGACAAGGGTCAGTTTGTAAGGCTAGCGATAGCCGGCCCATTTGTCTTCCTTTGGTCCCATGCTGTGTGAGCTCAAGCCCCAGGGGTCTGAGTCAGCCCAAGAGGTCAATTTTGGGGTTAAGAATAAGTTTTTTCTCTGCTACCTTTCCCCAAGAAAGTGTGTCTGTGTGTTTTAGACCAAATCAAGGCTCCCAAAGTGGTCAGGACCCTGTTAGTCCACAAGCTGAAACTGTGTTGGGAGATAGCAGCTTGGCTCTCCCTCTCAAACTCCAGGGCCACAGCGACTCCATAATTACTTATTACATTGTCAACCTGACAAATTTTTCCTGATGAACGAAAACAAAAGAAGGACAAAGGCAATTTTCTACTATTTGTATTCCAGTATAGCCTGAACAGAATTTTCCAAGGAAGAGCATGAAGATTTCTTCACCCCAAATAATAAAATAATGGAGATAAAAAACGTTCTCAAATAAAACACTGGAAGATTGTTTGGTAAATAAAATGTTTAGTCACTCAAAAAGAGATAGGATTCTTACAAGCTGTGGTTTGTGTTCTCTGCCTGTGTTTGCCAGGCAGGAATCTGTACATCTGAGGGATGGGGGTCAGGAGTGGATGGACAGGCTCTGCTCACTTGCCCCTGGGATAGGACAAGGAGCAGTGGATGTAAGCTGCAGCACAGGAGGCTCCAGCTCAACACAAGGGGGAACTTCTTGACTGTAAGGGTCACAGAGCACTGGAACAGGCTCCCCAGAGAGGTTGTGGGGTCTCCTTCTCTGGAGACTTTCAAGGCCTGTCTGGATGTGTTTCTCAGTGACCTGAGCTAGATCCTGTGCTCTTGAGGAGTCAAGAAAACACACTGCGTATGTTATTGGGAAAGGAACTTAACAGTTGTGACATCTGACCACAAAAAAAAAAGGTTTTTCTTAATAGAAAAGTCATAGTCCAGTCTCAGCACTGGAAAGGAAAGATATTCAGAGTTCTAACTGGGCAGTTCCCATCTCCAATCCCAGTCAGAAAATTGATACTGCAGAGAATGCTTACATCTTTTTGGTTTTGTACAAATCTCGAGGAGAGTTTGTGAGATTCTTGTTTTCATACTGGCAATCAGGAATTTGAACTGGGAGTAAGGTCTGTAAAGCTGTCATAAGAAAGGAAGAGAAGACAGTACATTTAAAGGTTTATGGGGTCAGCCAATATTTTTCACAGTTGAAAGGGTAGCCTTTCACTGCTGTATTTCTTCAGATTTCAAGCACGGGAAGACCCAGCTTGGACTGACAAGGAGGCTAAAGGAGATGTCTCTCATCACAAATGGACAATGTCAAAATTATGAATGACATCCTTTATGAGAGAGGCCAAGTGCAAAACTCAAGAAAGCAGAAACCTGAAAAGCAAAGCCATAAAGGGCTGGCAGAAGGGGCTGAGAAGGATAAGTACGATGAGGAAATATAGATTTTTTTGCTCAGTAGCTACTCTGTAGGAAAACATAATAAAGAGGAAGATTTTGTCCAAATATTAGCATTTTACTTGCAGCTGTACTCATCCCCTGATTTTTTTTCCTGCGGAAAGGTGTGAGATTTCATTTAGTATCGTCAAAAGCAGGGTGCAAATGACATTTTAGCCTTAAATGAAAGTTCTGACAATACTAGAAAGGAGTACAATTTTCCATTAGAGAAGGGAGATTTTAATCTTTTCCTAAGAAGATCCTCCCTTTTTCATTTACATGCAGTAACATAACTAAATAACATACCCACTACACAGCTGACGCTTTGCAGAATCACTGTTATCACCAAGTAATTTTTCTTATACTTCCCTTTGCAAAACAGAAGTGATTGAAGGTGGTTTAGAGTTTTAAAGATGTTTAAGTTATTTAAGGGGCGAGGCTGGCTTCTCAAATGAATCAATAACCTCCCCTATGACCACTTAAAAAAAACACACAACACCTTTATGTTATTTCATCTCGGTTCACAAAAAGAGCAGCTCCTTTCTTTGCTACTGGAGTGAAATATCACTTGCAAGCTTTTCAGGTCCATGCTGTCTATGTTGCACTAAATGTGAAAACTGCCTCCCTGATTCTGCACCAGGCTTTACAAAAATCCACACCGTTTGCAGATCAAAGGGGGACGATTTATGCTTTCATCCCAGCTGACGGACGATTAAATTAAAACAGATCAGCAGTACAGTGCATGGGCAGGTGGCTTTAGCTGCCACTGTCGGCCTCAGAGCGATTAAATTGCGGTGGAGATGGAGGGCCTTCCGCTCTCATTCCCGCACTTACAGATCAAACGGTGACAAATGAGATGTTACTGCTCTTGTAAAGCAAGGCTACAATCTGTCAAAATCCAACATAATTTGTGACCCTACGTGACATCCCCTTTCTCTTTTTTTTGACATTTGAATACAGTGATTGTACTAGAGTCAAGTCCATTTAAGCGAATATAGTCAATTCTATCTAAAGGAATATAGCCTGTTAGTTCCAACATGGTAGCTGAATATATATCTGGTTAGTACTCCAGCGACCCTTTGTGTTAAGTGCATACCATTAACAATGAATTCTGATTTTTCAAAGTTATATAATTTGATATCTTGACAGCTCAGACACTTAAAGCACCACTATTTGTTTTAAATGGCTTTATTTTATTGTTTAAATGTCAGTATCAAAATAAAGTAACGTGTATAGTCTTGTCAGTTCCAGTGCTGTGGGAAGTGCTCCTGAGAGGAAAAAAGGCCTTGAGAGACTTTGTTCTAAAAATGGACTCTGAAGTCTATTATGTCTTTTGCTATATCCTCAAATGACTTGCAAAATTTTATTTACACTGAATCTTGTGTTTTATGGGTGAGCTTATCAAGGGACTGAGAAAGGAAGCACACAGGGACTTCAGCATTCTTACTTTCTAAAGAGACTGTCACGTTAATGAATAAAACCTTCAAGTAAACAAAGAAAATAGTAACTGCAAGGGTATCCATTTTTAAACACTTGTACATACTGCCAGGAATTGGCTTAGTATCACTTCAAAGATCTAAAGTATGAACTCTGCCCCAAACCGCAAATGAATGCCTTCAGTGAAAATCTGATTTGGAGAATACTTGCAAGAATTGACTAAATCCATATATTTTCCTTCTTCTTTTAAGGTATAAATATAATTTACAACACACCAATGTTGTTAGATTTTGACCATATCTATTTCCAGTAACTCTGGGGTTAACAAGTTTTTCTTCACCACAGCCCAGAATTTACGGCATTTATCGTTCTCTTAACATTTTAAGGTGGGCAGTTTAGCTATCTACCACAAAGCAGTCAAAGATCTGATCTAGGGGCTCTTTATATTTTCTGTTGACCATTGATCTTTGGGCTGGATAACTATATCCTCCAGGGAGCTAAGTTAGAAACAGCTTTATTTACAAAGAATGAAGATGCATACAAAATCTCTCAACTGAAAATCTTAGGGGAAAGGCAGATACGGTACACCGAAAAGTATTTATGCTTCATACGTACACAGCACGCTCCACAAAAATTCTTCAGTCAAAATGTAACCCAAAACTTCTTTCACCACATTTGCATATGTTCCCTGTTTAGCATATAGTTCTTAAACTGGAAGCGGTGACGGATATGCTAATAAATATAGTAAGCAGCTAAGATGCATGCCATGAAGCTACTGTAGATAATCTGCCATGTGCAGAAAAACCCAGCTAGTGGCAGGCCCCATATTTGGCAAATTATATACACTAATCCTTCCTTATCATGATGACCCTGGTAGCCTGTTTGGGCTTCAAGGCCTGTCAACACCCTATTGTTACTGATTTATAAAAAGGAAGACTCAGCCCATGTGCCACACTCTATCCTTCTAACCTTGCCTATTAAAGGCAGGGTCTCTGCAGCCGTCTGACATGGAGAGGGGGGAGCGGTCATGTATATAGTTTATGTAGGCAGCAAAATGGCACTTCACCCTCAACAGAGCACTGCAAGGCCCCAGGGTCAGCAGGTCTATTATGGCAGGAGAGCATTGGAAGCCTCTGCAATAGCTTACGCCTACAGCAGCTCTGTGCAGCGGTACATGCCGTGGGTAAGGAAGTGTGCACTACAGCATGCCAGTGGGGTACTGCAGAAAGATACCTGTAAAGCAGTGGGCTCAGAAATCAAGCCACTCTGCAACAAAGCCAGAGCAGTGTTTCTGCTGGCTAGAGAACTTTTATTGCTATTAACTGTTCAGGAAAACAAATTCACTAGTAGGGATAATATTACAATACCCAGATGAACAAGGTAAATGCTGAAGGTAGTTTCAGCAGAAGAGGTATTTCCCAGGCTGCAGTAAGGCAGCAAGTGCAACAGAACTGACACCAGTATCAGGTACTACAACTTTGCTCTATAATCTGCGGCTTCTTTCAAACTGCAGGATCACTGGGACAGGGACTGTCATACAGTGAATTCAGCCCACAAGGCTTGATAGAAGCAGCAACAAATGTTTCTGTACTATCTGTACATATGACTGCACTAGAAATCATCTGTTGATTTGCAGCAAGATACCCTATTGTAATGACAAACAACCACAGCAAAGCATTGCCAACTGGCCCACGTTTAGAAACTGGCTTTTTATGAGTTCTATCTGGCTCTGGTTTTGTAAAGGCTTTGCTAGTTTTATAGGCTGAGAGAACAGAGCTGTTCTCATTCCACTCTTCCTCCTTCCCTCATCTCTCTGCTTCTGACGTAGATTCTGTACCAGTCACGAGGGATGTAGGCTAGGCCTTTCACCTTTGACTGTAAGCATCACAGGGGGGGAGGAGAAAAAGTATTTCCTGTTCCTCCAAGGTGAGAGTAAACTGTCCCCACATGACTATGAGACAGAAATGGTTCTCTACACTTCAGGAACTTCTCTGCTACCTCAGGGTTTTCCTGCCCCCTCTCTAAATAACACTCTACATTACATCCCATGAATAACAATTTTCAGTATTTTAAAATACAATCAGTTTGTTGAGGTTGGGTTACCGTTGCTTATTGTACCTTTCAGATTCTGCACCCAACCCATATCTGTTGTTTCATTAATGAGGTCAGCTAAGAGTCATGTATTTCTGTTTAGCTTCCTGGGCAACAAAATGGAAGCACGTGCATGGGTAATGTAACACAACCAAAGGCCTCCTAGGAACAGAGCCCAGTGCCTTTGATTTATAAATAGGTATCACTATTTATAATGCACAAACAAAATGTTTCATGATTTGTAACCTGAAGCCCAGGCAGTTATATTGTTTAAAAAAAACCACTATCCAAATGCCTACTGTCTACAGAAATAGAAACACTTATTTACGCAGGCATCATGAGGGCATGGACTGGTATTATGTGAACTCCTGCCAATTAAATGAGGTACTTGCTAATTGCTGTCTCGTATCTTCAAGGACCAAAGGGGTACAACAGTGCCATATGAGGCATCATGGTTTCGTGTAGCAGTACTGAACCCAGTCCAGGTTAGATTTAACATTCAGAAATGATCACATACTGTATTACCCATGTCCAGCAACAACATTTTGATTACAGGAATGCTAAGCTCCTGGTCTTAACCACAGCCAGCACTTGTTGCTACTGAAAGATTAATGTTATCTCTGTATTTAAGTAACCCTCATATATGGCCAAAATTAGACTGCAAAAACTCCAATGGTCTCGGAGCAAAACTGTTTTTAGCAACAGTCTACAAACGCGCTGCTTGAGCAAATCATCTGGGTCCCAGCTGAACAATGCCTGTACCACAAAGTCTAAGGAAACCTGTCATAAGCAGTGGTGGCACTAGTACCAGGCACATCACTGCAGAAATATTTCAGGAGAGGGATAAAACAGTTTCTTCATTTCTACTGGGCAAGGTGAACTCTTATTACTGAAAGAGATGTGTATGAGTGAAAGGGAAAATTGAATTTAAGGAGATAATAGCCACTTAGACTACAAGGGCTTGCTTTTTATGTGTTTCAAATGCAAACAATGCTATTTCTTTCACCAGTTGTGTAATACTTTCTAGTCGTACTGAAATGCCTGTATTCGTTGCTTATTTTGGCAAACATGCTGCCAGCTTACTGCTTGTTCCTTCTAGCTGTGGGATGAATAAGGACATCTATTTCATTTCTAGTTCCTATGCTGTTGAAAGAGCCTATGCTTTCTAATGCAACCAAACAAAACGAAAATCCCCAAATATCACAACTCTATGAAAAGTCCATACTTGAATAAAACTCTGCAGCAGTTAGAATTATTCAAAAGGAAAATGTTGGTAAATTTCTTTTCATTTACCCTATCTGGCTACAGAGGTTTCAAGATTCTAGCATGTGTTCAACTGATTATAGATCAGTCCTAATTTATAACTAATTTTTTACATGAAACCTACACAGCAATGATAATTCACGATTGTGATTTTAATACTAAAATTCACATTGTTATAACATTATGCAAAAATCAATGTAAATATTGTATGGCACCACAAAGTAATCCAAGCAGTCACTTATTGTTGTACAAAAGACAACATCCATTAACATTTCATGGCCAAGTCAGGGTATTGGAACAATCACAGAATCAGTCAGGTTGGAAGGGACCACAAGGATCACCTAGTTCCAAACCCCCTGCCACAGGCAGGGACACTCTACCCTAGATCAGGCTGCCCAGAGCCAGCCTGTTTTAATAATAATTAAAACAAATGAACAAAAAAAGAAATCTGTAACTGTGCACTTGCTATTTAAACTATCATACAATGTGTAGAAACACTGAGCTGGCATTTAATGGGAGACTAAAATTAAGTATCACTAAACCAGCCCTTCAGGTGTTTTTTATTGGCATACATTGACAACACAACAGATCAAGTAAGTATACATGCCTATGAATAATCTAACATTTTAAGAAACACTCGCTGAGAGTTCTTTCTGCAAGATAGTTTTCCAAGCAGAGGCTCCTCAACCATGCTGCATAGGGCAGCTTATTTCCCACATAGCTTTCTTTTGTAATTCTTCTTTCATTGCTTGCACATAACTATTAATATGCAAATAAATATTTACCTGGAAATATTGCTTTTGAACACTCTTCTTTTACCACAGACTCACTTTGAAAGCAAGTCAGCTTTTTTTTTTTTTCCCCAAACCTGCTTCCTCTGTGGGGTCTATAAGTTTTGCAATTTAAAACTACTCTTTTCTATCAAGATAACCCCAGGTAGGACTTCCAAGCACTGCAGAGCTAAGAAACCACATGGAACCACACACACAGACACCCAAAACAGTATTAGAGAATTCAGTGTGTAACGGTACACTTCTACATAACATCTTTTCAAATTAGGTAGCTTCCATTTTATCAGGACAGTCCTATCAGAACATTTGGTGCTATCTGGCTTTTTTGTTGTTTTTTTTTTTTGTTTAACTACTGGTTAAAACTCTGCTTTCATAAAACTTTTAACTACTTGAAAAAAGTACAACCTCTCCCGAGACCTCAATACAAATGTTTCAGAAATGTTACACTAAGTGATTTTAGGGAATCATCCTAAACAGGTTCACAGCCTGTATTCCTATAAAACAAAACTGCTTCAACATACAGCACCTTTGGTTTTTTGGTTTTTGCTGCCACTGCTTAGTTCATTCTTCATGTTCTGTGCAAAAAGGAACTGCCTACAAACTTCCTTTCATGTCAACTTCAACAGAAGTTATTTTTTGAGCACTTCTAAATGAAGGGTTCCAGACTGAACAAGGGCACACAGTCTCAAGTTGTGCCAGGGGAGGTACAGCCTGGCTGTTAGGAGGAAGTTCTTCCCAGAGAGAGTGATTGGCATTGGAATGGGCTGCCCGGGGAGGTGGTGGAGTTGCTGTCCCTGAAGATGTTCAAGAAAAGCCTGGATGAGGCACTTAGTGCCATGGTCTAGTTGACTGGATAGGGCTGGGTGATAGGTTGGACTGGCTGATCTGGGAGGTCTCTTCCAACTTGGTTGATTCTACAACTCTGTGAACCTTTTCTGTGTGCCAGTGTATACCTTGCCACTAGTTTAAAACATATTCCCCAGTATTGTAGAACTGTATGCTAAAGGTTCTATGTCTTCCCTTACATACTACAGCAAATGTGTACACTTGCTAAGAGCTGAATCCACTTTATGACTGAATTCATGGGACAAGACACAAATTAACTTTGCTGAAATGCATTTGCTCTTTCCCAAGACTAGGTGCAACAAAGCCATCTGCAACCTACTTTATCACACCCATTTACAATGGGTAAAACTCCACAGTTCAGCAATAACACTTCAAGCTAACAACACAAAAGTGACTCACTGTTTATTGCCCTGTTTGTCCTTTAGACAAAGAATTCTCACATTTCCCTCATCTTCCCTTAATACAGACAAAATCTTTTCCTCCTGCCCAACACAGAGGGGAAAAAAAAGAGAGATAAGAGGACTTTATGCCCTTTCTACACTCTATCCCCTTCACAAAATCAGTGCGTTGCTTAGGGTCCAAGCCTGCTACAGACAGTGATCCTAATTATCATTCACCTGACCCAAATGACACCTAGCAGAACTTTCCACTCATGGACCTCAGCCTTCAAAGCTAAAAATCAATAGATTCAGACTGGATGTTAGGAAGAAGTTCTTCATCATGAGGGTAGTGAGACCCCAAACAGGTTGCCCAGGGAGGTGGTGGAAGCCACATCCCTGGAGATGTTTAAGGTCAGGCTGGATGAGGCTCTAGAAAGTCTGATCTAGTGTGAGGTGTCCCTGCCCATGGCAGAGGGGTTGGAAACAGATGATCCTTGTGGTCCCATCCAACCTTGAGTGACTCTATGTGCATAAAAACAGCAGACTAGAATCATAGAATGGACCACAAGGATCATCTAGTTCCAACCCCCCTGCCACATGCAGGGACACCCTACCCTAGATCAGCCTGGCCACAGCCTCATCCAGCCTGGCCTTAAACACCTCCAGGGATGGGGCCTCAACCACCTCCCTGGGCAACCCATTCCAGGCTCTCACCACTCTCATGATGAACAACTTCCTCCTCATGCCCAGACAGAACTTACTCATCTCCAGCTTCGCTCCATTCCCCCTAGTCCTGTCACTCCCTGACACACTTCTCCTGACGCAGTCCAGGATCTGGTTGGCTCTCCAAGCTGCAAGTGCACACTGCTGGCTCAGAGTAAGTAAGCAGTGCTGCAGGCTGGGGACAGAATGGCTGGAGATGGCCAGGCAGAAAGGGACCTGGGGGTGCTGGTAGACAGTAGCTCAACAGGAGCCAGTAGTGTGCCCAGATGGCCACTGGCATCCAGAGAGCCAATGGCATCCTAGCCTGGAGCAGGAACACTGTGGCCAGCAGGACAAGGGAGGTTATTCTACCCCTGTGTTCAGCACTGGTCAGGACACACCTTGAGTACTGTGTCCAGCTCTGGGCTCCTCAATTCAAGAGAGATGCTGAGGTACTGGAATGAATCCAGAAAGTGGTGATGAAGCTAGTGAGAGGCCTGGAGCACAGCCCTGTGAGGAGAGGCTGAGGGAGCTGGGGGTGTGCAGCCTGCAGAAGAGGAGGCTCAAGGGTGACCTCATTGCTGCCTACAACCACCTGAAGGGAGGTTGCAGCCAGGTGGGGTTGGTCTCTTCTGCCAGGCAACCAGCAACAGAACAAGGGGGACAGAGTCTCAAGCTGTGCTAGGAGAAGAATAGGCTGGAGGTTAGGAGGAAGTTCTTCCCAAAGAGAGTGATTTGCATTGGAATGGGCTGCCCAGGGAGGTAGTGGAGGCACTTAGTGCCATGGTCTAGTTGATTGGATAGGGCTGGGTGCTAGGTTGGACTGGATGATCTTGGAGATCTCTTCCAACCTGGTCGATTCTGTGATTCTATGATATTAATTCTATATGTACTGTACAGATTTAAATTAAATAGGTATGTAAACACTTGGCAGAAATAAAGAAAAGATCACCTGCTGATGGACAAAACTAATACTTGTGTTGTAAGAGGAAAAGAAGAGGACAGAATAAAGACATCTTGGAATGCAAAACTTTGGGCTATTCTTTTCCCAGAGCGCGTGCATGACTACAAATGTTAACACCTGCTGTCTTTGTAGCAACAGCAAATCCCAAAGTATTCCACAAATCAATCATACCTTGAAAAAAAGAGAATAAGCATGGGGAGAAATCCATCAGATAGTTCACAGTGATGTTATGCAGTAGTTTAAGATGGGAAGTAACAGGAATACTCTATGCATCATCAAAATAAGAATTTAATAAAAGAATCCTTTCCTGAAAAGAAAAAGCTTCAGCTTGCACTTTCATAATACACCAAAACATTTGAGAGGCAGTTAGAGATGAAAATAGGAAGCTTTTATTTGCTGTAAGTTCCTATTAAAGGGGAAATAAAAAAGACAAAAAGCAAAGGAAGAAGAAATTATTCTGTGGGAAGCCTATCTGTGGTAATTTGAAGAATTCAGCTTCAGATACACAGAAACATACAGAAGACACTATGCAACTGGACAACTTTTAAATTAATTTATCAAAGTTCCTACAACTCTTTGTTCAAAGAAGGCAAAGCAATCGATATTAAGCAAATAAAGTTCACCTGCACCTATCTAAAGCATTTTATTAAATGGAAAGCTGAGGGTGAGATACTGCAATTGGTTAATGCCTGAGGCTTCCATCTCTGGAGACCTGGGTTCAAAGCCTTGCTTAGACAACAAAGAAGCACATTTACAGATGTCAGCAAACTAAATTTGATAGTTGTTCCCCTGAAATACTGGAGCTTTCCTTGTATTTGAAAAATATATAGCTCCAGCACTAAAAGCAATCTTCTCTGTACATGTTTCCATCAACCAACCAGTTTGTATTGGCATAACAGGCCACTCCCTTTTATAGGAGACACAGGACAGAATAAGCAGGCTTTATTTAGGTCATGCCTAAGGTACAGTGCCAGTAGACACAGGCTGAATTGTGCAACCTACTTGCTGATAGGGTTGTCATAAATATCACATTACACAAACATCTTTCAAGGGGATATTAACTGTTTTAGCTGTGAAATTATTCTAGCTGTAATATGAACATCAAGTAAAAGCAGTTTTGCTGAATAGTTCAGTTGAAAACCACAGGCTACATCAGAATTTTTCAAATGATACAGAGCTGTATTAGAAGTTTTCTAAAAAGATAAAGCAAAGTAAGGTGTTCCTACTGAATAAATGACTATGCCATGGTATTAAAGCTTAGACCACAATCACAGAGAGAATGATTTGCCATTGGAATGGGCTGCCCAGGGAGATGGTGGAGTCACCGTCCCCACAGGTGTTCAAGAAAAGACTGGATGAGGCATTTAGGGCCATGGTCTACATGACTGGATAGGGCTGGGTGATAGGTTGGATTGGATGATCTTGGAGGTCTCTTCCAACCTGGTTGATTTTATGATTCTATGCCTTGAAAGATCTTGAACCGGAAATGAGAACATCTGTAGAAAAACATCCTGGGACTAGCTTCAAGTATCTTAAAAATAAATTGACATTTATAAGTGTTACAGTTCTACACTGAAAAGCAATTAAAGATACCTTAACTATCTGTGATGGTTTGGGTGTTCCCCGCCCCCCCCTCCCACTTTGGAAATCACCCAGACTAGACTCAGCTGAATGAAGCTTATATTTACAGCTAGCACAATATACAAGCAGATATTTACAGTATATACAGTTATAGACAGAAATATACAAGGTAAAAGGTAATACAGAAACACAACAGCCCTCCCAGAAACCTGAGTCCCCAGGAGGGGCTCCCAACCACTCCTTCACCTTCCCCCTACCCCTCTCAACCATACCCCAGTCCCAAGGAAGAAAGGAGGTTCGGCCAGGGGGTTAGGAAGCAAAGTGGATTTGTCCAAAATGGAGAAAACGGAGGGTGAGGTTAAAGAGAGATATGCAGCTTGGAGCTCCCCAGCAAGAAAAGAGATTGTGCCCTATCTACGTTTTGATCCTTCTTCTTGTATCTCTCAGTAAGCCTATGAGGGAAGTAGACATCACCACTGTTTTCCTTTCACAGTCTGTAATCTAGTCCTTCTCACCAAAACATTCTAGCTAGCTTCAAACTAGTACACTACCTATTTTAGGATCAGGAAGATGTAGATAGACTTAACTTATGCAAAAAAGGTTGTGATCTTACCCCCAAAATCTCCAAGTTTATGATAATTCATCTTATCCACGAAATAATGAGTAATAGTAACTGAAGAATAGCCACTCTATATAGATAGGCACTTAGTGCCATGGTCTAGTTGACTGGATAGGGCTGGGTGATAGGTTGGACTGGATGATCTCGCAGGTCTCTTCCAACCCGGTTGATTCTATGATCTATACTTGCTATGGGCCAAACCAGTTTCAAACACCTTAAACATTAAGGGGCTCTTAGTTGGCCAAACACCTGAACAAAAATCTTACTTATATGCTACTGCTCAAGCAGTCCTTGGACTTCTTGTATAGTGCACAACTTTAAAGACATTATTCTTGTAGACTTGTTTCATTAGACTCATTCTTCCTTTCACTTTATATCTCCCTCTTCCTTCTAAACAATGAGAGATCAAAGTCTAAATCTGGAGTTTGCATCCCTTACTTTCCCCAAACTTAACCAGAACATTTCAGTAAAATTTGCAACTTGACTCAGCTGCAGATGGAAGGAGAGGAACAAAAGAAAAATCACTAATTAAAAAATATACAGTGAAGTTACGTTAGCACTTTGTTCTCTGCAATGACCACTTCTGACTTTGGCCCAAACCCTAATAATTTCTGAAGCACTGTTATCCATATTTCACAATATTCATCAATACCAAAGCCTGGATTTTGCCACTTTTTTGATAGAACACTTTCTGCATGCAATTCTGAATTTTCCACAACTTTAGCAACGTTTTTGTCTTTCTTAAAAAGGCTCATATTGATAACCAGGCTGGAAACAATAGCATGGTTAGAAATCTCATCTTTCATCCTATTTTAAAGATTCAAGAGATTCAAAACAAATTACATGAACTTTAGGATGTCTGAAGAATTTCTTTTCCTTTTTCTAGCCTCATTATTTCATCTTCTTTTGTCATGGGTTCAGAAAGAAAAGAAAAAAAAAGCAGTTCTAGGAAAGGAAACAAATTTAACTCTTTTTCCAAGAAAGATCTTTGTTCCCCAAATTTCTCATCATTATCTTTTCTAGAGCAGAGATTAACCTTCATTTTATTGCTTACAGGAAAACAGACCACCGAAGTACTGTAAGGTTAATCCGCAGATGCCTGTGATGCTAACTGATCTGCCAGAACTACCCACTGCAAAACCACTGCCGTTGCATTTTTCTGCCATGTTCTTTGAGTCCTGCCACTTTGATACTCAATTCTGTTTCTTAAAATACCAGACTTAACTCAGTTTTTACACTTCTATTCTGCTCCATCTAGTGGATTATTGATTTTTGCAATGAGTGCTACAACAATAGTATTCTAATCTAGCATGCTGGGTTAGCTATTAGGGCAAGGGACCATGTTCAAATGATTATTTTTTTGGCTTTAGATGAAACAAATTAAGTCACATTCCTGGGTACCTGGATAAGACTATAGGATTCTGGCAGCATGTTCACGTAACATAAATAGGAAAATGGTGTCATTTAATTATATCACCAAAATGAGACTGAGGGACAGGCCTTGATTATAAGGGACAGGTGGCAAAATTTCTCCTGGTGCATAATTTACTAGGTCAGTCCTGGGGAAAAAGAACAGTCCATGCCTGCACTGTTTTGCTAAAACACTGATATTCCCCAGGCTTCATAGCCTAGATTTCAGAGTTTTCTCCCTGAACTTGGTGATAGGCAAAATGAAGTTATACACTTGGTGAGCTACTTTGTCTGTGCAATACAAGTAACTTTGTTCACTTCACTACACACACGCACTTTTAGGTGGTTTGTTTTTTCTTCTCTGTACAGCATTGTTTATAATACTCTCTTTAAAGACTGCTGTTCAGGGCTTCTGTTAAGTTTTCAGAAGGCTGTTTAAGGTAATGAGAGTTTGACTGATGAGAGGAAACATTAGGTGCTCAGTTCAACCTCCTGCATAGCTCATTTCAAATCAATGCACATTTTAGTGGTAAGAATATTCATTTTCTTTTCAAAAGCAAATACAAAAATATTTAGCCAACAAAAAGCCCTACATTGATGACAGATCAATAATACTTGTTCATACAAGGAATCATCAGAACCAATGATTCAAAGACAATGCTATTTGCTTGTCTAGTAGGCTAGGTGGAGGAGATGTGTTCTGCAAAGCAATTTACAGCATAAGAAGAAAATATTAATTTACTCTCCCAAATCACATTATGCTTGGTTTCAAATATGAATCTTGCTGGGAAAGCATTAAAACAAAGGGGGTTATCACCATAAAACCTGAAAGTCAATTGAAATATTAAGCCCAGTGTTTTCCAAATAATTGTGGGATATTTAAATACTGAACAGTTTGTTTCTAGTTGTGTGGTTTGGTTTGGTTTTTTTTTTTTTTTTTTGTTGTGGAGTGTTTTGTTTTGTTTTCTCTTTTTTTGATGATAGGCAGCTCCAGTAGTTCATTCTAACTAGATGAGATAAGACTAACTCCAGATGGATTTGCTTTTCAGGATTTTATTGTAATAGTATGCAGCTACACAGCACTTTCTATCAAAGAATCTTGAAGTGTTCCATAAATATTAATTCAATAAGCCTCATAACATGCTGGCGAGATAGCTCCATATTATTCTATCTATTATATTTTTGCTAGAGGCACACAGAGTAGAAGTGACTTGTTCTGGAATAGAAATTGCTCTTGATTCCAATCCTCTGATTTAACCACTAGAGTCACTCTTTCCATGAAAGCATGGCTGCCTGCAGATCAAGAGCAGCTTTGTCACTGGCTTGAATGGAGCCATGATTTCATATAAAGATAAAAAATTCTTTAATAACTTGCAGCCAAACATTTTAGTTCAACATTCTGCATTAGCTGATGTATGTTCAGTAAGTTTCCTCCTAGAAACTGACTTCACCAGATAAGCAGTAGATGTTTTAAAGATTTTAAGTATGCATACAATTGACCTGTATATTAATGGTTCTGGCAATACAACAATACAGTCATAGAATCACAGAATTAACCAGGTTGGAAAAGACCTTTGAGATGGAGTCCAGTCTATCACCTAACACCTTCTAATTAACTAACCCATGGCACTAAGTGCCACATCCAGTCTCCTTTTAAACACCTCCAGGGACGGTGACTCCACCACTTCTCCAGGCAGCCCATTCCAATAGCCAATCACTTTTTCTGTGAAGAATTTCTTCCTAAGAAGAAGTCCCCTCCTCTGTAGTGCTGTAATTCCTGACAGTCATGTTTCTGACTTTGCAAGTAGGACTGCAGACTTAATTTTCAGAAGTTACTTTCACTTCTACATTCACAATTTTGCAATCACTGTAGCTGTGAGAACAATGATATGCATTAAGGTAATTGATTGTGCTTTGAAATCAAGTAATCAAATGAGCATCAATTAAACCTGCAAATGTGTGAAGCCAGAGAAGTACAAGTAACATTCTTTTTTTTCTTGCAAAGCTCTCAGCAAAATACACTAGGCAAAGCTGTGTCCCCTTTCCAGATCAGCTTCACACCAAATATTTAGTGAATATACTAAAGACCCGGACTTTGTGATAAACTAATTTAATACCAGAGGGGGTCTACACGTGGCCTTTTTCTGTTTCAATATCTCATTTCACACTTAACAACCAAATCCAGCAAAAGGATATATATCCCCTATGTAGCACAATGCCTGACTTCTTCCATCTGACCCACCAAACTGAACCGGAACAGAGATCCCTGTAGTGAAACTCAGGTGTCTCTGGGTAGAATATAACAAGGCAACACACACAGATTGCTGCCACCTACACCTAATTTATATGATCAATTTATATGGAACTTTCAGGCCTATTTTTTCAGGCTTCCTGGAAATGCTTTGCTCCATTCAGGGATTCATAGCCTCCTATTCATGTTCCTGTAGGAAGGCAGGTCACCATGCCTCTTCTCAAGCAAACTTGGGTTTCTCCTCATAGAAAAATGTAACATCAGTTCCTTCAGGTTTAGATCAATACCCTCCTTTGCCTGTAGGAGTGACAAGGTACTCCAGCTCTCTCTGTTATGGAGAGGCTGTTGGACAAAACAGATAAATCATCCTCAATGCAGAAACAACATCTCTGCCCACATCCTGTTGGCTTGCCTTACATTTCAAGGCATAGCAGTAGGATCACCACTGTGTTACAAAAGAAAGCAGCCATGGACACTGCATTTTGTGTTTGTCTGTTGAAGTATGAAGGTGCATTCTGAGAATGCCTGTGAGACAAAACTCTCAGGGGATTTAAAGGAACATTTTTAGTTCTAGAGTGAAACAGAATATGTAATTAGTAAGCTATTCAGAGCAGTCAAAACAGACATTTCTGTGCAAGCAGTTTGCCACTGTAAATGGATAAAGAAATATTAAGGGCACTTACAGAAACTCCAACAGTGCTAGCTCCAGCACCTGGGTACAGGAAATTCCATCTTTAGAAGATGAGCAGAATTTTCTAGGACTGCCACTTTGGATTAAAGCAGATAAATTCCACCTAAATTCTCACTTCACAACAACTAGAGTACCTTGGCAGAGTCTAGCATAATTTCAGATTGGATTATTACACATTTAATTCACCCTTAATCTCAGGTTACTTAACATTTCAGATTAATATGTAAAACTCTATAAATATTTAAAATCCCAAACAAAAAATCCTAGCCATTTTTAATTACAAGGAGAAAAAAAAAAAACAAACAACTGTTCTAGAACAATTCAACTGGTGGACAGTAGGCTGAAGATGAGCCAGCAGTGTGCCCAGGTGGCCAAGAGGGCCAATGTCATCCTGGCCTGCATCAGGAACAGTGTGGCCAGTAGGACGAGGGAGGTTATTCTTTCCCTGTACTCAGCACTGGTCAGGCCACATCTTGAGTACTGTGTCCAGTTCTGGGCTCCTCAACTCAAGAGAGATGTTGAGGTGCTGGAACGTGTCCAGAGAAGGGCAACAAAGCTGGTGAAGGGCCTGGAACACAAACCCTAGGAGGAGAGGCTGAGGGAGCTGGGGGTGTGCAGCCTGGAGAACAGGAGACTCAAGGCAGACCTCATTGCTGTCTACAAGTACCTGAAGGGTGGTTGTAGCCAGGTGGGGGTTGGTCTCTTCTCCCAGGCAACCAGCAACAGGACAAGGGGACACAGCCTCAAGTTGTGCCGAGGGAAGTATAGGCTGGATGTTAGGAGGAAGTTCTTGCCAGAGAGAGTGATTGGCATTGGAATGGGCTGCCCAGGGAGGTGATGGAGTCACCGTCCCTGGGGGTGTTCAGGAAAAGCCTGGATGAGGCACTTAGTGCCATGGTCTAGTTGACTGGATAGGGCTGGGTGATGGACTGGATGATCTTGGAGGTCTCTTCCAACCTGGTTGATTCTATTCTATTCTATTCTAACCTCAATCTGCAAGTATCTTCTACTTGGAGATAACGTTTGATGCTTTACTAATTCCAGTGAAACTACCAAGAAAATCCCATCCCCTAATAAGTGTTGGCAGTAGTGTATCCTGAAATTGTAAACTCCTGAGGCACAAACCTGTCTATAAAACTCTGGCCATCTAAGGTGCTATAAAAATAATAATGCACTCAGTTTTATGCAATTTTCAGCTAAAACTCAGTCAAGTCCTCTTCCCTGCCCTCCCTCCTCCACCCACTTACCACAGAAATTTGGTTCTGTTCAGGCAATGTATATTTTTAATGCCAAATTTCAACAGGAACCAATTTTTTTATGGTCTACTAATAAAACCTTGAAAGCAGGGGTTTAGAATGGAAACAGTGACGGACTCTTAACTACAGTGTATGCAACTGTAATAAAAAGAATTAATGTAGTCAATTTGTACTACTGTTCTCAGAACAAAAAAAAACCTCTATTTCAACCGCAATCCTTTCAACAGCTGATTGGCAAGCCTGTCCATTTCTAGTCTGCAGTGTTGTCAGTTGTCTTCAACATGATAATGAGCCTGTCACCATATTCAAATAGCCCTGTGACAGCATGTTTTGTGAGCATGACGTCCACTGCAAAGGGTCTGTCAAAAAGCACCTTTCAGAAAATGAAAAGAGAATGCTTTTCTGATGATAAATCTAATTTCTTCCTGGCTAAAAGAGTGAGATTTTTTCATCTGATTTTTGTCAGTGTTTTGTTGCAGTTGTGTCTTCAGGAAATCCTGCGTTCTGATGTAGGGTTTTTTTAAGTCATCTGTGCAGACAAAGTGAGAAACAATAATATTTTTTGAGTTTGCTGGAGGCTTTGCATAAGACTGCACTACTGCTGGCTTTCCATCAAATTCAAACTGGAGGGAGGGGGAGGGAATGGCATGGGAGGTTAGCTTGTTACCAGAAGCAAATAAGGCTCACAGTAAAGATCTCAAAGTCTACACACTTCATTCGTTAGAGCCTTCACTCTTTCCCAAACAGCTTATTAAAAAATGTCCCCTGATCTGCATGGCCCTAGCTGAGCAGGAGCAGGCTGCTTGAATTTTTCCAGTTTTCAGACCAAGAGGGGAGAATGTAGACATAGGCAGAGCTAGCTCAAGTACTGTTACAATTTGAGTGTGTCAAAGGGACTTCATCACTAAGTACTCCACGTTAGGCTGCTGTCAGTGGCACCTGCCAGCTGGACAAATTTTTACCAAGAGGAAAACTTACAATATTTTGGCACATGTGTAAGCATCTTCCATTAATACTAACAGGAATTATGCAGGTACACTGAGAAAGAGGCTCTGTTTTCCCTGTTGACAAAAGATCACAGAATCATAGAATCAGTCAGGGTTGGAAGGGACCACAATGATCACCTAGTTCCAACCCCCCTGCCATGGGCAGGGGCACCCTACCCTAGATCAGCCTGGCAGAGCCCCATCCAGCCTGGTCTTAAACACCTCCAAGGATTGGGCCTCAATCTCTCCCCTGGGCAATCCATTTCAGGCTCTCACCGCTCTCATGATGAACAGCTTCCTCCTCACCACCAGTCTGAATCCACCCATGTCCAGCTTTGCTCCATTCCCCCTAGTCCTGTCACACCCTGATACCCTGAAAAGCCCTTCCCCAGCGTTTTTGTAGGCTCCCTTCAGATACTGGAAGGCCACAAGTAGGTCATTTGGGAGCCTCCTCTTCTCCAGACTGAACAGCCCCAACTCTTTCAGTATGTCCTCACAGGAGAGCTGCTGCAGCCCTCTGATCATCCCAGTGGCCATTCTCTGGACACACTCCAGCACGTCCACATCCTTCTTGTAATAGGGGCTCCAGATCTGGATACAGTACTCCAGCTGGGGTCTCACCAGAGCAGAGTAGAAGGGGAGAATCACCTCCCTCAACCTACTGGTCACACTTCTCCTGATGCAGCCCAGGATCTGGTTGGTCCTCCGGGCTGCAAGTGCACACTGCTGGCTCCTGTTGAGCTTCTCATCCACCAGCACCCCCAAGTCCCACTCTTCAGGGCTGCTCTTCAGCCAGTCACTGCCCAGCCTGGATTTGTGCTTGGGATTGGCCTTCACCTTTTAGGATTCTTTTCTTCAGTAGCTGACTGAGGAATCCACATACAAAGGGAAGCATTACAAAGAGAAATACAAACCCTCAAATCAGCAAGCAATAATATTTTCTCTTTTTCAGTCACTGAGTGAGAAAGTGGCAGCAACATCTAGACTATGATGTCCCAGGCTGAATGACACATTAACCTCAGAGCAGGAGGTCCACTTCTAGCTGTGCCTCTAACACCAAATGTGATTTTCACTAAGCAGCTCTTGTTCCCTTTGCCTTAGGTTAAAAATTGCAAAATGGGAATATTACTGTCTAGATCACAGGAGTGCTCTAAAACTAAGTATTCTCTGAAAAATTTGTTGACACATTCACTACAGAAAAATCATGCTGCATGAGCCCAATGCTTTTCTAAGTTATTGAACAGGTTTGCTTCCTTAAGTATTCACAAAATGACCAGCTAATCTGTAGTGCTAAGATCCCAAACATGCAGACCGTCCCTGGAGGTGTTCAAGAAAAGACTGGATGAGGCACTTAGTGCCATGGTCTAGTTGACTGGATAGGGCTGGGTGATAGGTTGGACTGGATGATCTTGGAGGTCTCTTCCAACCTGGTTGATTCTATTCTATTACTTCTGCTAACTACTGCCTAATAAGAAAGCTAAGTTTTTCAGGCAGGCAAGAGCATGAGGTTGATGGTCATATAAAGCTACCAGTCGAATCTCTTCGAGGTTACAGATGGCTACTACACACATGAAGGGTGCAACTTACCTTCATCACCTTCATCATTGCCTTTGTAAGGACATGCACTGCTTTTCTCTTAAAAACCCATTTTTTTTTCTTCTGTTGACACACACAAACTTAATGCCCATATTTATTTTGCCTATAATTCATTATTAAAGTGAGTGAATAAAGAATTGGATTAACTCATGTCTTACAAGCTGAAACAAGACAATTTTACTGGCAGTCAACGTTCTTTTTTTTTTTCTTTTGGGTTAGTAAGAGAACTTTGTAAAGAAGAGAATAAATTTATGAAGAGAATAAATTTGAGACACTGTGCTAGTTTAAAGTTAGCTAGAATGTTTTGGTGAAAAGAATTCGATTACAGGCTGTGAAAAGGAAACAGTGGTGATGTCTACTGCATTCATAGGCTTGCTGAGATGTATAAGAACAAAAATATAGGTAACAGAGTCGCCCTCTGTCTTTCTGGGGCTGAAATTCTCTCTCTAACCTAAACTGCCATCTGTGTGACTAATCCATCTGCTTCCTAACCCCCCTGTCTGGCCCTCAAAACTAGATTAAACATAAGGTAAGACCTAGAGTAAGGTAGAGGGGTGGGAGGAAGATGAAAGGGTGGTAGGGAGCCCCTCCTGGGGACTCTGATTTCTGGGAGGGCTGTTGTGTTTCTGTATTGCTTTTTAACTTGTATATTTCTGTATCTATTGTAACTATCTGCTTGTATATTGTGCTAAGCCCAAAGTTGGGGGGGGGGACGGGGGGACGAGGAACACCCAAACCATCACAGATATGCAACATAGTATTCCACACGTGATAGTGATAGTGTAACCCAGTAAACCTGTCACTGAATACATTGCATGGCAGGATTCTTAAACATGTGAGTGAAGGCAACTAAGCATCACGCAGCTTTAGACAGTACAAGTGGATAATCAACACTAAACATGACTGATTTTTAAATTCTTCTTTGCTCAGATGGAGGGGAGTATTACAAGGCCAAAACACAGAGCTGTGGACAGCTGGCTTTGTGCAGTACCAGTTTTTTGCCTCAATTTTCAAGCCATTCATTTCTTCAGGAGAAAAAAAAAAAACAAGAGAGAAATAAAAGGGTGGGGGGGAATTGGGGAAAAAAAAAAATCATCTAAACTAGGTCATATGAACATACACAACCAGCTTGGGTCTCTAAGACTTTCATTGTCTCAGGGAGTGGTCACCATCGTGATCCTCATTAAAGCTGAAGAGACGCTGGAACAGCATTAAAATGAAAGCAAACCATTTGCTGCAATCTTGTGCGCCCACTATCTCCAAATGAAGGCAGGCATTGCATAATCCAGGCAGCTAGAGCTCCTGACAGGTGGATGATTTATGCTCATAGTCGGAAGAATCTGAGAGCCTGCAGAGGACACAGCGTGAGCAAGGTGGTGGCGAGACAGATGCTCTCAGTGGGCTTGCAGAGGCTGGCAGGCTCCAGCCAGCTCAGGTGCAACTTGAACACTTTAGTACTGAACTCCTATTGCCTAGATTCCAGCACAGCAAGATACCATTTACAATATTATGTACAGTAGATATACTATCAAACCTATCTCTGTGCTATTTATCTCTCTGTGTATACACACACAATACATATATATATATTCTTTTTCTAGCTGCAGTTCAACTGACTGTGTTTAGGTTCACCTTGTGCATGCATATTCTCTATTGGAAAAGAAAGGGCAGATTAGGACAAATTCGGCATTGTTACAGCTATGCAGCATAAGTGAAACCATCAGAGCTGAACAGATGTAAGTGGGGGAAGAATTTGGCTCCAGCTTTCAGAAAGCCAGGATAGATCTAGGATACTGAAAATCTTTTCAGTATTTTAAGAGTGTTTGAAAGCAGGAAAGATGGAAACATCCACAGCTTCAAATGTACTGGGGTATTCTAGTCACTTATGTGTCTAGACTGCACAAGAAGTGCTCTGTAGAAAACGCATAACATTAGCAAAACAGAATAAAAATGACACTCAAGTCATGTGCTTCTTTAATCTATCGATGGAATGAGTTTTTCTGTTTAGATATCCCTATTATTCAGGGATCTCCAAAAATCCCACCCAAAGTCCAGCTTCCTATCCCAAAATGAAAGTCTGGGTATAGATGTGGGGGTCAGAACTTTCCCCTCTCTTCTCTAAGCAAAAGACTGGTCTATTCAAAGAGAAAAAACCCACCAACAACCAACCACAAACAAACGTGATACTATACTCATTTGTGTCACACAACTCTATGTTAATTAATTTTTATTATAAAAGGTGAAGCCAGAACTAAATTATCCTTACTTAGGCACATTAACAAAATTAAAATATCACCTGCCTCACGTCAAAACCGCCACATTTTCCACTCAAAGCTGTCACTTAATTAAGTATGTAGTTTTCAGGGGCAACCAAAGAGTTAAAGCATTCAAATGTGCACACTGCAGGTTATCTGGGTTGAATCTGGGACTTTGCTGACTCTCAACTCCTTTCCACTTTAACAGATGGGGTCAAAGGTGGAACTGCAGATGAGAATTAAAGACACATACATCCCTTTAATCAGATAACACATTCAAAGACTTGCAAATTCCCAAGAAGCCACTTTACAGGCACGTGTCATGGGCTATTCCATAACGGGGGAGGGAATTGTAGAGAGGAGGGAAAGAAGACTTATTTCAGCTAACCAGTATTAAAAAAGGCAAGAAATTAGAGAAAACAAATGGGAACAAAATGGGATGGATTGCTAACATTCAGAATGCCTTCTGATTGCACACATCTCCCTAGAGAGAGACTCCAATGTTTGAAGCTTTCACACTCTGCATCCAAATGCTTTTTCTAACTTCATTAAGCAGACGTGTTTAAGAATACTTCATAACAAGTATTTTAATTAGAGATGAGCTGCAGTATCTTGCCAGTATGGGTATCTCCAGTAATACCAGGATGCCCTGGAGGAAATGCATTCATTCAGCCTGACTAGTACTCACAAAATAGTGGAGGTCAAGTAATGAGAACCTCAAGAAATTAATGATTCTCTCTCCCACCTGGCCAGAAAAAGACTGCCTGGAGGATGCATGCTTGCAGCAACTCTTTTCTCATCAGCATTCTTCTAATACCACAGTTGTGGTATGAAGAGGAAAAAGAATAGGAAATCATGAAAATGAGAGAAAAGAAAAAAGAGGAAAATAAGAATCTCATGTCATCTTAGCTACTCTGTGGCTTTGTTTTCTGATTGCTGTGTTCCTTTGCATCCCATATAAGACCAAGCAATTGGACATGTGGCGTGCTCTGTCAGACAAAAAACACTGGCAAAGACTACACTTGTATACATCAGATTCAAAGCTGTTCCAACTTTTCTTTTTGTCTGAAATACAGACAGAGATTTGTATTTTGAGCTGATGCTCTAGAGGGCTGTTGAAAAGGAGGAGCCTTTATAATGAGATCACTGCACTCAGAGCATCCCTTCTCACCCTGATCTTTCACCCGAGATATAAAATTACAGATTAGTGTATCTTTCAGCAAAAATTCACAAGAACAATAATACATTTGAGATGGCATTTTAAGACATCTTTTTACTTTTTAAGGTAAGCATCCATTTTCCTATTTCATTAATAAGGCAGTTTAACTTGCCTTGTAATTGGAAAACTAAAAGTGTTCATTAACAGTTTAATAGGGAAATGAGTCTTGGCTTTGGAACTTCAAGAATCAGTTTGCAGCAAGACCTGTCCTAACATCAGTAATCACATGCAGGTACTCTCAATTTGGATCCAAAGAATATTTATGTCATCTTTTACATCACCTTATCTCAACTGATTCCACAAACTACATTCTCAAGTGCAGTAGTTCTAATGACTTATAATAAACACATTTCTTTGCCCACACTTCAGTGGATAACCCTTGAGACTGAACACACAACGAAATCTATGGTGCCTGTCTCTTTGGCTTCCAGACAATACAAAATGAGATAGCACTCAGGAAATGTAGACATTGGATACCACTGTAAACTCAATCTGGCAGGCTGTCATGAAAAGCAACATGTGGCTGTACAACTGTTTAACAAATGATATAAGACTGATCTGCTGATTGATTCAGACCAGAACGAAAGACATGGCCTGTGTGGAAAGCCTTTCCTCAGTCAGAGACCCACAGAACCAAAAATGAATATTAGAAAGAGACAAAGAGCAATGGTAATGCAATAAATGATTTTGATACGGTTGACTAAAAATGCACAGACCAGCACTGCTGTATGGGCTACCTCTTGGCTAGAAAAAGGAAAGAACAAGACTAAAGACTAAGATGTTGCTCTTTTATTATTTGTTGATTCCTAGGGTCTGCATGTGCTCAGCATACAGCAAGTTCTCAACACTCTCTCTCGTTTGTCAAGCAGTTTTGCTGCAAAACATATACAGCACACCAAGAATTCTGCCACTGAGGGCAGAGACAGGAGTTGATTACAGAATGGTACCATGCAGAGTTTCCTCTAGAAAGTATTTTTATTTTTTCTAAATTAACTACATTAATTATTAACTGCTTTCACATGGACTACAATAAGATCCTATGGAAGCAACTTGTCCAAAGTGTTGATTTTGGATCTGCAGTTTTGCTAAAACTGTAAATAAAATTGGTATCTGGTCTTACACCTAATGATCCCAAGAACTAAAACCAGATGCTTACAAAGAGAAAAACAGACATATTAACTTTGCTGCAACAGTAAAAAGCAAACAAGAAAATACTGATAGTATTCAGTAGGTGAATATATTCAACATTGCTTGTATTTGACTTTTTCCAGAATAATTAATCTAATAAAAGACTATTGAGGCTTAAAATAAAGCTGTTTTTCATTTATAAAGATTAATAGCTATATTAAATCACCATTATGAAGGAAACAGGCTACACCCACAGTTTCCCATTTCTGTCATATAAATGCTCAAAGAAAAGAAAAAGAAAGTTGGTTTTTTTTTTAAAGGCTGATTAGATGAGATCTATTACTAGAACAGCTAACAAGCTTGGCAAAAATTGACAATGACAATTCACTGATGAAGACAATTTATTTCAGATTTGAAGTTGCTGACTATCAACCACAAAAGCCACATTGTAAGCTGAGAATGAAATCTTATTCCAGCCTCACATAGTGACTCAGTGAACAGAAGTGACAAAGACTCACCACAGGTTAAAAACACCTCCAGCTTGAAAGAAAGGTGTGACTGGCTAGAGAGAAGACTCTGGCATAACTACATTAATGTCTCGTGAAACTATGCTGAATTGAACATTTTTTGTAAGCCAGCAAAAATGCAGAAGAGTGAAATATTTGAGGGATAGCACCACATGAGGTCAGAGGTAATTTTAGTGCTTCTCTACATGTTTATTGCTATGACTGAGTGATGGCGCCAAGAGAATTCCTGAACCTCCAAGCTTTTTAGTGCTAGGTCTATCCCAAGCAGTCTGCTGCACACCTGCCACATACATTCTATTTAGGAGCTCCTATATCATTTCAGCAGCACATCATCCCAAATAATTCTACCATACATCCTGTCATTTCTACTAAGATTCTGCAAAGTGAAGATCTTATTGAGGAGACTCAAGTGCTGCCCAAGTAAGGTCTAAGTAAAATACAAAAAGGAGTGGACTGCAAAGTGGCATTTTAGAGATATGCATATGCACCACTGATAAATACACCTTCTATCTGATGCTAAGCTTATTGCATTCAAGAAGGTAATGTGCAAATATCTGCACAGCAGAAACAGAGAAAAGTGAGAAATAAAATACAATCAATGACACTCTTTACAAAATGACTCCTATTTAATATGGGGCAGGATCCATGTATAAGAATTCAAGCAGTCTGCAATAAATAACAGTGTCATACTGATGTATGTGTTTGTGGGTGGCAGAGACCAAGAATCAAAAGGCAACTATTTGGCTGGGAGCTAATGGGAAAATATGCCATATCATATGCAGTCCTACATCCTTCGGACTTGCCTTCCCTTATCACTTACATTGCTGTCACTGTACTTCCAGTGCATAAGCAAATGTTCATGGGGGGCTAAATACACTAATTATTTTTTTTAATGGAATAATATTTTTTATAAGATTAGAAAAGTATTAGTTGCTTATTTTGAGATCAAAAGAAGAAATATGACAAATGAAGACGTCCACTTAACAACCTCGGACTGCACTAATATTTTCTCATCATAAAATGATTTTTAGTAGTATTCCAATTTAGGTAGATTTGTGAATCTGCAGAACCTACTCCTTCCAATTCAGAGCTAAAGTAATAGGTAAAGTATGGTGCTGAGAAAAACATAGTTGATTTTAATTTTATTGAAAGTCTTTCTAACTCTACTGAAAGTGCAAAGTAACTGCAGGCTGAATGCTTCACTGATGCTTCCCCGACCCTGCAAACAACTGAAGGCACTGGGATTCTCACCAGTGATGACTGTGGGAATAGAATCAACCCCAGAGATGTAACCTTGAGGAAGCTGCAGATGAGTGAGCCAGTGAACAGCTTTGACCTCAAACCTACAGATGCTAACATCAAAACAAGTACATTCACAGATCTGTGGAAAGCCAGGAAATCTAAATCGTTCTCATACACAGACAAAAAATGATACTGCTTACTCTAAATTTAGTTCATACCACCTTTTAAATGAAATGGAGTATACACATAAAGAGACAACTGCAGAAAAGAAATTGTATTCAAAAAGAAAGACATTTTGTTAGTGGACTGAGTGCAGTAAACTGCTGGGACTTTCTCTGTTTCATTCCCAATGCATTTATGGGGACAAAAACCTGCTCTGCTCAGAGGCAGCACATAAAGCAGATGAGCACAAGACTGCAATACAAGCACCATGAGAACTTCTTAGGAGGCTGACAGCTGGTCTTAGCTGTAGGTACTGATGAGTGATTTCTAAACCCAGAAAGAATAACCACATCTCCAATATGTGAATTTTCTAGAGTATTTTTTAATGTATGATCTGAAATGCTAGTTGCTTGAGCTCACTATAAATGCTCACCTGCACTTGAACAGTTTGTCCTTCCTTATCAGTTACAGCAACTGGATAGTCATAAGCCATGTTTTAGAGCAGACAAATTGGGCTGTCAATTCTAATGTGTGAACTGGGCTATCAGGCTGCACTTTGGTTAGGATGAAAGAGGCCTACTTATGGACACCAGCAACAGTTAGAGATCAGTTTTCATTGTTACCAAGGAAATTTAACAGGTCCCAGTATATATTAAAACTAAGCACAGATTGACTGAAAGAAAGAAAAGGAGAGCAAATGTGAACAGGGGAAGAAAAGAAGGGAATGAGGACATAAAAAGAGAAGGGAAAGGAGGAATTGAAGGAAGAAAAGGGGAGCAGTTGGGAAGGGGAAATAGTGTGGAAGGGGAAAATGCAAGAGAATAAAAGGATGAAAGGGATGGAGGAAGGGAGGGATGTAGAGAGGGAGGGAGGGAAGAAGGGGGGAAAGGAGTGGACTGCAGTGGAAACCAAACTTCCTCATAATACATTCAAACATGGAAAAGAGTTGATATTCAGAAAACACTTCAGCAGAAGATGCACTGTTACCTCTTGATGTTATAACACAGAAGCTTTGTTTAATATCCTGCATTAATGAAGGAGCTCCTTAAGCGTAATATTACAATAGAGAGCATAAGAAATATCACTGAGGTCAATGCTGCTCTATTAACTGTCATTCTGTACAGAAACATTTTCTTTGAATACCATTAATGCTTTCTTCTTCCCGTTATTCTAATTTCTGAAGACAGCAGAAAGTAAAACTTTGTCCACAATAATTCCTGTTTTCTTCTTGGCAGACTAATGGTATTAGACTTGCGAGAGAAATTTACCTTGGCAACGTCTCACACACAGGCCTTTTCAGCGGAGATGTTGTTAGGAGGAATGCTATTAAGCAGCTTTTTCACTAGCCTCAAAACATAGGTGATAATACATTTTCAGTCATAAAGAAGATTGCTTAGTTTTATTTATTATTCTGAGACAGAATCCATTAATCTGCTTCTGTGCATATCATGCATCTCTTTACGTAAGAGTAAACTCATGCTGCCTATTCTCCTGGCTGTATTTAAATTCATCTTCATAGATTGTCCAAACCAGAAAGGATCAATATGATAATTTAATCCGATCTGCTGATTAACACAAGCCAAAGATGCTTATATGGTAACCTCTGCATAATAAACTCAGTAATTTATGCTTTAAAAAACACATGCCTCTTTTCAAAAGGCGTTCTTATATTTGAATTAAGTGTGAAGCTGGAACACTTGACAGAACTCAAGTTTTAGCACGCTAAAAAAAAGCTTAACCAACATGTAACAATCTTCTGGGCCATCTAAAATGTTCCAATATTTTTTTAAATGTCAGCAATTGCTTTTATTAAGATCAGTGCTGAAGGGAAGAACTTAAAACTACAGAATTTCTTCACATGCAAGGCAGGTTCTGACTAGTGCCTTAACATTGCTGAGCTAGGGATGCCCACCTCACTTCGAGGGGCTGCATGAAACCTTTAAAAGAAAAGAAAACCTTAATTAAGAAATGTGAAGGGCTACTCAGTGAGGAGTGTAGGTCCAACATGCACTACTATGATGGGAACATTGCCAGGTGGCAAGCTTGGAGAGTTCCTATTCATTTTTTAAAGCCTGAATGATGGCTAGCATACCAGCAACACTAAAGATTCGCAGACATGAGAAGGTGTATTGCCGACTTGCCCACGGCACAGATTGCTAAGCTTGCCAAATGGACAGCAATCTCACGTTACTCTACCAGCTTCCATTAATACTTGGTGAGGTTCTCACCATCCATTTTTAAGAGCTGGACTGAGTAAACTGAAGTTCTATCCCTTCTATCTGCTTTAACTGGGTACAAAGTGACTGATGATAATTTGTAACGGCCATTCATCCATTCGTAAGAAAATACAGACATACTTATGTGAACTAACCCAAATTTCCTGCCATTTCATTATGGCATAATTTACTTTTCAGACAAATTTAAATTTGTTTCTTTATGTGTCACCCACTCAGACACTGCAGCCACTGCAAACAGCCCATAAAAAATTCTGAAAACATCCAGACAGGAGAAATGAGAGATCTGGGGGAGATGTTATGGTGTCAACTGTCCTGCAGGAAGTATGAACTAGCACTGCTCAGAACTAAGAGAGAGGATGCAGTATGTCAGATGGCCTAAAAGCTGTGTTAGTGCCACTCAAGAGAGTCCCCTCTGAACTTCAGTTTTTAACCTTTTTACCATACAGGGACAGATAAAACAGCAGCCATGGCTTTGTCTCCATGGAGAAAATTGAAACATATCGAATAACATCTTGGAAAAATAGTTATATGAACATTGGACCTGAAATGAAAAGTAATTCTATTCTAGAATAATTACTCCAGTGTAATTATTTCACACTGGTAGCTATTCTGAGCAAGATCTGTAGTACAATAAACTTGGAACAATATCTTCTATCACATACACACACTAGTAAGTAGTCCCATAGACAGTGTTAAAAGGCATACAGCACTAACGGAAGACTGAAAGTAGTCAACTAGTTTGACTATCAATCAAGATGGAGAAGAGGAGGCTCGGGGCAGACCTCATTGCTGTCTACAACTACCTGAAGGGAGGTTGTAGCCAGGTGGGGGTTGGTCTCTTCTCCCAGGCAACCAGCAACAGAACAAGGGGACACAGTCTCAAGTTGTGCCAGGGGAAGTATAGGCTGGATGTTAGGAGGAAGTTATTGCCAGAGAGAGTGACTGGCATTGGAATGGGCTGCCCAGGGAGGTGGTGGAGTCACTGTCCCTGGAGATGTTCAAGGAAAGCCTGGATGAGGCACTTAGTGCCATGGTCTGGTTGACCGGATAGGGCTGGGTGCTAGGTTGGAGTGGATGATCTTGGAGGTCTCTTCTAACCTGGTTGATTCTATTCTATTCTATTCTATTCTATTCTATTCTATTCAATCAAAAATCACCAGTTACATTACCCATGATTTCCTGTATCAACTTACACAGTTTTACATCCAATTTTCCTTTCTAGAAAAGGAAAAAAAAAAAAAAGAGAGAGAGAGAGAAAAATCACAGAATCAGTCAGGGTTGGAAGGGACCACAAGGAGCATCTACTTCCAACTCCCCTGCCATGCTCAGGGACACCCTACCCTAGATCAGCCTGGCCACAGCCTCATCCAGCCTGGCCTTAAACACCTCCAGGGACTGGGCCTCAACCACCTCCCTGGGCAACACATTCCAGGCTCTCACCACTCTCACGATGAACAACTTCCTCCTCATGTCTAGTCGGAACCTACCCAACTCCAGCTTTGCTCCACTCCCCCTAGTCCTGTCACTACCTGACAGTCTAAAAAGTCCCTCCCCAGCTTTCTTGTAGGCCCCCTTCAGATACTGGAAGGTCACAAGAAGGTCACCTCGGAGCCTCCTCTTCTCCAGACTGTATAATCCCCAAAACTGTATAAAACTAGCTAAATTACTGAATTTTACACATGAGCAGAGATCTAATTCTACCACCTGAGGCAAACTAACCATTGGGTTCCAAAGTGTTTGAGTGGTAAGACTTTTATAGACTGACTACAAAGCAACAGAATGGAAAAGTTGGAAATGTCTTAAAAGCCCTAATTTTTTAAATGGCCAAATCACTGTTTTCCTCCCCAGCCTCCTTTTAGCAATTGCAATATTATTTAAAGAACTCACTGGGACACATTGGAAAAGTCTCTCCCTAGACCATACAAGAATCTTTCTGTTGTTTTATCTGTTGTCAATCTGAGAGAATCCACCAAAAAGTATGCACAAAGAAATTGTTATTGCAGGAGAAGAACCAGTCTTGAAAACTTGATTTTTAATAATACTGACACACAAAATTAAAACTAGAAAAATGACAAATTTCTTCTTGAAATGAAGAAAAAAAACCTCTGTTGTGCTTCTGTTAACCATTACCTAGGAAAGTAAATTAAAAGATGGCACTCTCGTATTTGTCATCTGTTCAAAAGCTCATCAGCATCTGCTGAATGCTTCCCTGTAAAGCATAATGTTCACTCAAAAAATGTCCACACATCTAGATTTATGTTTTAAAGTAATAGTTCATGGTCTAAACCAAAATGATGTATTCTTCTGGATCTGTCTGTAACAATTTTCTTGTGATATGCATACAGGAACCAGGACTTCAGTCCCATCCCAGCTCAGCCCACTATGACACTGCTTTCACCCTTCCTTCTCTAGCTTCTGTCCCTCAATTAATGAACTGGTAAGAATCTTGATCTAGAGAATATGTACAGGAATTCTGCACTCTATTCTCTACTACACATGACCAGAAATCCAACTTCCTCCCTGGGGTCTGACCCCAAGACATGGCCTCAAAATCCTAACACTATGTCTCGTGCGGAAATGCCAGGTGAAAAGCACTATTATCTTCCCACAATAATCACAGGATCACAGGATGTTAGGGGTTGGAAGGGACCCAAGGAGATCATCAAGTCCAACTCCTGTGCCAGAGCAGGACAATACTCTCTAACACAGATCACAGAGGAACACATCCAGACAGGCCTTCAAAGTCTCCAGAGAAGGAGACCCCACAGCCTCTCTGGGGAGCCTGTTCCAGTGCTCTGTGACCCTTACAGTAAAGAAGGTCCCCTTGTGTTGAGGCGGAACGTCTTCTGCTGCAACTTACACCCATAGCTCCTTGTCCTATCACAGGGAGCAAATGAACAGAGCCTGTCCCCCCCCCTTCCTGCCCAGCCCTTTTATCAAATCCCCTCTAAGTCTTCTCTTTGCAGGACTAAAAAGTCCCAAGTCTCTCAGCCTCTTCCCATAAGACATAATGATTTAACATTTAGCTATCACAAGAGAAGCCACTCTATGTATTTGCTGTAAGTGGGTTTTGGACCTTGCCCTAAAAGCTAAAATAAAATTCAGACCTTTTTCCAGACCTGGTGTTTTCCATCATGAAGTTCACATGACAACCCAAAAAATGACAATGCAATGAACTCATTCCAAATGTGAAGAGAAGCACAATGTCTGATAATTGTTTCACCTAAAATTACCTGTTTTAATTGTTTAAGGAAAATTTCTAGAAGAAAAATCCCCACTAACAGGAGAAGATTTCTGGAGAAGATGCACGCTGGCAGAACGCACAGAAGTTCTTGTAAAGAATATGATGCTCTTCTCAAAGCTGCTTAAACTCAATTTTATTTCAGGTCTGCAACTAAATTTTTTTTATAAATAGATTTAGGCTGTCAATTTCCAGGCATGCTGTGCCATCAGCATGTAGAGACTGCTGTGACCAACGTGGAGGCTGCTGAAGCAAATTTTATTATAAACTGGTAATTGAATTGAACAGGTTTACATTTGAATAGATTTACTGCAGCATGATCTCTGACATGCTGCATGGGACTGAAATCCCTGTCTGTACATAAAGAAACATTTCAGATACAACAGGAATTATTTCAGCTCAGTCTAAGTCCACGCTAATCAATAAATTTACACTACTCTACACTTGAAAGAAGTGTATTATCTTCCTTCATTCTGTACATGAAAGATGCAGTGAAATTCAAAAACTCAAGGCCAGGTCTTCCCAGTGGTAAAAACAACAACACCTGCCTCCAAAACTACCCACCAACAATAGAGTGAAAGAAAAATCTCTATTCCAAGGACAGTCCTAAAAGGAATCAGTATCACAGTATCACACAGTATCACAGTATCACCAAGGTTGGAAGAGACCTCATAGATCATCAAGTCCAACCTGTTACCACAGAACTCAAGGCTAGACCATGGCACCAAGTGCCACGTCCAATCCTGCCTTGAACAGCTCCAGGGATGGCGACTCCACCACCTCCCTGGGCAGCCCANAAGTATGACTTCAAAAGTAAAAATGTCCAATAAAGAGGGAAAGAAAACAAAATGCCCATGTAGGTTCTTTTAGGTTTTCCTATTAGGTAGGTAAGAAGGTGTTAAGTCAGCTCTCCCCTAGATTCACCGTCCCTGGAGGTGTTCAGAAAAAGCCTGGATGAGGCACTTAGTGCCATGGTCTAGTTGACTGGATAGGGCTGGGTGCTAGGTTGGACTGGATGATCTTAGAGGTCTCTTCCAACCTAGCTGATTCTATTCTATTCTATTCTATTCTAAAAGACTCAGCAATTAAAAATAAGAAAGACTCTTAACTGTGTTTCTACAGAAAAAGACACGGTAAGAGTAGAACTACAACGTGCCAGGAGCCAGGCTAACAAAGGAACCTTTTTTCCCTAAAGATTTAGTTATTTTGTCATTGCACAACTTTCAGAAAAAGGTTTGCATTTTTAGGGAAAACAATTTATGAAATTCTAATTAAGAAAACTTGAGGGATTGATTTGCATCCCTGGAAAATGATTATACATGCAAAAAAAAAGCTGACTTACGATGTGCATCTGAATTGTGTAACTAGCAAACTGCACAGTTTCTGTGCACAATTTTGGGAGCTGCAATAATTACTAATTTGTAGACAGATCAATTCCTCATGCAGTCCCAGAGTCTGGAGTCCCAGCTCCACACACAGAACAGCTTTTCAAATATCTATGTTAAAGGACATGTAATGGTTCCCTCAAAATTCAAAAGCAAAAGGTCTAAATCAGTTCCTCTGGATGTTCTCCTGGCAGCAGTTTTGTTTCCAAACAAGCTGCTCAATATATCAGTGTATTTGGGTACTAGCAATTGTAACCTAGGAAAAACAATGTTATGAAGTACAGTTCTTTCTCAAAGGGGGCCATCCTCAGATATATCTTTCTTTCTACAGTTTGTCTAAGCGTCACACTTCAACCATTAAGTAACTGCTCTTAGTGGTCAGTTATATGAGGATTCTGGCAAGAACCCTCCCATTACCACTGGAAGAGAGGGTCAAATCCTACCGTTCTTACTGAGGCAAAATCCCCACTGAATCTGACAGGAGTTTTGCTCAAGTAAGACTAAGGACAGCAGGATTTGGCTCACAAGAACATAGCATCTGCCAAAGCAGTTGCACAGAACAAGGTTTATTCTTAGTAAGTATAATCCAATAAGAATATGTCTGTAGGTGCGTGATAGGCCTAATTTGACCATCATCTCTCCACTGGCCTGTGTTGTTCTTGGATTTTACTTTGATAGCTGTATACTTAAACTGATTTTAAATTAGCATTGAACAACTTGCAAAAATCAACCATCTCTTACAGTTGACCTTTTAAGAACCAACAAAGCAAAACTGCATGGGACTATTTAAAGTGATTGCTTAACACAAAAGTACTCTCCACTGGTGTCAGTATTTAGAAAACATTGTATTGATTCTATTGCAGAAAGTTATCTAGCTCAGAAGTCCATGACATTTGCTGTTACTCCTTCTCGGTGGCAACAGTGCACTACAGTAATTATGCATATACAACACACGAAAATGCCTTTCTGCATACGCATTAACAGCCATAGACACGCATAGATGGTGACCAAGACATAAGGAATTGCCTCTTCTGGCAATACAGATGAATCAGGTTCCAAGTGAGATAGGACTGTTTCTTGGAAATATTTTTCTTATTTACCTGTTGTTGAGTATCTTCAAAACATAACTGATGAATTAGAACACTCAACATATACTTACAGTGAGGGACAAAGGTTCTCACATGCTTTTTAAAGTTAAATACAGAGGTGAATTCAAATCTGTGGTATCTAATCTTCGGTACACTGGAGCAAATATTCACTCCGGCGTAGTTACAGTAACTTCAGTAGACATTATATTTATATAATATTCAATCATATATTTATGTAACAGAATATATAAATATTTGTACTTGTGTAATTGAGAAGTAACCCTTTTTTACTTTGTCCTGATGAAACGACTGCTTGAGTAAAAACGGGTAAAAGAAGGCACAGTGTGTGCTTCTGCCAGAACTGGGACAGACTAACAGTGGATAAGGAATTGAGAGAAGAAACCTCTGAGAGTTCATGATGTTAAAGCCTTAAGAGAATTGAGAGGATATATTCTGATGATCGTTCTATTAGCTACCTACTGCAGAAGTGAATGCTTAGGGTATATTTTGCTGTACTACACCTAGTGAGGAATATTCCAGAGAAGGAGAACTCTATGTAGATACACCACGACTCCACAGCTCAGAAACAGATTGTCAAGAAGAGCAAGTACGCACGAACACTGCCTTTACAATAACTGATTAGAACACTCACCGCTCTCTCTTCTTTCCTGGTTGCCCTACAACTGTTGCACGTGTTTGCAGAGAGATACATACTGACTTGATCAGTCTTACCTTCTTTCAGCATGCCAACTTTTAGACACTTCATGAAGCGGCAGGCTTGGCAGGACTTGCGTCTGCGCTTTGTGATTTCACATTCATTTGTTGCTGGGCAGCTGTATTCTATGTTACCTGGAACAGAAAGTACAGAGAAAGAGAGGTATTCAGCACTGCTGACTGACCAACACAATGGATTTATGAGGCAACTGCTGTTATGTTTCATTTGGGAATGCTGAGGAGTAAGCAGTGCTACCAACAGGAAACACCTTTCAAATAAAAATTAAAATCCAAGTTAAAGGACAGGCTCCTTGAACCATTTTTTCAAATCAAGAAAGCTATATATGGGGGGGAGGAGTATAGCTAGAGAGATGCACACAAAGCCATAATTAATGTGAGTCTGTGCCTGGCTCTGTACAATATCCTTCATGTAGGTTACTCCTGCTAGTAGGAGGAAGTTCTGTCATTTATTGTCTGTACCAAGCCATATGCTTAGGCTCCTAGCCTGAGCACTCCTAATTTCCCTTTTTTTTGCCAACTTCATCACTCCTTCTCTGTTTAGAATAACAAAAAATAGATTGTTTTGCTTTATTGAACAGTCAACTTGTAACACACACTACAGAACTTCACTCCTCTCCTTCCACAACAGCAAGGCTCAGCAGCTGCTACCACCACATCTAGTACATTCTGCTGCCCCCAGGTCAGATCTTTAATCATTCTCTCTATAAACGGAGTTCTTGTACTGAGAGGCATCAAAAATAGGATCATTTGCATGAAGTTCTCTGAATTAACAAACACTGAAGAGATGCTTGCCTCTGCCATCCCCAGCTCTCCTTAAGGCCTGGAACAAGCTAGATCCTTAAATGTGAACTCTGAAGAGTAAAGCACTGTCTCCATTTTTTTTTTTTTTGTTACTGCTTAGTACATATTTACCCTCAAAAACAATTTTAAAGAGCCTGAAAAAGACTGGACAAAATACACATGGGTAACCTGCTTTACATTGTTAAAAATCACATCTTTGGGTAACCAAGCCCAAATGGGAGCACATTTGTTTTCTTTTGCCCCAGTACCACTGCACTTTTCATAAAACAGCTTAGCTCAGCTTATTCACCTGCCCAGCCATGCATCCTATTGCCCATGACTACATTCAGTATGACAGACTTCGCTGCAGTCAGAAGTTTCACTAGGAAACCGACTTTTAAATAAAGTATCTTCCCCATCAGCCTGTCACATCTCACTTCTAAGGTATTTCTTTATTTTCTAACCCTTTCCCCCTGATTAAGTGCATTAGTATCTTAATAAAAATGCATTCTGCTTATTGCCCTCTTGGGAAGCAAGAGGTCATCACACCAAATGCATAAATTGTCATCAGAGACAGTCCGAGCATAATTGCAATTTTGCTGCTCCATGTTTGCTGCACTCAGGGTCCATCAAAGTCCCCTGAAACATGTGCAGGTTCTGATAATTAGCATACAGTCTGCCTGGGACCACAGCATTGATGAAATATTTCAGAGTTAATCACACTTTGTAAACACTGATTTATATTGACTACCTTTCTCCAGACTGATGTCTCCTCATTACATATCACATTAGTGGATTGCAGGATTGCACAAAGACTCAAATGCTCAGCAACTGCTAATTCAACAGGAAGTAATACTTAAACCACTTACATCTCTTGAAAATTGGTTAAGTATTTATGATAAAGGAGGTCTGCATGCTGCACGCATATTCTGCCGACACAACCATCACACTTTGCGCAACCTTTTCAGGTCTTTGTGAGCTTTCTTCCACTTGAACACTGCTGCATGACTCACTTAGAAATGCTGGCAAGTAAAACAGATCTTAGTGTGTCTGAATGCTAATAGATCTTGTTGACAAAACTCAGACTTCACTTTAGCCCTCTTCCCATTCCTTAGCTCCTGAGAAGAAAGCTATTTAGCAAACTGAAGGGTACAGTGGGTTAAGAAAATTAGCACAATAGGTTCTGCAAAACTTCTTTCTGATAGGCATTAGCAACGTTAGAAAATAACACTTCTGGAACACTATGTAGGAAAGGATGGTAAGAAGAAGCTTAAAAAAAGATTTACATCATCCTCTCACATTCTAATGATGCACTCTTAGTGTGGCACAACAACTACACAGGGAGACCTTCAAACTGTTTCTAATTAACTTCATTATAATATCAAATGTATTGCCAGCTCTATTAAAACAAGAAAAAAAAAGAAGAAACAGGGAATCAGGAATGATTTGCAGAAGATCAGAAACGATCTTGATCAAAACCAAGAGCAAGATTGCAATGTAGAACTTAGAAATCATAGAATCATAGTACAGTTTAGGTTGGAAGAGACCTCAAGGATCATCCCGTTCCAAAGTTCCAACTCCCTGCCATAAGCAGGGACATTGCTCACTAGAACAGGTCACTCCAGGTCTCATCCAACCTGGCCTTGAAGCAGCAAAGCTCTGTGCAAAGGCAAGTGGAGCACTCCCACTATAGCCTGAGCCTTTCCACAAAGGCACAGATGTCAATGTCAAAAAGCAGTATGCAAACCCAAAAATATATAAAAAAGATCATTTACTTCCCTAAGTAGACACTTCCTATTCATACTCTGACGTTTCACTTTGGTGCAAAATCCTGTTAAACACAACAAGGGCCTGTATTGTGCAGTACATTACACACAGACAATGCAATATTCTTCCTGCAAATTCTTGCCATCTAAAGAACTCTAAAATGAGCTATTATTTTAATCACTTTGATTCCAGCACTTTAGCTTAAGAGGGAGAATCATCTATCAATTTAGGCTGCTTTACTTTAATGAATTATACTTTGCACCAGATGTTCAGTCTTATTTTTTTGATGTAGGAAAATAAACTTGGAACATCTTGGAAAAAAAGTTCCTCCAGTGAATTTGGTAAAGTTAGAGTAACTGAATCTATTTTGGTGCAGCAAAGATCCACATCTTATCAATGGCCACAGCTGCTTTCCTTGAAATGTTTCAGCATTTCAGAACATGGCTAAACCACACACAGGTCAAGGAAAATATTTTGCCACCGCTTCACATACGAGTGCTGCATTTTCTCAAAGATCCCCACAGACCTCATTCCTGTCAGTGAGCTTTCCTTAATCAAACCAACAGAACAAAATGAAACATACAAACAACAGCAAAAAGCCCCCAAAACAAACAAATAAAAACCCACCAAAAATCACAGCACCCCACACATGGCATTTTGCAATAGACATGCACCTGGATATCTGGCATACTCTAAATGCATTTTACCTAGCACTCAAGGTATTAGTGGTTATTCTACCCCTATACTCAGCACTGGTCAGGCCACACCTTGAGTCCTGTGTCCAGTTCTGGGCTCTTCAATGCAGGAGAGATGTTGAGATACTGGAACATGTCCAGAGGAGGGCAACAAAGCTGGTGAGAGGCCCGGAACACAGCCCTGTGAGGACAGGCTGAGGGAGCTGGGGGTGTTTAGGTTGGAAAAGAGGAGGCTCAGGGGGGACCTCATTGCTGTCTACAGCTAACTGAAGGGAGGTTGTAGCCAGGTGGGGTTGGTCTCTTCTCCCTGGCAAGCAGCAACAGGACAAGGGGACACAATCTCAAGTTGTGCCTGGGGAGATATAGACTGAATATCAGAAGTAAGTTCTTCCCAGAGAGAGTGATTTGCCATTGGAATGGGCTGCCGAAGGGAGGTGGTGGAGTTGCCCTCCCTGGAGATGTTCAAGAAAAGACTGGATGAGGCACTTAGTACCATGATCTAGTTGACTGGCTAGGGCTGGCCGCTAGGTTGGACTGGATGATCTTGGAGGTCTCTTCCAATCTGGTTGATTCTAGGATTCTATGATTTTTGGGAGAAACCTACATTTATTGCACACTGGAGGTCATTAGAGCTCTCATAATTTCCTACATACTTCTACACACTAAACACAAAGCCCCAAAAATTACTGCAAGAAGTGTCTGGAAATGTGTACAACTTCATAGATAGACTACATCCATTCAAGATGCTCAGATCTGCATTTTATTTCAGTGAAGAAAATTCAGAAAGCAGCTCTACCATTTCCTTGTCTACTGCATAACGCTAGAGGCTGAAACTGAGCAGCTAGTAAGTGTGTAAGTTGAGGTTGCCCAGTCCTGTCAACAGTTGGAGAGGTAGTTGTGTTATACAGTGAACAAAATCAACACGGCAGCTCTGAGTCTTTAAACTGGGCTGACAAGAGTGAGTGAGCAATTTATAATATCTCCTGGCTGGTTTTCAGAAAGGACTGGGCGCTGATTGCTTATTTCAGAGTCTTCTGTACAATTAGTTTGCAGGCAATAGCATTTTCTCACTTACTCCTTAATAGAATCGTGCAGCTAGCTGGCTGAGAGAATAACAGCATGTATGTAAAACTCCTGCCTCAAGTGCCAGGGGATAATCTGTATATTCATTTCAGTACTGTAATGGACTTCTACAGTTTGGCAGTTAAAGGGATGAGTAATATAAGTTAGTATGACGTTTGAAAATAGAAAGCCTATCTCAAATCTTCCCATCCCAAACACATTGCCCTGTGCCATAACAATATAAGGGGACTTATGCCAGCCTGAGTTTCCTTACTCATGCACGGAGAAATGTTTATTTATAACAGTTTGGTTTTCCTACTAATTTGTTACATTTTATTTTTATAAAGATATGAAAATACCTTCGGTAACATCGCGCCATCTTCAGATGGCCAGACCCTATCTGCAACAACTGGGCCTATCAAGAGAAACTGACCCACTAAAAATATGTCATTCCACCTTAAAGATAGCAGGTGAATGCTAAAACTTCCTCTGCATATCCAGCTCTCTGGATTTAGATGCCTTCAGACTGTCAGATCTTTACACACAGGTCAAAGGTAAGTGCGCCAAGATACTACTTTTTTCATCTCAGAGATGAATGAGATGTGGAGTCATAGCCATGCTACAATCTCAATGGCTTACTCAATGGCTTTACAGGACACGAAATTGATTCGACTTAGCCAAGCTTCTTGAGATCATTTTGGCCATATCTTGCACAGAACTGACAACATCACTCAACAGAACAGGAGTGAGAACTATGACGAAGAGGCCACTGAAAGCCCTGGGGCTTATCCCAAATGAAGTCACTGTCATCAACAGTTACAACTTCAGAATCTCACAGAAAGCAGCGAGATTGAGAAGCTGCCTCTAGAAAGTGACTCCAGTCTGCCAGTCTGGCAGAAATAGGAGTCTCTCAGAAATACTCACAAGAATAGAATCTGCAGGCAAGAATTCTTAGCAGAAGCTTTATTTCCCTCGTTTTGCACTGTGACATTTGATATTTTAACACTAAAGTTGTAAAAGAATTGAGACCAGCTATTGGAATATGCTCTGAAAATCTCTGGACAGGTAAAAGAGATGAAGACTGAGACACATCATGAAAATGCATTTTGAAAGAGTAGCCATGAGCCACTTAGAAAAGCAGGAAGAATGCTGAAGGTATCAGTACTGAAGGTTTTACTCTGTGGGAATGTAGGTCCAGGAGGAAAAAAAAGGGGGGGGAGAGGAATTAATTTTTCCTCCAATGTAATTATTTTATTCTATAACCAGATCATGAAACTTTGTTTCAGTATTTATATTCAATAATGCCCCATTTTCCTCCCAAACATTCTCTAAGCTTCTGTAATCTAATCTCTTTTCTCACAAAAAAAACCTTATATTTAAAAATTAAGTGTCTTTATTATACTTAATAAAGACTACTGCATCACTGGATTAAAGTCTTTCTGCAGTAAGGTTTACCCCAGACACCACCTTCTCACTCTGTTTTCCTGTGTGACACAACTGAAGAAATAAACGGCTGCTCTGTGGACTGGCATGCACGAAAACTCTAGAAAATGAAGTATCCAGAATTACAGTCACAGACCTCCTGGGAATTAATAAAAGAGGAGTCTTGGGAAAAGAGACAGGAAAACCTAAACCAGCAACAGAGAGCAAGTTGGGATATATCAGCCACATTTTGATATGTAATCCAATCAGAACACAACAATTCCTGAGAAACTGAGAAGTAGGTGCTGCTGGAAATCAAGAATAACAGGCAAAGTTAGAAGAAGTAGTCCCAGATAGTCTTTAAAAAATGTATTTAATGTTTATAGATCTTAGCAAAGCTGAAGTGAGGAATGTTAAATTATTTTCCCTCAGGTTAAAGTTACAGTTCTTGCAGACTGCTTCCTTCTTTACAACCAAAACTCAACTGAATTTAAGTACAAGCAAATATTTTCACAAGTACTCTTGTCAAAAGGGTTTCAGAAATAGGATCAGGTTAGAAATGAGGTTGGATTTGAACCTTACCGAATCCAGGTTTTGCTGACAAATATTTAGATGGATTCACCTGATACCAAAGATAGCTCTGTGAATTACAGACCTATGAATTCTGCTGCATGGCATCTGGAGCTCATTAAGCCTTAAAAATTGACTGTATTCACAGTTTTTCATTCAGATGATTTCAGAAACAATACTGCACACACAGACTTAAAGAACTTCTAAAACTTTGGTTCCATGTATGAAGGATTATGCTTACACCTGTGTTGCTTGTGTTGCCTTGTCTGCTACAGTTAAGAAGCAGCTAGTTTTTAAATAACTATACAGTGTTAGATGGCATTTGACAGAGAGACACAATCAGCTTAAAAGTACATTTTAAATGAAATCATTATGTTGCATTTCTTAAAAGAAGCCAATGTTCTATGTTACTAAACTATTACACACTTTGAATTTCTATTTATTATTATTACCTTTATTCCTAGAAAGCAACACAAATGGAGATTTAAAATGAAATGGAAACGTGATGCTGGCTGGTCTGACAGCATAGCACTTTTGTATCAGCTTCTAACCTTAGGCAGATGGGTTACTAGCATCATAAAAAACACTGTAATTTTTAATATAAGACTTATATTAAGGGGGTGCTGAATGATACCTCTAAGTTCCCACCACCCTTGATTCCCACTGGAATCAACTTCTTGATCTTCAACAGAAATGAAGGGCACTTAAGTCACCCTAAGAAAGAAATCAACACCTTGAAGACACAAATAGAATAAAGCTCCTGCTGCCTGGGTGTCACTGAAGAGCTGTCCAAATCAGAAAGACTGACCCATCTACATTTTGTTCCTACTGGTATCTTATCTAGGTCAATTCTGATACATCCTACGAAGGCAGCATGGAAAAGTGTCACTGTTTGCTTATGAGCACACAGAACATCTCAGCCTGTAAAGCTGCAAACCAAATGACTGTAACAGCAGAAAAAAAATTAATATATAAAGGTTATATAAAAAGTATATAAAGTATATTAAAAGGTTATAAAAAGTAATTAGAAAGGTTATAAAAACATGAAAATAAATCACTTGATAGCTGAAACTTCACAACGCTAGTTTCAAACTAGACAGAGCTTCATAAATAGGCTGGAAGCTTTCAGAGATATCTGTAACAACCAGAGATCCAGAGCTAATTATAATGGCATTGATACATACCACTACACTAGTACCATTGTTAAATCACATCTTTCTGTTTCTGAATGGTTTGAAACAGCCATGCACAAACTAGGATGTTTGTTCTTACTACCTAATATTCTAAATGTAGCATACCACTTACAAGGCTGCAAGGAAAATAAAACAAGATAGCACCATCTGTATACTGTTGAACTTCTCTCTGTTTCTCAGATATCAGCATGCTTGTATTTTATTGTCTCAACTTGTTTGGCTGCTGTAGTTACATGGCATTATGACAGGATTAAAAGATGTGTTAGAAGGCATTAAAAATACCTGCTTGCTAGTTTGGGTGGCCCATAGACACAGAGAAATCAGGGGAAAGGGAAAATATCTATCATTGCTTGATTAAAATATTCTTTGAAAGAAATGCTGATGCACACTTTCACTTGTATAAGGAAGGTGAATGATTTAATCAGTTAATGATGGATTTAGGTGACTTTTAGTCCCAAGTTCACTGGAGGGCAGCCATCTTTGCATCAGAGCCAAGGTGCATAGACTACTGTACGAAGAAGCAAGTCCACCCTATCTTGCTGTAAAAAAATAAAACCTTAGCAACTAGTAAAGATGCTGAAAAGCCATAAAATCTTACTTAATTTGCTCTCTCTTCTTGTACAAAAATGACATGTAGTATTGTATGGTATAGTATAGGATTGTATTGTATAGTATAGGAGTCGGCTTTGAGAGATGCAAATTAACCTTTGGAAGCCACTTTGGTCATGAGCAACTTTGAACCAACTTTATGATGCCCATTTTAAGTGTCACTTTATCTGGATTTACACAGCTAGTTCTAGCTTTGCTGACTTAAATTTACACATTAAATTAGCTCAGTAATGGATAAACACCCTAAAGAAGGTTGGAAAACCTCAACACTGAGGAAATTAAAAACAACTCGGAGTAACCAAAAAAGTGAACAAAGTACAAAGCAGTTTAATCTACCTCTCAGTTTGGGCAGGCCTTGAAGACCACAGGAACTACATTACTGCAGAGTTGGGGGCTTTTAGGTAGTCACCATAAAAGGAGATGGTTGACTGGTCTAGTTCACATAATGATCAAAAACACAACAGTATTCCCAGGATGGAATATTTCTTGTTTGTGTTAGAAGACACAGACAGGAAACAACTCTCAAGAATAAAGCTCTTAAAGGAGACAGTGAAGGTATGATTGCAGGGCTTCTTACTATCTATTGCTTTACTCACTCTGTGTATAAACAGGAGATTGATGACCCAATACTGTTGATTCAACAATTTTTCCTTTAAAAATAGAAAAAAGAGACCAAGAACTTCGAGGACTATTGATTGCAAAATAGTTTAGCTTTTGTAGTGAAAATTCAAACACTGTCCAAGGAAATAACTAGCATGCTCTGACACTTCTGCAACAAGCCTTACCAGGAAGGCAACACCAATACCTAGGCTCTTCACGCTGTCTTTTAAATTGCTAGTTTAAAGAGTCCAAAGATCAGAGTCCTTAAGGGAGGAAAGGGAGGGAGGGAAGGGAGGGAGGAAAGGGAGGG
>WAAF01002231.1:59784-212300 GCA_013400475.1 Tricholaema leucomelas
GGAAGGGAGGAAGGAAGGGAGGAAGGAAGGGAGGAAGGAAGGGAGGAAGGAAGGGAGGAAGGAAGGAAAATGGAGGGAGGGAGGGAATTTGTCTATGTGCACACTATTTTTTTAGTAAGATGAAAGATAAATAAAGCAAAGTAATAAGCTGTCTGAACTGGTTAAGTTCTGTCATTCTGCTACCAAAACCAAGAATACTATTTCAATCTAGTTGCAGAAATGTTTAAGTTATAACACTGAGTAACTAACTACATATGTGCACTTGTTTGACTTTATGATAACTGAGCAAATAAAAATTACAAGAAATGTATTTACACTAAATACTGACTATAAAATATGTAGTAAGCACAAGACCTCTGTGCTGAGCACAAGACCTCTGCACTCAGCTGACAACTGAAAATTCTTTTTTTTTCTCTTTCTTTTAATGAAAGCTTGGCATTTTCAAGATACTACCATGCACAGCAAAAACTGTGGAGAGATCCTAAAAATCAATGGATCTGTAACTATTTTTAGATGTTGCTATTTTCTGCTATCCCTGATGTTATGCCAGTTTGGGGAAGATTTGGCTGTGTATGTGTTTCTGTAAGACATTTGCAATCAGCCACCATGCAAATTATCCCATAAGCAAACTGAGAGCTGCAGCTGAGTGAGTGCTAGGCTGAAGAGAGAGAACATCCAGTTCTCTCATTTCCTTGTATGTCACAAAAAGGGGTAGAATATCATTAGATTACCTAAGAAGACATCGATTACACATGGCAATATGGGGGTTTTGGTGGGTTTTGGGGTTTTAGTCAAGTGCTTTCTTGGGTTTTTCTACTAGTATTGATTTTTGTCATAATCTATGCATTCTTTACCACAGCCCAAAATGTACTTCTGTATTATGTTAAAAACACACATTTAAAAAAACAAACAAAAAAAAAAAGACAAAATTACTCCACTCCTTATAATTCAAGACAGGTTTCATTTGGTTTCTTTACTTTTAAGAAAATTAGCAGGGACTGCAAGAGACAGGAAGAAGAGCAGAACTCTTGTCAGGCAGGAAGGGATGTCTTTTAGATTAAATTGCTGTCATATGAAAGGGAATGAGAATCTCCACTAGCCTTAAAAACAGGTGTATAGTCTACATTAGATCAAAATTCATCTTGTGTATGGGGCTACTAGGTATCTTGTGATTTGCTTCACTTCCGTCTTATGTAAGTTGATGGTGGTGTAGAGATACTGTGCTGTCTCTCTGAACAGCTGCCTGTAGCTTTCACTTACTGAGATTTCTAAAGACTCCTTTGAAATGGAAAGAATGGGAAGACTCCCATTGACTTAGTGGAAAGGACATCAGGCCTGACATGAACACAAGATGTGCTTCATAATCTTACTTTATCAGCTCAGCCTTGCTTTCACTGAAGTCAGGGCAGCTTTGCCCATGACTTCGACAGGAGTGGCACTTAGGTTATACAAGTCTGACCTAATTTAGTAACTGACAAATGATAAGAAAGGTTTGAGGAGTCAAAGTTCTTCGTCACTGAATCTACAATTAAGTACCTGCCACAATTAATTATTAGCATTTAAGATAAGTAATTCTTTGAATCAAGACATATTATCCTTATAATACGCTCAGCTACAATATTTGACTCCATAAGTAATTTAGTTTACTATTCTGTACTTTTTCACTTCTTATTTTTATTTCCCGGCTTCTTATTTGCAGCTCTGTAGCAATCAGCATTTCAAAAACAGAAAGAGAAAGAACATGATATCAACCAGGAAATGAAGTGGTACAGGGAATTTTTTATCATTTAGAGACAAAAATCCTCAGGTGAAAGATTCTTCATGCAAGCCTAAAGGTAGAATTTGCCCATTCAAAAGGTGAAGAGTAGCTTTTTTTATGTATACCTCTTGGCATCTACCACAATCCATGGTTTGATTCACCAAAGTATGCAGCTTCTATTATTTTGGATGATATCAGAAAACTCTTTGTAATTGTGTCAGCTAAGTCAGCACCATTACTAAAGATGCTGCTATGACATTACGATGGTAACACCACCTCCTATTCTTAGTGTCTTCATTATTGGTTTTCCATTTGATGCTCAGTTTTGCCTTACTGCCTTTTTTTTGGTGTGTGTGTCTTCACAGCACTGTCACCTGCTGATGCAGCTACTGCTCTAACCGTACTAAGACTTTTTGCACAGCTGCCAGTTCTAACTTGAGCTATGTGGCCAAGTCCAGGTTGCTAATCTGGAGAATGACGTCCCTGTCTTGTGCTTCCATGCTCAGAAACTTGCCATCCACAGTGCGGTATAAAATTGCAGGCTACCTACTACTGCCAGAAGTCAACGCTTTCAGCAGTTAACATTTCTATGGTGGCAATTTTTCATGCTCAAAATACAACTAAAATAATGCTGCATCAATTCAGGACAGCTATTACATAGCAATTAAATGCCATTTATAAAAACAGAGCTGCTGGTTGAAGTTCATGCTTGAAGTTCAGTAACCATAAAATACAAATTGCTTCAGTGGAAGCACTTTTTGAGCTTTTCTGAAGATGTTCTTAAAAGTCAGAAGCACTTCCTTCCAAAACAAAAAGCATACTGTTTCTGCATATGCAATCATTTTACATATGAACCTACAACACTAAGAATCTTCACAGGTATGTTTGTTTACTGGTTGCAAACACTGTACCACTCAGCTCCATTAGGACAACTGAATACTAATGTTTCTTTCTAGTGGCTGTTTGGCCATCATAAAAAGGGTCAGAAGGTCCAAATCCTCCAGGAATAAAATGGATGAGAGGACAATAAAACAGCCATTGCCTCAGCAGTGGATACAATAACATCCATAATTTTCCCTTATTAATTTTACACTGAACATGAAAGTACTCTGTTTAGGAACTCTTGACCAAATACTTTAGATTTTGAGTTATGCAAAATTACAAACCTAAACTAACTTTATCTTCCTCATCATAACTCATTTCTAAAAAGAAAATTGTATCACCATACTGTATTGTCATTCCTGAGAATCCCAGGTGCTCAACACCTATGAAAAATAAAGCAGGTTTTATTGAAGAGTTTAAATCTGGACTAATTTTAGTCTTCAGAGTTTGAATTTAATGTGATACTATATTTCTGTACAGGCCAAGCCTGGCTTCAAGTTCTTTAAATAAAGCACCTTCAATTTTACTTGAAAGGATGATACCTAAAGGAAAGTAGAAGGTTATTTTGTCTCCCTTGGTTCTGAAGATGTAAGTGGCCATGCAAATTGTCTCATTCATACTGATTCATGCCAAAATATGTGCCGTATTTGTAACAGGTATCAAGAGCATATTAGTGCAAAGTACAAGGCAGAGACTGAAAGCTGTCAACTTATTCGCCTCAGAATGTGATCTTACAGATATTTCTTGAACCCATTTAAGGCCACTGTGTATCATATGGGCAAAAGACCAGTTACTAATACACTGATGCACAAAGCACTATACCACTGCCTTTTGTTCCAATGTTAAATGCTTTCATGCTTTTAACAAAAATTAACTGGACTTCTGTAACAATTTAAGCATGGCAGGGGTGTAACCAGGAATAAATGCTCAATCTCTGTGTGCCAGCCACAAGTGTGTTTCAAGAGGCATCTGTGATAACCCTTAGAAAATAAAATCAGTGTTTTTCAAAACAATCACATTTAAGGGAATCCACAAGAAACTCATATACAAAACAGATCTGCATATGCACTTGATGGCTCCGGTGTTTTCCATAATCAAAGTGAACATGGCAGTGGGCTTAACATGACAGAGAGAATGCCAGCAGAAGCCCACAGGGGCTTTTTCATGAGTAGCACCTATATGAACAAACACTATGAAGAACGGAAAGGTACAGTCTAAAATCCTAACAGGATTTAGTCAAGAAATGCACTATTTCACTTCAAATAAAATAAATGAGTTTAAAGAATAACCAACCTTGAATTGTCCTCTTGAAGAAAGCCTTGCAGGCCTCACAGGAAGCCACTCCATAGTGGTACCCTGATGCAATGTCACCACACACCAAACACAGTCTTTTGGGCATCGAGTTCAGCATATATTCACACTTGGTCTGTGAATCTTCAGCAATAGTACTGGAGCAGTCATCATACCGTTTCCTGACTGGCCCATTGCCCCCAAGCCCTGTGGCTGAAGGGTAGAGGGGAGGTGAGTCCAGCCCGTTCTGATGTCCATTCATGGTGGAACTGTAGCTCCCACTGGCGTCTGAGGAGCCACCAGGGCTGTGGTGGTTGATGCTGTCCGTCAGAGAAGCAGGGCTCGACGGTTCCGTCTTGATGTACGACGAACAGCTAGAATCAATGTGTCGATCTTTGCTTGACATTCTGCAGAGAAGCCTGTAGTGGGGAGAGAGAGAAAGAAGAATCTCTGTATTAAAGACAGTGCTCTTTAAGGCTGCTCTGGAAGGGTTAGGGACTGCACATCATTCATTCATTAGTCGATACCTCTTGTTCTACATGAAGGTAATCAGCATAAGGGCATGACAGAGCTTTGTCAAAGCTCCAGACAGGCAGTAAACAAAAACTTTAAAGAGACCAAATCCTCTGTGGTCCCCTCCACTTGCCCTATAGGCTATGTGTCAACTTCACATCAACTCTAAATTCTGAACTTGTCACCTAGCAAGTCAAAAAAAAAATTAAATCCTATTAGACGACTTGGCTGTTAAACATCTACCTTTTTACGTCAATAATTTCTTTCTTTCATTATGAGGAACAAATATTTCCAAGTCTGATCACACAAACGTTCTGCTCCGTAATTTATATTTGTCAAGACGCTTGACTAAAACATGTATCCATCATCTATTGATCTGATCCCAGAATCGAAGAGCAAGTCTCCCACATTCCTTTTTTATGTATTAATACTGCTTTATTATAGATATAGCTATTTAGCAATGGAGTAGCACATCAGCGGGGAACTCTAACAAATAATTAAGGCTGGACTCCATTTTCACAAAATCTAAGTGAAATGATTCATCAGCTCTGGCTGCGACTACTTTCTAGCCATTATGCTCAGACTAACCAGTAATAACTATGCCACTATCCCATATATCTACAGCTCCATAGGATCTGACATTTTACGTGTCCATTCTTGGATTAAAAAAGGTATCAGAGGAAATTTTAGACAGGAGTTTCAGAAGATGAGATTCTGTCTTTCTTCTTACATTTTCAGAATTAAGTTTCTGAAATAAAATTATATAACATTTGATCTGATAAGTTGGAAACAAATTAAAATCTTTGTCTATTTCAACCCATCATGGATGTAAGCTGCAGCACAGGAGGTTCCACCTCAACACACAGGGGAACTTCTTGACTGTAAGGGTCACAGAGCACTGGAACAGGCTCCCCAGAGAGGCTGTGGAGTCTCCTTCTCTGGAGACTTTCAAAGCCTGACTGGATGTGTTCCTATGTGACCGGAGATAGATTGCATGGTCCTGCTGCGGCAGGGGGGTTGGACTCGATGATCTCTTTGGGTCCCTTCCATCCCCTGACATCCTGTGATCCTAATTTTTTTTAATATTTTTTTACACATATATTTTAGGGAGAAGAGACAAAAATAACAATTAGAAAGCTCTAAATCAGATACTAAGTTCATTTTCTACAGCTGTGATTATGAGATCACAGTAGCAAATGGTCCACTCCGCATTATCCTGACACTACTCTCAGAAGCTGCCAAAGTATAGATGACAGTTATGAGCATTTCTCCAGAAATACTATCAGCAGAAAAGCAACCACCTCATAAGGCCACACGCCTGGAGCTATGGACTCGTGTTTTCACAGCAAATTCATGAATCCAAACAATTTGACTGACCTAACTTTCTAAAGCAGTTTTTGAGATCTTGTATTGACTTTTTCACCTTTTCAATGTCTAAAATAAAACAGTTTTCTGCTTCAAGATCTGGAATCAAATTCACCAATGGAAAACAGAGATAAATCCATACAGCTGGGTTCTTTCCCAATGAGAGTAACTGAGATCAAAGCTTGACCCTTCATTAAAGACATCTGCTTAGGATGAGATTTACCCTAAAATCAGTGCCTATGGATCCTACTTAAGACCTCTTAACTGCTGTGGTCTTTACTGTAAGATTCTATTGAAAACAAATGCCGTGTGAATCTGGAAAACGGCCAGATTAATGTGCAAAAACGCTACCCTCCACACTTGATATCAGTCCTTATTTGGGGAGGTGGAAGGAGCAAGCTATCTGGTGTCAGCAAATAAACCAAGGAAATGGGAAGGTTAAAGCCGTGAAAGTATCTTATTACATTGGACCACCTGCTTGTGTTGTCCTTTCCTCAAGAACTGGAGGAGGGGGGAAATCCCCTGGCCAGCCTGCAATAGCGTGTGCCTTTTCTTCTGCATCTGCTGCCTTGTAGCCGTCACTGTTAATGAGTGCTGTAATTAATAGATAGCTCTCTCTTGTCTCTCTACTTGCACTCTGGGCTAAGCACTTTTCTCAAGTCACCGTTTGAAAGAAAGCAGGTCGGCACTGACTTAGAGCAGCTCTGCGAATTCCTTTTAATTTAGAGCACTTACACCACCGCTCCACTTATTGCCTTATAATTATACTGGTCCGCTCTCACATACATTACAATCTTAGACTAGAGTTAGGAGTTATTAGGGTGCTAAAACACGGTGTCTCTCTGTCTCACTCTCCTCTTTCTCTGACACTGAATTTTATATACAGCTACGATTAAAAATACCAATTAACTTTCACACCCTGGCAACTTCTTTTTTTACATTCTCTGTACACTAGTGCTGAAGTCCCTTTATTGAGTAAACACGCACTTGGGCTTTTCACCTCCCTTCTGTTGAGATGCCATAGCAAAACAAACTTTGAAATACAGCAACAGCAGCAACTGCCTACAGTCTGTCATAACCAGCTTGATGTCATGTTCTCATCTAAGATTCCTATGGTCAATTATTATTTTTTCTGATTCGTGCAGTAACGAGCTCGAATGTCACCCTTCACAGAAAAACCATTTGCAACTCATTAGTTGTCCCAAGGCATGTTGTTTCAGCCAGTGCAGGAGTGGATAACTCCCACTCCAAGCAGTCAGAACAAAAATATAATCTCTATTCTACCAGCATTAAAATCTGATCTCTAGTGTTGCTTAGGCTAAAGCCAGCCTGCTGATGCTTCTGAAGTAGCAGTTTCCGGTACTAACCAAGACAGAGCTGCTTTCGGCTGCAGCTTAAATGGTACAGACTGGATTGGTGCACGCTGGCAAAGCACGAATGCAGTTAAAACATTAACTGCTCCAAGGAAAAGCAAAACCGACTCTGAAAACAAAAACTTTCTCAGTCCCTCAGAGGTGAACTAGAGGCAAAGCTGGGCACTAGCTGTGTGTGGCCAACACACACCTACTGCTTTCACACTTTCGTTACAGTGCCACACTTGAACAAAAGTAATTCAGAGCTATCTTATATGGATGGCAGGTGGGACCACCATCAAATTATCATGCTGAACATTTGGAATAATGCCTAAACTAGATCTCTGTAAAATCCCTCCTTCAGTTCCCTCCTAATTACTACTTAGCTCGTTACACTGAAGAATTCCTAGACACCATTGCATTATAGTCTAAAACTACAGTTGGAGCTTAATTCTCTCTTCCTCTCTGTGTCTGAAATTCTACAGCTCTATTATTCAAGCCTGAAATATTCACAACTATCTATAAATTCAATTGTCAGCTGGTGGGTTTTATTCTAGACCTCACTTCAATCTAAAATTAGAGGCACTAAAATTCACATTAACTCTAAGAGGAACGTAGTGAATAAGACTTTATTTCAAAAGAACACCTTTTTGTCAGAAAGAGCTATTTTCAAGATGATGGCTTTATCTGCATTCAAAGAGAATAAGCCCAACTCCACATTGTGCTGTTAATGCAAAAATTTTAGGTCACATTGGATTAATAAAAATCTAAATTTAGTTAAGGTTTATGAATAGAAATAACATGTGTCATATAAAAGGTACAGTATTTATTTTAAAGCCTTGGTGGGGTTGTTGTTTTGGGGTTTTTCTCTTTACTAGATATTCAGTCAAATAAATGGCAGTTCCATTTGTGGTGGATAGTCCTCAGGTAAGTTTCCCAACAACTGGTGTTACTCGGTTAAACCTCCCTTTCGGTAACATTAGGGAATTAATTGGCTTTTGAAGCATTGTTGTGCCCATCTACAAGAAAAACTGCATAGGATGCTGCAAGTCTTGAGCAATATGCAACATCAGGCATGACTCTCCACATTTCTAATAAATCTATTTCAAAACATCTTCATGTCAGAAAGGTACAATGAAAGAGCACTTCAATATGCATCTCCCACTTTAAAATGGTCTTAAACAATAGCGAATAAATTGTAATGCTATGTGCTTAGGAAAGGTTGAATATATTAAGAATTTATTAATGCAATCACATTCATATTTCCATCTACCTGCCACATCACTAATGATATTGACAGTGCTGACACTGGCTAAATCAGTATCAATATACAAGTCGAGTTCAAAAATTAACTGCATCTGATTACAGTATACAGCCTTAAAAAAAGAAAGCCACTGGGAGCTCTTTATATTCCATCTGCACATGCAACTCATTCAAAAAGTTAATTTTCCCTCATCTTCACCACTATCAATACCTAAGGGAGGTAAAAACAACATGCCAATATTTCACAACCCACGAACACATTCCATGATTGCTTTTCAAGCAGGAAAAGCTCTGCTTGCAGTGTCATTCATTGAAACAGAATGACAGGAGTTGGAAGGGACCTTGAGAGATTGAGCCTAGCCCCCTTGCAAAGCAGGACCATCTAGGGCAGGCCACACAGGAATGCATCCAGATGGGTCTTGAAAAGTCTCCAGAGAAGGAAACTCCACAACATCTCTGGGCAGCCTGTTCTGGTGTTCCATCAACCTCACAGTAAAGAAGTTTCTCCTCATGTTGAGGTGGAACCTACTGTGTTCTAGCCTGTATGCGTTGTTCTTTGTCCTATTACCGGCAGCAACAAAAAAAGACCATCACCTTCACTTGATGTTCACCCCTAAGATATTTATAGATACTAATAAGATCTCATGTCAGCCTTTTCAAAACTAAACAGCCACAGTGCTCACAAGATTTCTTCACAGAAGCAACCTTCAAGTCCTGCAATTCACTACTTCAGCTGTGCCAGTGGTTTCAGTGACAGTAATAATCGGTCACAGTAATTAAAGAAAGCACCTTTATTACAGACCAACACTAAAGTCCACTTTTACCTGCACATGAAGTTTTTCTTTCCTGAAGAGAGAATAACCCTATTTCCATAAATGTCAGAACAGGCTGTTAAGAGTTGACATTTTTAATGACAACTGCTATATGGGAGCATCAGCAAGACAGGTGTTATTATGCACACCTAAGTGCTTTTTCACTAACAGAGCAATCCACTTGATTTTCCCCCTATACATTCCTCTAACCTATATGGATGCCAAACAAACAAACAAACCAAACAAATCTTCATTTGTTATCCTTACACTTTAATTATAAAAACTAACACATGTGAAAAAGGTTTGGTCTAGTTGACACTAAATCTGTAGCAGGGTCAGGAACGGAAGATAGCTCCTTGCTTTCACTGTAAAGATCACATTTGCTATCAAATACTGTGCTTCCTTTTAGTATCATTTCACAGGTCTATGCCAAAGTAAGTAGACAGAAAAGTGCAGCATCTTCCAGTGATTTCCCACACTTCTGCTTGTCTGAGTAAGAGGAAGACAAAATGATTGCACAGAAAGAAATTTAAACGTTGTTTCTTGCACCGACACCCGTAACACCTCAAGACTTTCACCCAGTCCTGATAAAGAGCTGAGTAACAATTTCAGTCGAGCTGCTTTACACTGAACATTTTTTTTTCTGCTTCAGCTAATTGCACTCTAGTAAAGTGGCAAAACGTGAATCACTTAGTAGGAAAATGGGCACCAGCTGTTATTGTCAGACAATGGAGATGCCGAAGAAAAGGAAAGTGACTGAATGAAGTGTCATGTCAGAAATCAACGGTGCAACGTGTGATTTGAGAAAACATGACTACTTTACAGAGACAGGGTGTCATTATGGCATCACAGTAATACGATGCTTTGACAACTGCTGGGTCTAACATATCATCATTGCATTAAGGTGCACTGGCTTAGTTGGGAGAAGGAAAAGAAAGGATTTCTTCTTTTAATAAGAAATATTGTAAGGCCTGCTTGGTTAACCTAGTGGATGAGATTATTAATTGTGAAGTACTGCTAGGATCTTTTCCCATGCATGCAAACAAAGCTGTTGTTGGGCATTACGTCTTTATCAAAGAACACAAATATCAAAGCACAAACCCAGGCTGGGCAGTGAGTGGCTGGAGAGCAGTCCTGAGGAGAGGGACTTGGGGGTGCTGGTGGACAAGAAGCTCAACATGAGCCAGAAGTGTGCACTTGCAGCCCAGAAAGCCAACCAGATCCTGGGCTGCAGCAGGAGAAGTGTGGCCAGCAGGTCGAGGGAGGTGATTCTCCCCCTCTACTTCACTCTGGTCAGACCCCACCTGGAGTACTGCATCCAGTTCTGGAGCCACCATTACAAGAGGGATGTGGAAATGCTGGAGTGTGTCCAGAGAAGGGCCACGAGGATGATCAGAGGGATGGAAGATCTCTGCTATGAGGACAGACTGAAAGAGTTGGGGCTGTTCTGGAGAAGAGGAGGCTCCGTGGTGACCTTATTGTGACCTTCCAGTATCTGAATGGGGCCTATAAAAAAGCTGGAGAGGGACTTTGTAGGCTATCAGGGAGTGACAAGACTAGGAGGAATGGAGCAAAGCTGGAGGTGGGGAGATTTAGACTGGACTTGAAGAGGAAGTTGTTCAGCATGAGAGGGGTGAGAGCCTGGAATGGGTTGCCCAGGGAGGTGGTTGAGGCCCCATCCCTGGAGGTGTTTAAGGCCAGGCTGGATGAGGCTGTGGCCATAGTGATCTAGGGTAGGGTGTCCCTGCCCAGGTAGAGGGGGTTGGAACTAGATGATCCTTGTGGTCCATTCCAATCCTGACTGATTCTATGACTCTAACACATATACAGGTAGTAAAGAGTACCCTGAGCAGAAGAGAACGGCTGTGGCGGGTTACTGCATCTGTGGGGTTTTTGGTTGTTTTGTGTGCTGTTTGGGTTTTTAACAAACATAGAATTTTTCATTGATTGTTGTCATTTCTTCATGTTTTCTTGAAACCTTCACGACCTCATCTTGGTAAGAGAAAGCAAAGCAAGCCAATGACTTCTCGAACAACTGTCACAGCCAGCAGCAGCCAGAACAGAAGCAGCAATGCTTGAAGCCATCGTGTTGTTAGCAGCAGCGGCCCGAGTTAGCTGATGATTGCTGACAGAGGATCCAGCTTTCTAAACAGTTATTATTGCTCTGTATGCCACCGACCAAGCTCTGCTAAAGTATTTCCTACACAGAAGGCAGGGGAGGACTGCACTACTGCGAGGTCATTTTTAGCTTAACAAAACAAGCCATTATCTGAGGCCCTTCACGTTTGTGCCTCATCTGAGAGGTTACACTGAGTTTCTTTTCCCTGTGGCTTTTAAAAAAGACAAATTTTCAACTGCCTGACTTGCAACTACTGCAGACCCTTCAAAATCAGACAAGTATTTTAACGACCCCCACCTCTCTCCCTGCCATATACAAATATTCGGTATCGAGTCCTTGTCTGTTTCACGTTGATTTCCTGTGCTTCCTGGTTGATAAACTTTGTTAACAAGAAGGAAATGATCCCGAGATACCCCTATGTGTTGCAAATTATCACTGCTGACAGCCTCCACGTTCAAGGATTATATCTGATGCAACAATGCATACTAGTGTCATTTATCTTTAGCTCATTTCCTTGGACCTATTTCAACTGAGGGTGAGCATCTCTTGTTTATAGCTCTAAATACTGTAAGTGAGCAACTGGCAAATCAATAAAACTGCTAAATGCATAATAATACTGTGTAATTACTTACATGATGTTTTGCATAATTAACTGTCTGAGGTATTCCTTGATATAATGGATACTCAGAGTATGGAATAACCTATAAGCCTATAAAACACACCCTGTTTATACAAACAGAAATGATGTTTAAAACTCTCATTCTAATAATCCAAATCAGGCTCTGGCACTGTACGACAGAAAGCCTTCCTTTCCTGCCAAGTCTAAATCAATTCTTACGGCATTACTTCATAACTAACGTGATATTTCACTGATGATGACTATTACCCTGATTACTTGGAAGTAATGTAGTAATAGCAAAAATACACTTAGATAAAACAAACTACTGCTATTTAATCAATATTATTGAGACAAACTAAGTGTTTTAATAAGTCTGTATAGATGCACTAATGCTGGTTTAATTAAATGTATCCTCAGACATGCAGAAACTCCACAGCATACAGATCCTACGGGTTGACAGACTAGAACATCACTCTCCTGAATTTAAAAGCTGAAGCACTTTATAGCCAAAAGAATTTCCATCACCTCAGACTGCAAAATGAATATTCTTTACATTGGGCACTCTTTTGGAAACATAGACTAAACAGGAAAGAATACTCAGACCTTGCAACTTTGAGCCAAAATATCAGACATCTGAAGAGGTGCCAGCCCCCAACTGGCCACTGTATTCAATATATCACTGCAACACAAACAAAAAACCCCAACCGAAAGGTAAAGAATAAAGCTGATTAAAAAAATGCCCAAAGCTTTACTATGTGACATGTACATCATACTACCTGTGTTATGCACTACTACTAACACACCAGCACCACACAAAGATTTCTGTGGAAATATGCCTATTTCTACAGGTTTGCCTTATTTCAAGTAGAGTAAGACAACTTTTTTTGGTATGCTCTGATGTTTCAGTTATCAAATACTGAAATATGTATTTTATTCATGTGGTACGAACAGAATGCCAAGTAGGATCACAATCTTGGACTTCAGCAGGGCCACCTTTGGCCTTTTCAAGCAATTGCTAGGGGAAATCTCATGGGACAGAGTACTAGAAGGAAAAGGGGCCCACTTCTTCCAAGTGCTAGTACTAGAAGGAAAGGACCACTTCTTCCAAGTTCAAGATCAGAGCATACTAACAAGTAGGAAATTGAGAAAAGGAGTCAGGAGACCTGCATGGTTAAGTACAGAACATCTGAGCAAACTCAAGTGGAAGAAGAGGGTCTACAGCTCATGGAAGGAGGGGCTGGCCATCTGGGAGCAGTATGAGACTGTTGTGAGAGGATGTAGGCCCCCTTGGAATTCAGTCTTGCCAGGTCAAAGACAACAGAAAGAGTTTCTTCAATTACACTGCAGTAAAAACTAACAGTAAAGGCATTACAGGCCCACTGGTGGATGCCTTCATAACAGAAGATACAAAGAAGGTGGAGTTACTAAATGCCTTCTTTGTCTCCATCTAGACTGCTGGAGACTGTCCTCAGGAGCCCCAGATCCCTGAGGCCCCAGAAGAAGACATGACAAAGGAGGAGTTTGCCTTGGATGATGAGGACTGGGTTGATAAGGACTGAGTTAGGGAACAGTTAAGTAATCTGGACATCCATTAAGTCCATGGGTCCTGATGGCATGCACCCATGGGCGCTGAGGGAGCTGGCAGAGGTCATTGCCAGACCACTCTCCACTGTCTTTGGTAAGTCATGGGGGATAAGAGAGGTGCCTGAGGACTGGAGGAAGGCAAACATCACTCCAATCTTCAAGAACACTACGAAGGAGGACCCAGGTAACTATAAACCTGTCAGCCTCACCTCCATCCCCAGAAAGGTAATGGAACAACTTATCTGTGGTTCTGTCCTTAGGCATATCAAGAACAAGAGGGTCATTAGGAGCTGTCAACATGGTTTTACCAAAGGGAAGTCATGTTTGACCAATCTGATAGCCTTTGATGAGGACATAGCCAGGTGGATAGATGATGGCAGAGGAGTGGATGTGGTTTATCTTGATTTCAGTAAAGCATCGATACTGTCTCCCACGGCATCCTTGCAGCTAAACTGAGGCAGTGTAGTCTGGATGATCAGATAGTGAGGTGGATGCAAACTGGTTAAAGGGAAGAAGTCAGAGTTATGGTCAAGGGGATGGAGTCTAGCTGGAGGCCTCCATCTAATGGAGTCTCTCAGGTGTCAGAACTGGGACCAGCACTATTCAACATATTCATCAATGACCTGGATGAGGGCACAGAGTGCACTGTCAGCAAGTTTGTTACGACATCAAACTGGGTGGAGTGGCTGCCACACCAGAGGTCTGTGCTGCCATTCAATGAGACTTGGACAGGCTGGAGGGCTGGGCAGGGAGAAATTGAAAGAAGTTCAACAATGGCAGATGTAGAGTCCTGCACCTGGGAAAGAACAACTCCAGCTAGGCTGCTGACCTACTGGAAGGCAGCGAAGGGGGAAAAGATCTGGGAGTCCTAACTGAATGGGAGGTTGACTATGAGCCAGAAATGTGCTTTTGTGGCCAAAAGGTCAATGACATTCTGGGATGGATTAGAAGGGCTGTGGTTAGTAGGTCGAGAGAAGTTCTCCTTCACCTCTACTCTGCCCTAGTGAGGCCGCATCTGGAATACCATGTCCTGTTCATGGCCCACCAGTTTCATAGGGACACAGAACTGCTTGAGAAAGTTCAGCACAGAGCCACAAAAATGACTGAAATGAACATTTTCCTTACGAGACAGAAGGAGATGGGGCTCTTTAGTTTGGCAGAGACTAAGGGGTGACCTCATGAATACTTATAAATATGTAAAGGGTGAGTGCCAGGAGGATGGAGCTAGGCTCTCCTCCATGATGCCCAATGACAGGACAAGGGGCAAAGGTGGAAGTTGAGGCATAGGAAGTTCCACGGAAACACAAAGAAGCAGCTAAGGGGTGACCTCATTGCTCTCTACAACTACCTGAAGGGAGGTTGTAGCCAGGTGGGGGTTGGTCTCTTCTGCCAGGCAACCAGCAATAGAACAAGGGGACACAGTCTCAAGTTGTGCTAAGGGAAGTATAGGCTGGATGTTAGGAGGAAGTTCTTGCCAGAGAGAGTGACTGGCATAGGAATGGGCTGCTCAGGGAGGTGGTGGAGTCACCGTCTCTGGAGGTGTTCAAGAAAAGCCTGGCTGAGGCACTTAGTGCCATGGTCTGGTTGATTGGCTAGGGCTGGGTGCTAGGTTGGACTGGATGATCTTGGAGGTCTCTTCCAACCTAGTTGATTCTATGATCTATCGAGCAACAACAAGATACAGATGGCACTTTAAATCAAGATCATTTTGGAACGCCTTAAAGTTAGACATGGAAGAAATCTATGACTTCATATTTTGTGTCTGTATTACGGTACTGATGTAACTTAAATCTCAGTAAATACTTTGCAGACCTACTGAATTTTCAGGTTCCTCCTGTTTCTAACATTTTTACCTCGTTAGAACATATCTGTTGTTTGAAGTCACAATCATGTCATTAAAATTAAACATACCTTCTCATGTTTACTGGCTTCTAGCCTAACGCTACATATTTTTTTGTTGCTTCAGTACTTGTTTCAAATGAGTCAGCTCTGCAGTGAGAGAGGAGTGGAGAGCTGCACACACTCAAACAAAGAGACTTCCCGTGCCCCAACACTTTCAACCACAAGGCTGGAACGTGACTACCAGAATAATGGCCAAGCCTCATCATATGAAAATCAGAATATCGATCAGGAAGAGTAAAACTTTATTACTCTATTTTCAAACTGCAGACTAACACTCTGAATTCATGTCACATGTTGGAACACAGCACAAACTGTTTAAGACGTTAGGTGTTTTTCTGTAAAGGAACAGCATTTTACTTGTGGTTATACTACAGTGGTATCAGGTGGAGTCCACCTGATGTCTCTAGCCCCCAGAGGACATGGTGAAGTGTCAAGAAGTCATCTAATTATTGATTGTGAGGATTTTTTTTATCAACTGAAATAGCAAAAGAAAACAAAATGCTACATTCAGCTACTTCAAGGGAGAAAAATACAGAACTACAAAAATAAGTAAAGATCTATTCAAGAGCATAACAGGCTTTCTGAAGAGGGATTATTTTGAAATGATTACAGCATCAAAAGCAGTTACTTCCACCAGTCAGAAACCCAGTACTACAGATCAGAGAGACATAGCTGTCAGTCATCACTTCCCAAAAAGAAAAAAACAAGCCACAAAAATACCTTCAGTCTCAAGACTGAGTCAAAGTTTGCACCATCAGATTTTGCACAATTTTAGCAGCCTTTTCCTTCCTTCCATCGCTGAGAGGCAGAGTGTAGGTGTGTGCACACCTCGTACCTGCCTCCTCACCCAGATCCCTCTGCTTTTTCACTAGATCTGTAACAGAATTACAATGTGCCAGCCAGGCTCTGTTAAACTGGAGAAGTGATTAGAAAGAACATACCAGAAACTGTATCAAAGTGAGTGAGCATCTTACAAGACCCAAGACAGCAACTTCTAGGCGAATGATCCCACCCCCTCACTCCGCTGGCTCCTGAGTGTGTCCTGTCCTCCTGTCCACACACCACTGCTTTTAAATCCTTCCCTACAAACACACAAGTAACCCAAAAGCTGCTTGGTGAGCTGGAAAATGACGTTTTCCTGCAATCAGTGTTTAAGTGAATGTTTGTCCCAGTGTGTTACACCATGCTGTCAGCTAGCAGCAGGGAGCCGTTGAGTTGTTACTACATTTGATTTTACTGCCAGTAGGAAGCTTTATTTCTACCAACTGTTAGTTGCCAGCTCTAAGGATCTTCCTTTACTTTGAGAGGGGTTTATTTATTTATTTAGCAGATACAGTCCATTCTTTTTCACTCTGACTTTTAGTGTACGGCAGCAGTCCCTTCACTTACACTGGCTGCCTTAAACATTACAAACTAATTGTATTCAGACAGCTTTAAGTCGATCCTGACACACATCAGAAAAGTGATTTTTATATCTGAACACCTGACCGCGAGGTGAAAAAACTTAAGGAAACTGAAGTGGGGAAATTTCTTTCTCACCTTTTCCAAAAAGATGGGATTACGGCATGGAGAGGTAAATCGGGTGGATTTACCTTCCAAGGACAGTGCTTGCTATCCAGACAAGAGTTTGGAAATCTCTGCTCTGCTATTCAGAGCAATATATGTTTGCCAGACAGAGTTTATAATAGAGCTTTTTGTTTGCCTTTTTATTATCCATATATACCCTGAAAGGTTTCTCCTCTGTCAAATGAGACCCTATAACTTTAACAGTTGTTTACAATTCTTTCTCTTCCTACTCAATAATGATGATTTTGATAATTAGGATCTAATTATAATGGATCTGACAACAATTTCCAACAATGAAAAGCATCTTTAGAAAAATGAAAGCATATGCATGAATATTGCAGGGAGGTGGAGTGGGGGAGAGAAACACCTTCCTATGAGACAGCCTGAGAACTCAGGCTGAATGGAGAAGTAATTAACACTAAAGAGCTAAAACTGTAATTAAAGAAAATTTCATTAAAGGGAGGCAGGTGATTCCACTTTCCTAAATATGACAAGGTGCTGTATAAAAATAAAATAGCAGGCAGTTTCAGTGAGTGGAGCAGGAAAGCCATGTCTTTAACCAGATCAAATTCTCGAAATTGGCTGTCAAGCCGGGATTGTTGTGATTTATACCCGTCTATCAAGCGCATGAAAGAGAGAGACAGGAGAGGAAAGCAGGCAAGCTGCTGTCGCTTCCATTCGCAAAGCACCTTTAATTTCCACAGCACCATCTGTTACCAAATCTAATTCACATTCCCTCCTAATCTGGTTTAGTTCTGTAATACTAATTCTTCCACTACTCTTAGGAACAGCGTGCTCAAGAAGAAGCTTTTGGTTCTGTGATGGTAAAAAATTGAACATTATACAGTTAAGGTTCTGGCGACTTAAGCGAAGCATGCTGCCTGATAAAATGCACTCCTGGTAACAGGATTCGTTTCTACTCGGGGCAGAGATATAGAATTACTCACATTTGGACAAAAACAAAAGTCATAGGGGAAGGAGGGGAGAGGAAAAGAAGGGGAGAAAAAGGGGGGGAAGAACAGAGAAATCGCAGCTGATGATAGCCAAGTAGGCTGCGGACATGAAAGCAGAGGTTGTCATAAAATACAATTGTTGTCAAGTTCAGTCACTTTCAGTACTGGCTACAAAATCACTTTGTCACGGTCTCATATTGAAAGCTTGAAACTGTATTTTTTGCTAAGGAAATTAAAAGGAGTGAAATGTAAGACTCTACGAGGGAGAAAATATTCCTCTCTAACTATGAGATGCAAATGCCTGTAAGAAACCAAAAAGGTAGAGACAAAGATTGAAAGCGGTTCAAAACAGTCTCTTGATAGCAATGGTCTTACTCTCAGCTGTTTGATGATGACAAAAACCCCAATTACTTTTATGGAACGTGAAAACAAAAGTAAAGGACCAAACCTTTCCCATGGGCTAGGCATTTTCAGATGGGCAGTCCCACATCTACTGAGTCTAAGGGTGATTTAGCTTTCTCCTGGGTCCCACACATGGCTCCTCGATTAGGACCTCTTAAAAACAACGTAAAAAGGACCAAAAAATGGACCTAGACAAATATTAACATTATGACACTTTATTAATAATGCCCATCTTTTATTAACTGGTTTTACACAGATCTTAAACTGCATTTCCAGGGAATACCATTATTTCCCTCTTATAGATGAGCAAAGCAAGAAACAGAAAGGTGAAGAGTTGCCTAACACTGCACAGCTGGGCAATGACAGTATGGAACAGAATCACCATCTTGGGGAATTCCAATCCAGTATATTCTATATTGTTTGTTAATTGCCATGACTTTGATGAAAACACACCTTCAAACATCTAAATATTTATTTCTAAGAAGGGAACTTGTCTTGAACTTCCCAAAACAGGACCTTTTTTTATTTTTAAATACATAGTTTTTAATAAATGGGACTTTTTTTTTTTTTTTGGTCAGGCTAAATTAAAACTCTTCTTATTCCTATATTAAAAGGTTTATTTTTCTGTTTCAGTAGTCCAAATTTATTTGTATGTAGCCTTCCCAAAAATAAAGCCTACGGCAAGAACCGCTTTAGCCAGCACACAGGGTAACGTGTGAGCAATGTGTGGCTGTGAATAGCCTAAGGTTTTTATGTTGTTGGGGTTTTTTATTTGTAGTTTGTTGTTGTGTTGTTTTGTTTGGTTTTAAAGGATTTGAAATGGAAGAGGCAGACAGTATCAAGAAAAAAACACTCTGATGGAATAGTAATATTCTACAAAATGGCAAAAGGAGTGCTCTTTTTCATTATATGGAAGAGAAATGCATAAACAAATTCCTGGCAATAAAAAAGATTACTAATCAGTTAACTGATGTGATACATCCATGAACAGAGATGTCAGGTCTAAAGGGGAACGTGAATTTTGAAGAAGTCTTCTTCTCCTCCTCCAGTATCTCTGCTTAATTCACAAATTGCTTAAATCATCTGGGTAATTTTATAAGTAGTGCTGGCTTTGTTGTTTTAACAGGAAAAGCAGCAAAATAAAAAGAATCAAATTTGTTCCAAATCTAGCACATCTGCCATTTGTTTTGGGTCAAAACCTTGGATACAGGGGAACAGACCCAGCAACTCTGAAGCTTTCCAAATTTATAATAGCTAATGGTGTTATTCCCCAATCTAGCTCATGATTTCACAGGTTCTAAGGTAGTGATATCACGATATACAAGATGCAGGTGGATTACCATAACCTACATCACCCAAAGAAAAATCACATTGATACTGAAGGGCTGACAGCACAGATGTCTATATTCTTCATTTTATTTTAACACTAAAGCACTTGAGTGATATAAGCCCTGGCTGTTAATGCACAGCTTTTGTAGTTCTACAGTACAAAGTCTCTTCACATTTGTAAATGACAACTGCAAAGAAAAAAAAAACACACAAAAACCCCCCACAAAAACATACACACACACAAAAAAAAAAACAAACCCAAACAACTTACTTTTTCTTTGCTTATCTGTCTCAATTCTGGAAGCATTGGAAATTAAAACCAGGTAAAACATGGGTATGTTATTTGGGTATGGTACTAATGCCTGAACCAGTCACATGCTGAGATCAATCAGAGAATTTATAGATGTAAAACCTATGCAGCTAAAGTCTTTTCTACTCTGTCTTGGATTTTAATGTGTGATTACAGATTTTTCACAAATAAATAAACAAACCTTTGGCTTTTCACAGTTTCTCATTCTTCACATATTACTACCTGCAATTCAAACCTATTTATGCCACTAAGTTTACATGCTAGAGATTTGCCTCTGGCTGTAAGCAGCAACGGTCAGGCAGTAATGGCTTTCACGTTTAAAGCACTTGCATGACTCCAACAACTTTGCAGGATGAACTTTTCACAAAGTCCTGATGTGGTTCATACTCTTTTATCTTCTACCTTCTACTTTGATGGGAATTAGTAAATTTAGGAAAGTCAAGATATTCCAGAAAAACTGTTCTAAGTTCCAGATGTGCACCAGCCCAGTTATACGTCCAGAACAAGAATGTTGTAACTTGCAATTATAAAGCAACTGCATCAACGTGCTGCAATTACTACATGCTGAACCTGTGGTCAACTCTTTTGTAAGAAATCACTGTGAGACTTGTCCAAGAAAAGCTTTGCACAGAAGAGATGAGCACTAATTACTCCACACTGCACACTACAAATGTCAGCTGTGTATCAATGATAGACTTGCTTCAATTATTTCAATAGCATAAAATCTGGATGGATTTTTTAATTTTTTTGTAGATCTGGAAGTTCTGCTTAGGTCAACCACCCTTGGGTAAGCAATGAAAGGCTTGTCTGAAGAGAGCACTAGCACTGCATTCCACCATTAAACTAAATTAACACACTTTTGATCCTGAAAAGTTTTGCGCCTCACTAGTTTCAGAGCATGTTCAGGGGGCTCAGCAAACTGAGCGTCAGCCCTGATCAGTTCATGGGAGTGCATTAAATGTAATTGTAGCAATTGGACTTTACATTTCTTAGCATGATAAGGCTAATGCCTGGAATAAAAATCCACCTGCACTTCACTGAGCCTAGAATATACACCAAATCTTCTCCATTCCTTCGCTGGTTCTTTACACAGTAGAGGCTGACAGTAACTAACTCTTTCTATTACCACTGCTTCAAGGAAGGAACAGCCTGGAAATCTACAAAATAAATGATGAGCCACCAAGACAACACCAACATACTCAAAACTTTAAACTACCTATAGTTGGAAGCTTAATCAACTGAGTGGGTGTTTGGGGAAACCAGCATAAGCACTTATAAGAGGCCACTCTCATCTTGCCCTGAATGGTTGCATCAAACATGCCGTCAAATCCAAAATGGGACATCAAATGTAACATCTGTCATAGGACAACAAATAATGATAGCCAAATGATGATGTGGGATTAGCTGACTGCACATTATATGAGCATGGCTATCCTACAGGTTGTATTAAATATGAGAGCCTAAGATTTATGTTATGGGTGATAAGGCCAAGAATGCTGTGAAACTGAAAAAATATGGCAACAATATGCAGCACATCACTACCAGGATAACTATTTACATTACAGAGTTCCCATTCTTAAGACACCCAACATGTAGGGATAAAATTCATATATTCAAAGAAGATATAATAATAACCTGTCAGCTTGTGGTGATGTATATGCTTTTAATCCAAATGACCAGTGTCTCCATTCTACCTGTCATAAAAGGACATGAAAAATTGAGTTTTCCTTTCATAATTCTTTACATTGAAAGGGAAAAACACAGAAGCATGATAAGTGGCTCATTCCAGTGGACAGATGGACAGGCAGTAGCAAAATGTATGAATAAAAGGCACTGTTCCTTCACTAATGCTAGTTTCACTTGTTACATACTGTGACTCAAAGAGACAGGGAAGGTATTCCTTCCTTTGTCTTTTCAAGTATACCCTATTCCATACACTAAAAGATTGCTATAAAGACCACAAAGTGTATTACACTGTTTAGCTGTCATTTGAAAATGACCCTGCTCAAACTAGCAGGAAAGCACTTCTTCACGTACATCTTAATGACTTGAGGTACTTGCCCACAAAGGTCCCCTATTCTTAAATTCTCTACTACAGGCAGAAATTTAATATATCTGTTGGGCTCTCCTGGTGCAGAAGGAAAACTACACAGTCCCTTCTACCCACCACATACAAACCCACACCACACATTAGCCACAAATCTTCCCTGGTCTGCATTCTTCCAGGGGTGAAAATTACAAAAGGAATTTAACTAAGTTAATTTTAAGCGCTGAAAATGTAGGCAGACTGCTCAGTTATTTCATTTTAAAAGATCTTCATTTTCCCATCTGTGTTATGGCAATTTTATTACACATTCGGCAAATTTACAGTAACAAGATGTTCCCCTGACAAATTAATCACTTTCCAAGCATTTTATCATATAAATAAAATATCACCTCAAGAGAGAAAATCAGCTCAATCAGTTGATTTAACCCATCTTTCGGGGAACTCGTCTGAAACAGATTGAGCGCATTTTCTCTGAAGAGGGACTGCACACATATCCTCCTGGACTCCCAGCTCATATGGTGAGGTTTTTCCAAAAGAAAATGTTTAAGACTAGCTGATAGGATGCAAGATTCTTACTGTAAACATTACGTTGCTGCAATGCCAGTTCTCCATCAGGAACAACAAACAGAGACTCATTTAAGAGCAGGTATGGGTATTAACTGAGGATCTGCATTTCTACTTAGGAAGCCGATAATTATTTCTGCAACGTTTCTTTGGTGTTTCACAGCAATCATAACATAAAGAGTAAACACGTAGAGTTTTTAATAATCTGCTCTAATGTTTTATGAATCTCACAATAAGATCACACAGGTAAAATTCCAACCCATTTTGCAGCTGATGAAAATGGAGGAGGTTTTGCTAGGCTTTTCCCCAGCGCTCTCTCCTCATTTTCAAAAGTAAATTCTGTTTCACGTGTAACAAAGAGACATTAGCAACAGATGAGCAGTAGAGTAGTGGGTTCAAATTAAGTTTTCCCAAAGTAAACCTCAGAACAGGCCAATACCTTTTTGGAGAGAATCTGTCACTACGAAATTTAACCTCTCACCAATTTAACCTTTCTCCCTATGTCCTGCTCCCCCTGTTCTACTTCCCATTCAGCAACTGCCAACAACTATAAACAGTAACAAGAAGTACCACCTCTCTGTGTCACTAGAATCTACAGAGTTGTTAAATCCAAATAATTTCAGTCAGATTTGTTATTTTTCACCTGGAGTCAGTACTATCAATACAGTCTTTTGTTAATTTATTCCATCCCTAAAGAAATATGACAGCAAACCATCCTTTTGCCAGAAGAACCACCCCACCAGACAACACTGATAAGTAATTCTCACAACATGACTGTAGTCTTTGGTGTGATATCCACAATATTCTCAAAGTTTTGGATGCCATAGAAAAAAGAATTTACACATCTAGATAGCCTTTCCATTCCCTTTATGCCCTCTACAAAATACTGAGTTTACTTCCCTAAATTGCAGCACATGAGAAATGTTTGTAACACCTCAATTCACCACCCCACAAACAGGAAAACAGCATCTTTTATGGAATGCTATCAAACAGCACCATAAATGCTAGTATTTGCTACTTAGCCCACATAATTAATAATGCTGTAAATAGCCATATTAATACTACAAGGCATCAGTGTTAAAAAGCTGCAAGCTCTGTACAGCCTTGTACAGCTTAAACATTAGCAATAAGTAATGTTTACATGAACAATTATGAATCTAGATACAAACAGAGAATTCTATATCCTACATGTATCTTTTACATGCTAAAACATTCCTGGTTTAAATACCTTATAAAAAAAAACTACTTTCAGAGGTCGTGAAACAACAAACCATTCCGACCACATGTCAGAGTCATTTCAGTTATTTAAATGGATGCTGAAAACACAAAACAAAACCCAAACCACAAAACGAACAGAAGGAAACAAATTATAGTACTTCTTAATGTTATTATTTTTCTATATTGGGAAAACATAAATATTTATTCTACAATTGTAAAAAGCCCACTGAAAAAGGTTTATTCATTGACCTCTTCCTCCAAGTACTTAGCCAAGCAATTTATTACCTGTATCAAATAACATATGCACAAAAGCTCTGCAGGATCAAGTTCCAAAAATTAGTGTTTCATTTAAGAAGCAGCTTCTCAAGCTTTTACTAGCAAAAATGGCTTTCTAAACATGAAATGTGTCATGGGATGCTTGCTTCTTTCCTTGAAATGCAAACAGTGGAACAATCTTATCCTGTTCTACTAAATGAATATTGTCAAAATACTTGGAGCAGCTGGAACATTATTTTAACAGAAGATCCTCTGTTCTCAGTCAGTACAAACCAATCAACCAATTTTTAATCTAAACACACCTCAAAGAATTGCTTTCCTTGGTTATGAAGTCAAACATTCAAACATTGTGATGAGAAAGGGTATAATACTTCCACTCACATTTATAAAACAGAGCAAAATACCCTAAGTGACATCAGAATACAGCTTTGAATCCAGCATCCTGCTAGATATGGAAGACCCAGGTGCCAGTGTAACCATGGTGGAAGTGGATGAATCTGATTCCATGAAGGAAGCACACGACTGCTTTCCAGATTGAGCTCACCAGATTACAGCATATGGCCAGCATTTTATGAAACTTCTACAGCATTCAAACCAAAGCATAATACAGAGCCATCCACAAAATGAGAGACAAATCTTGCAGCTAGGGCAAAAAGCTCCAGGGTAAGGAATCACCTCACAGACTGCTGAGAGTTCCCTATTTAACTCAAATTCCTACTAACACCCATTTATTCTGACAATATCTAATGGAAGCAATGTATCTTCATTTCATATTCTTTCCACAGCCTGCTGGTGGACATAATTCTGCACAAGGCCTTCAGATGCTTTGGCCTAAATGTTTGGGGCTTTTAAATTAAAAATTAAACTCTTCTTTTGAAAGTCATGTCCTTGCAAGTTCTGAAGTAGCCACTAATCCTTTTATACACCATAAAATATTTTCATCATTTTTCCTCTCCTGAAATTGTTTCCTCATTCACCACAGAACACATACTGTACTCCTAAAATCATTTAACAGCAGAGTCAATCTACAAGAAGAAAGAGAACTCAAAGACCTGAAAAGTTAAGAACATAAAAGTTTAAATTACTTTTAAAGGTTAAATTAATTTTCACTTAATGGGGTGATCACGTAACTTTGGGGATCACCTTTTAGATGGAAGACAGATATTCACATTGACTTATATAACTTTAAAATAGTCTCAAGGGTCTCAACTTCTGCAAACAAAACCTCTTCAATCTGAAGAAGATACAGGACACAGAACCTTTTAATTTGAAAGATGACAAAATGGATTATTGGTTAGTTACATGTTCCAGCAGGGTGATCCATTACCATAGACATTCTACTGCAAGTACAGGATGTTGCCTTAATAGTAGCTAGAGCCTTATTGGCTTAAAAAAAACAACGTGAAAAGGGTTTTGCATGTGAATTGAACTTAATAGGTTTGACATGGACTAACCTTAAAGAATCCAATCCACTCAAATCCCTTTGAAGGCTGCAGCTAAATTTCATGCAAATCTTAAGAGAAGTAGCCAGGCTGTTCAGATTTCAAGATGCTGTGTCCCTTTCTTCTGCAGAACTAAAACCAGGCAAAACAATGACACAAAACCCTCCCACAACTTCAAGGATTCCTCTTAAGACGATCCTAGTTTTATTCTTTGGCCCAGGAAAGTTTGACATTTAAAATCTGAAAGCAAGAAGGAGCTGACATCAGACAGCTTACCAAAATAAGAAGCCAATCTTTTGGTTCTGGTTTTTTTTTTTTTTAAACACAACACTGGACTAAATGTTTCACTCATTTAAAAGAAGACCTGACACAACACCGTTATTATTAAAATGTTTAAACTAGAATGTTGCAAATTAATTTCCCATGCTTAAATCCAGCACTAATGATTTTGATCTTTTCTAAATACAATTCAAGTTTAGCAACAAACAGTCCACCACAGTCTAAACCTTCTAGTGGTCATCTTGAAATACAAGCAAACAACTTTAAAAATAAACCTATTTGTTCTTTTCAAGGCCACTGTAACAACACAGAATTCTGTTTGCTCATCCCCATTAAAAATATCTGTAAAGTGTTCTGTGTACACATATGTAGGCAGAAAAGCATATATATATGTGTCTGTTTAACAATATATACACTGACAGATGGAAAATCATTTGTTTGATGACTGGATTTAATCTTAACCTGATAAACATGAGAGGAAAAGCATTTGTCGACTGCTTTTCCTCTTAGAATAAAGTACAGATGACTACAAATGTAACTAACTATAACTAAATCAAAACCACACAGTGTGTACAAGGCAAGGCACCGACTATGCAAAGTAGCTATAAATTCTTGGTTAACAAAGGGCACAGAAAGTCCTTAAAGGAAATATTTTATTTCTGCTAAATTAATACCTAAAAGCATTACATTTCATCAGTTTTGCTTAGGTTTAAAGTCTCCAAACATTCTCCTACTGAAACTGGCTATATTTTATGTGCAAACCAGGCTGAGAGCTATCTAAATCTAGATAAAACTCATTGGCTTGTAATCTTCACAATGATCTATACATCTAAATCTATATGCAAATCAAATGCTCTCATGCATTAACACATTCCAAAGCATCTAGGAGTAGGAGAGCGGTTTCTGCCTCTCACAACCCCCCTCCTTTGCTCCTCTCCCCCTTTCTTTATTTACACTAGCTACCTAAATAATTCACACTGCCTTCTTTTCAGCCTGAATGTTCTTCTGTTGAAGCCTGCAATGAGCTATTGCAGTAACCAGATGGACACATGAATGCAGCAGGTGGGACAGATGGCAGACCGCCCTGTCTGACGCTGGCTGCCTCAGCTTGGACTGCCTTTTCCTTCCAGGTACATTATCATCAGTGTAGCAGAAAGCAGTACACAGAGGGAAGAAAACTCTTTCCATAGAATACTATATGAATTAGTTAAATAAATGACCAGATGTTTATCTGCTTTTTAAACCAAAATGCAATTTACTTAAGAGTGCATAAGAAGCATTTCCCCTCATCCCTTAAAAGAGGAAAGTCCTCACTCTACACTCCAGCAAGACCCCTGTGTGGTACACATAAAACAAAATATGCCTGAAATCTTAGGAAGATCTTAAGTCATGACTTCACAAACACTTTTGATTCAGTTTCCAAATATCTTTACCCTTTCACAGGTAACTGCTTTATTTTTTACCATAAATCAGTTTATCTTCTGGTACATGATCACAGTTTTTACATGAAGTCTTAACAGGTACTATATATATACAGTAAGACATCTGTTTCCATCAGTGTGACTGAATATCTTCTCCCTTCCATTATAGGAGATACATGAAACTAATAATTTATTACGAAAGATTTGATACTTCTAGGGAAAATGCAAACAAAAGCTAAGGCAATAAGCCTTTCTTGAACTGCAAAAAAATAACATTTTAATATGTTGCTTTCCTCTCTGGAACACTGGGCAAAAGACAGTGAAGATGACAGTAAGAAAGAAAAATAAAACCCCTGTAATATGCATTTTGAGGAAGTATACATGGAACTTGGAAAAAGAGTCTGGTGTCACATCTGGCAGAGTTTGACTGGCATCAGTATCATTGTACCACAGAAGGCATTACTCTTTTTGTACAGAATGAGTGGCTGCCCAAACGAGCAGAAGTGATTAACTTCATACTCCTCCAACCAGCAGGCAACTGATAAAGTGTATTAACTGAAATCACTGCTTCAAGGGCAGTTTTTAAAGATCACTTGAAATAAGACATCAAATCTAAGTGGTCAGTTAGATCCTCTAAGCAATCTTATAATATCCAGATGTGTCTGTCCAACCTTATGCTATGTCAGTGACAGCAGCCTGTGCTGCTTCCTGCTCTGTCTGCCCTCACAGTGCTCTTCTACCTCATTTTCATCACATTCACCTTCTATGAAGTGATATAGAGGAGACCACCCACCTCTCTCTCTCAAATGCCAGGTAGATTTCTGCTGATCTAAAGTAAAACAATCCACACCTCCTTGCTACCCTGAAGTTAACATTGAGGTTTTAATTAATTTTAACTTAAAATGCAAATTTTATACAGCTACATGTGCACAGAGTATGGCTGCACTCGCCATATCAAAAAGCATGTTGTTCCCTTTTCTGCAGCTTCCATGATTTGCTTGGCTTTGTATCCATCAAAGTTCCAGTAATCATTAAAGCTCTTGAATAGGAACTAGCTATATATTTACATACTGTGTACCATCATTCCATGAGAGAAGCCTCTATATACTACCATAGCAGAAACATGGACAGATCATGGAATGTATCTGCAATTAGTCTCAACTACAGAGTCAAATCCCTCTTTTTTTTCATCCAAATAAGCAATTACACAATGTTGCAGGTAAAAGAAAAAGTGTAAATCAAGACTTGTCCTACATTAGACTCTGCTCCTTCTGAGCATACTGGACTAACTGGAAAAAGAAACTGACTGTAAATACACCTGAATGGGTAAACAAGAACTGCTCCAAACTGCCCCAACTAAACCCTGAAACAAACAGAATCTTGTGGAGATATAAACACACTCAGTAGGGACACTAAAAATAATAAAAATAATAGTGTTGCATCTAGTTTCATCTGGCCTAAGGAGAAGACACAGCACTATTATTTAAAACTTTATTCTTGTTTATTTCTGACCTGGCAGAAGCCAGAAATTACAGAAAACCTCAAGGGACAGATGGCTTTCAAGGGATGCCCAGACTGATTCTGAGGCCAAAGAGGTTAAGCACTTCAGATAAACTTTGGATAAGAAGCACGACTTCTGTATTCTCTTGTGTCCTAACTGAAAATCCTCAACTTTAAGGTTTTATACTACTATATCTTAAGGAAAAAAAAAGTGAGGGGGAAAATTAAGGGGGGAAAATTAAGGGGGGAAAATAAAGGGGGGAAAATTAAGGGGGGAAAATAAAGGGGGGAAAATAAAGGGGGGAAAATTAAGGGGGGAAAATAATAAGGGGGGAAAATAATAAGGGGGAAAAAGGGGGACAAAAAGTGGGGTTGGGGAAGGGGAAAAGGTGAAAGAATCTGTAGATCATACTTGCACACACAAAACTATGCAACAGATTTTCACATCAGTAACTTCTGGAAATGGTGAACTACGCACTACCAGCTTCAGAAAAGTACTTCAAGTTATAGTAACTAGTTTATAACATTATACAAAGACAGTAAAAGCAGTGCACTTTGCAGTCAGTTTACAAATGCTATCATGTAAGTCATGATTTAACTATGATGATGATATAAGCTGTTTTAACAACAATATCTGGACAGAACTCTGAACATGCAGGAACACCCTCTTTAAAAACAAACCTCTGAGCTGCTGCCAGGTTGTCATAACAGGAACACACACGCACACTACTGGGGCAGCAATCACAACACAAAATGAGAATTCAAAAAAGTGCATTAAATTATTAGTAAGCTTGTTTAATTACTGATAAGAAGTTACTACAATTTAAAAAAAAAAAGCCTTTTGTTGTCACCAGTAAAACTCATGATTGAAACTGGTCATGTATATTAGGCTGAAACTCTGTATTTCACTGAAACTGGATCTCACTGAGTGATTTGGCATTGGAATGGGCTGCCCAGGGAGGTAGGAGTCACTGTCCCTGGAGGTGTCCAAGAAAAGACTGGATGAGGCACTTAATGCCATGATCTAGCTGACTGGCTAGGGCTGGGTGCTAGGTTGGACTGGATGAGCTTGGAGGTCTCTTCCAACCAGGCTGATTCTATGATTTAACTGTAAGTGGGGGTAAATTAGGGGAGGAAAGAAGTAATTCATGTTTCTAAGGGTACAGGACTGCTAATAAGTTCTTTCTGGTTTAGGTATTATTTTCTAATAATTCCTTTTAATGGATTTTTTAAATCCACTCATTAATAAGGTGACTATTCAAGGTATCTCAAATAATCTATTGATTATTGACTTGATTTTTCACTCTCAAACAAATCTATGCATTTCTCTTTTCAAATTCAAACTTTGACTACAATCTTCTTGTTTGTCTAATGCTTGCTATTGCTTTGGGAACATCACGTGTAAGAAAAGCCCTCATCTGAAGGTGATGGTACCCCCTTCAGAGGTATACCTGAAGGCAACCCTCAAAATCAGACCTGTAGCTCTAAAGACATGTGTAGGGCCATGTAGACAGAGAAAGGAGTCAAGCTGCACGTGTGTCTACAAAGACAGGAACAATAACTGCTTTTGTAGGGTCCAAATCCTAAAAGCATTTCAGTTTAAAAAATGACATGGCTAAATACAAGTCTATCATCTGATCATTTGCAAGCAGTTCATGACAGAACACTGAATGATTAAAAGAACATAATTTTCTTCTACGAGGAAAGTAATTGTCAATCTCAAACCCATGAGAGCATCACAGGAAAGACAACAACTGGACTTGATAAAAATACCATAAAGTTGATTTTCAAAATTACCAAATATTCATCAGAGCTCTGCGAAAGAAGATGAGTTTTCCCACAGCTGAGGTTGCAGGACTACTGAAAACTCTTAGCAATTCAGGAAAAGGAGTTGCAGTGGTATTGCCTTGTGTTTGATTTTGCCTTTGTAGGTTTTTTTTGTTTCTTTGTTTTGGAGGGAGTTAGGGTTGGGTGTTTGGAGGGATGGGGTTGTATCTTTTAGGGGAGAGTTTTGTGATACTTTATCAAATCAAACTACATATATCATGTAAATGCAGCCTTATATTAAACTCTTTTCAAAGTCTGGTCCAAGAATAATAGAAGGAGGAGGGGAGAAAACAAAAACAAGCAAATAAAACAAACTCTTGTGTTAATAAAATTCTACATTATGTTTATGAAAAACTGTGTCACCTTAAATACATCTTGACCTAAAACATGTACTTTTTTTCTGGTCAGGGAATATACTGCTAGAAGCAAGGAAATGGCAGTAGCCTATAAAAAAATCTTAATATAGAACAAGTAAATTCTGCCTCTGCAGATGTATCTCTCTTAATACAGAGTGTAAGCGAGGGCAGACTTTGATGCTTAAAGTAACAGATACAATACATGCACATATTTAAAACTCCCAAATAAGCAACTGTAAAGGGATGGAAATGATGCCTTTTTAAATTAAATGTGTAGAGAAGGTGTAATTTCAAAAATACAGTGCAATCTACCACCTCTCTTACGTCAACTCTCAAAAAAATTAAACCCTGGACGCTGTGCTTCCATCCTCCTTTCCCTCTGCTGCAAAAACTGAAGCATGAACTTTGAACACTTTAGCATTTGCTTCTGTGCCTCTTATTTAACACGGAGGTCAACTCTTAAAGGAGGAAAAAGTGTCTTTAAAAATCTCAAATACATAATAATTCTTGCAGTTACTTCTCTGCAGCTGAGCAGAGCCATTTACATAGTCCACAGAACACTGTTTAGTAAACAAGACAAGAGTGCTTTTATCTTACTGCCCTTGTAAAAACCAAGGCAGGGGTTCTGTTTTTAGTGCACACCCTGGTTCAGCATTAATCCTGTTTTATGTTGTTCACACCTGCTGCTGACTAGCAGCCTGCTGATGGGTTGTGGTTTGTGCTGCTCCAATACAATCCTCACCAGCTTCAACAAAAAAAAATAATCACTAAAGGGGAAACAAAATCCCAACTGCTATGCAACAAAAAAGGCAAAAGGGAAGAACTAGCATGCATGCCTCACTTTCCTTACTCTCAAGTTTTCAAATTTTAAATTTGGATTTTAAGGATTCATGCTTATATTCAGTCTTCATGCCTAATTTTTGCTATCTAGAGAAGAACCTCCTAGAAATCTTAGAGACAAATGTCACTGACACAACCTTTATAGATATACACTGCTTAACTCCCCTTTTCCTTTGTGCCTAAGAAAATAACAGGCTTTGCTCTAACAGAAGTCATGACTGTTGATGAAGCATCCTTTTGTGAATCTTTACAGAAACAGGGGTTTGCAGATTTTCCAAGAAACCTCCTTTAACAAATTTTCAGGTGAAATTTCAGTCTTCCTGTTCTTTTTCTTTTTAATCACTGTTGAACTACACATTTAAGCATTAAAAAATAACCAAACCAAAAAAAGGCCATGAATTCAGATCTTCTATCTATTGATGCCAGCAGTAAAACACACCTAAGGCTTCATTTGTACAGAAGACTGAATCCTTTACCAGAGACAAAAAGATGATGAGTGATAATATGAAAATCAAGGAGAAGAAAATTAATTACAATAGAAACCCTTTGTTTGGTGAACAGGGATAGATCTCATATGCAACTTTACTGACTGGGATATACCCACTGTTATGTACAACAAAGTTTTGCACTGGAAAAGAGTCTAAAATGGAGGACAGGACATACTATTTTCACACCTACTTTAAGGTACTCCTTCTATGGCTAGAATAACATAAAGAAGCATTACACTCTTTGGAGAGTGAACTCTCTGTCTCATCTATTCTGTTAGACGACATTAGCCTACTTCTTTCTACAAAAGAGAACACAGAAAACAGTTTTCTGTCCAAGAGGCAGGATCCTATACCTCTTAAATGCTATCTGAACTTCTTCATAAATAAAAAGTTGGTTGGAGGTCAGTGAAGGCAATTCTCCATGTATTAAAATTTAACTTTCATCTCACCAGGAAAGACATGCTGAATGACCATGACCATCCTTTATGACTTTACACTTCTGCATAAGGAACACCACAGTGTTTCTGCCTGTATAGCAACATGCATCAAGCCAAAATATTTATTCCACATTACAGCTTTGCACCCAAAATCCACCAGCAGAAACAAACAATGATCAAAGATATTTATGGAAATGAGACATTTTAACCCATTGCAATTCAGTTGTAAAACCAAGCCAAAAAAGGGGTCAGGCTCACTTTGTCTTATCATCGTTCATCAACACAAGACTGAGGATACTGACATGATGCCAACACTGTTTTTAAGCTTACACAGAAAATATTATGGGTTAATCTGAGTATTTCCTGGCCACTTTCTACTGGTGCAAATGTCACTTCCTGGCAGTGACTCCTTGGACATAAGCTCAATTTCTTCATTGATTTCTTTTTTAAAAATACCAAATCATTGATTTTTTTTTTTTTTAATCAGTTATAGACAGTAATCCAAAAGTCTACTGAAATGAATGGCATACTTTTCATTTAGGTTTGAATTGGATCACCATCAGACAGAAGAGCTTAGCAGCTTGTTATCCTTCATACCTTGAAGAACCGTTCTGCTGCCTGTACAAAGGTACGGAATCCCCAAAGTGAGATTGTCAAACAGCTACATCTGCATCATTCTTGTTACAGCATTATCTAATGAGCAAGTATGACACAACTTTAAAAAATAAGGAGAAAAAAAAAAAAACCAAAACAAAACACCAGTGGGATAGGGAGGGCAGGGGAGGGCAGGGAAAGGACCCACCCCAGTCATCCATCAAGCCTATGTCCAGGCCACTGCTCCAAAGAAATTTAATATATACTAAAAGATATAAAAAGACATAAAAAGCTTTCAGAAATAGAAGTGCTTCAGAAGCTGATTTTAATATTACCAGGTCAGATATTTTTTGCTAGATGATAAACTTGACTTAAATGCCAGCCTACCACCTTCCAGGAGCAGCAGCAGCTTACATATTGTCTCGTATTAGCGGCTAAAGTGTATTGCCGATTTCAAAGCCAGACTACCATCATCTGGGGGAAATAATAAATAAAGAAAGAAAGAAAGATTGGCATTCCCTACTAACATCACTACCTGCTGCCTTCAAGCACTCTTTTCAACTATGGCCAGCACAGGGGAAAAAAAGGGATGAAAAAAAAAAAGTGAAGACTATTTTGATTATAGTGCTTTCCTCAGGCAGGAATTTTTATTTCCGTTTGAATCTTTAAACCATTACATTTTCAGTGATGCATTTTTATATTTACAGTTGACATCTTCATAGAAGAATGAAACCTTTGAGCAACAGCTCTAAAGCATGAAGGTTGCCTGCAGTAAGTGCTTAAATTATTTTACACCCAAATGGAGCCAGTTGTTTTTAGCTAAAATTTAATAAACCTTAAACCAATGACCTTTCTTTTACTGAAAGTCTGCACTTGGCAAAACTAACCTTCCCAAGAAATATATTTTAGTGAGTAGATGCCAAACAAAGGACTATTTAAATTGGACCACTTTCTTAATTTATAGCTTGTGAACATGCACTTCCTAAATTCCCAACTGCTTCCTAATGTATAGAACATCGGTGCCTTGGTTTAATCATGTCATTGATTTCACAGTGTTACAGTGATCTCATTGACAATAATCAATAATAATCCAAAATCAATCTAATCTGCACTTGCACTATCATTCATCAAATTTGAATATCCCAAAATTAACTGAGGCACATGAAAGAAAAAGATTTTGGAAACAAAAAGAAAGAAAGGAAAAAAAAAACACAATGTACAAATCCAAGAATCAGTAAACTTTGAGAAGATAATAGGGGCATACGAGCATGCTTCATGCCTGCTGGGGTAAGTTAATGATGAATCATACCCTGCCTTCCGAGCAAAGATTCTGAGATATACTCATTTTGGAAGATGAAAATACACAGCAAATGAAGGTAGAGGACATACCAGTAAAAGATCAAGCATTGCTTTATGAACCGCCGTGATCCGTACTGAATTTCAAATTATGCTGCCAGTACATTACAAAATGCACAAGTATGTCACACTGTGAGGAACTGCATATTTTTAAAGTTAGCCACTGCACTTCATAGATGAGAAGAGGATAAAATTACTGAATTTCTGTACCAAAAGCATGAATAGATGTAGCCACTTATCAAAAGAGCTGTTATTGTTGTCGAGGAGTCCTCTCTCAACATATTCACCTGTAATTTCGTCAAGGTAATAAATCCTTCCATTCATTACAGCACACTCAAAAGCACCCTGCTATTTAATTTAAATGGAAAAAAGGCCCAAAGTGGCTAAAACATTTACTTTTGCTAATGTAGAAGTGCTGGCACTTTACTTCATTCCCGATAAGCTAGTGCCAATGGATGTGATTATTCTCTTCTTATTCAAAGCGTATCAGTAGTTCGAAAGCACTCTCAATCTTATCAGGTGTATGAACAGCATAGTTACTGAAAACAGTTTGTACTGCTCCTTTCTCTTTCTGCCAGGCTATCAGATAAACCCAACTAACTAACTGTATACACACAATCAAACGTAAGCTCTGTCTTCAACATATTATAGCCTTTTTCTGTCATGCTGCAGGTTTTCTGCTTGACATTAGTCATAACCAAACCAGCAGCAGTGAATTAGCTTACAATACAAATACAGCCACTCTATAGCACGTAACACAAAAGGGAAGTGCGGAGAAAGAAAATGAAAGAGGAAGAAGCAAAGAAAAATTTTGTGAGGCAAGAATGATCACTTCCATCTTAGTATTTCACAGGTTACTTGGAAAAGAGCATGTAAGTAGTGGGATTTAAATGCATTCAAAACTTACCTGACATAGAACTCAAAAGCAGAGAAATAATTTCTAGTTGCTTTTTTGTTTTATTTTTCTTGTCCTCTATGACCTGTCTCTGATTTGCAAAGGTCAAGAAAAAGACAGACAGAAAGACAGGAAAACGGTTACAATGTCTGAAGTCATTTAAATACCTTTACTGTTTCTATCTGGCACAAGATCGTGATCTCTCGTGGTCCAACCTTCACCTGGCATTAAAAGACCCATGACAAAAACACAAACCAGCACTACCACCTCAAGTAAGCCTTTCGGCAACTCTCTTTTTTTTTTTGCTTGCTGGCTCTGATACTGAATTTTCAGTGCTAACTACTGGGGAATAATTTTACAAGCTATCACTTCAGAAGGGCCACGGCTTTGAAGGTTTTGCTTACTGTAGAGCGATAGGAAATAACGCGCAGGATCCCACTTCATTCTTCTCCAAGTGACAGCTACAACGCAGAATTCGAAGAGTCAAACGTTAACCTGGCTGTGCGCTGGCCACTTTCGGCTAGCTAAATGAAGAGCTCTGGAAGGCTGGGAGAAACCCTGAGTTTCATCTCTTGATTAATTACAGCCTTCCTTAGAGGCTGAAGCTTCAGTCCTGGCATGGAGCGCTCCTTCCTACTACCCCTCACCCACTGACAGCCTTTTGCTTCAATACCTCTGATGGAGCAGCAAAGGGCAGGCACGTGCCACCACCTGAGCCCATCTTGTGCTTCTGTCGGGACTCCCGGCGCAGAACGAGACATCCTCTAGATTTGTAGGAGAACAATGAGCTGAATTAAGCCAAGTGTGCAGTGCTGGGTAATTCAGCCGATTGTTGTTTCTCCATCTGTGACACCACGGCCTGGTGATTGATGGGACAGGTGTCATTCATACTAATGTCAGCCACCAACAGTGGCTGCTCGGCTCTTTAAATATCACCCGGCACCAACCGGGACCAAGCAGCTCCTGTGAGAAGAGCGATGGGGTGCCCAGGAGCTTTATTCAATTATTGGCAACCCGATTCTCAGCCCTTTAACACTCACAGGAACAGTTGGTTAAAAACATGGCATTTCATGCCACTTCAAAAAGACCTAATCTGTCCCACTATGTTAACGGCCGCTACGAGAACATTGCCAGGGAATTCTTTCACTGCTGGGAAAGTGAATATAATTTAGTAGAGGAAATCTTGCACTCGTGGAACATTAAACTACCACGCTGGAAAAAAAAAATAATAAATCCAGCTTTTACTGAAAGAATTTTACCATTCCCTGAAGATAATTCTGCTAGCAATCCACATGCATTTGCTTTCAGAATCACTGAAAAGAACAAAAGTCTGGGTTTAAGATGGCACGTGAGTTTTAGTTTTTATTTTAGTGGGTATTCTCCTTTTGCTTAAAAAAAAAAAAAAGGTAAAATAATTTTGTTAAAGAAATTCTCCCACACTTCCTGAAATGAACTCCTCTGAATACTGTTTTTGCATTATTACTTGTCAATTAAGCATATCATCTCAGCAAAAAAAACAAACATCAACTTAAGCATAAAAGGACATCGGTAATTCAAGCTTTGAAAACAGAGGAACCAAATCCTGCAGCAAATTTGAAGACAGAAAAAAAAAAGAACTAGAAATAAATAAAGAATACATAGGAAACTGCTGGATCCATTCTCTCTTACATTATTATTATATGGAGAATGAGACAAACTGTCAGTATCTGCCTACACTAAGAGCACAAAAGGGGTCTGATTTCACCATTTTGTAAACTATTGGGTTTTATTAGATTTTTCCCACCTTGTATTTCCTTAAAAGTATTCATGTGTGAGATTACACAAGTGTTTCTTCCACAAACAGCTCTAGAATGCTGAACTGGGGGGGTTTGGAAAAGAAAAGTAACATAGTAACATCATGGATAAGGATAAAACAAGCAACCTCCTCCTCCTCTCCCCATCCATCCTGGCACCGTTATATGGGAAGGAATTTTAGAAATGCTCAGGAACAAGTTAGCACTACATTTAAAACAGACTTTTTCATTACACTTGTCAGTATCTTCACATCTGCAGCACTTTGCATTGTTTAAATGTCTTGGTTGCTTCAGGAAGGGAGGTTGGCTTATAATTTTTTTTTGCCTCTGTTTGTTTGCATTTTTTTTTTCTAAGGCCATTCAAAACAAGCAACAGCAACTCCACATCATCTTCTCATTTTAACTTGCCAAAGCCATCAATCTCTGATCACACCTATTAGAATCTCACTGTAGCCAACAGTACATTTTGCGACAGCTTGACCAGTTGTTTAAGGCAAGAGTGTGTGATGGAGCAAAGCTAAATCGACACATCTGTGATACTTCTGACACCCCTCAGCATGGCTAATATTAATTTGTTTTCTTTGGCTAGGTAAGTGCTGCCAAAACACATTACATATGGTATGTCGTTCCAATCAAAATGATGAAAAGGAGATGCGCAGGGTTTGGGGTTCTTCGCTTATAACAACATGAAAAAACACAAAGGAGTAAGAACCATGTACACTAACTTACAGAGTAATAACCTAAGAAACCTTAAATCACTTCATCTTGAACTCTGATTTCAGAACACAACTCTTTAAGATAATCTACCCTCCCACGTAAAGGCTGCAGCTCAAATATGCAAAGAGGTTTTTACTGAGGGAAATGGAATATAATTTTCAATATAAGATAAAAGGATAGATTTAAACTATTTTCTCATGCACAGAGGTAACTCATTGTATTTCAGTAGGTGTATCCATGCAAATAAACATGAACAATTCCATATGTAAATGGCTTGATTAGACCCAGGACAGGGAACTTCACACACCTCAATATACTAACTTTCTGCAGTACATGGAGACTCGTGTCCAATTTCATGCTTAATGTTCTGTGTTAGTGTCATAAAAAACATGAATTTATATTTCTAATAGTATTTTTGGTTTGCCTCGTAAATTATTTTTGTCTAAAAGAGAAAACTCCGCTAGATTTCATACACATTTGGAATGGTGACTCACAGTAAGAATTAGATATTCGGTAGTGGAGAAAAATAGCATATGCCTGTAAAAGCACCCACATGCCTCTAACTTTCATTAGGATGTTAATAAAGATTTTTTCCCTAGTTAGTCTAGGAAGTTGAAGAAAAAAAAGTATTATTTTAGAAGAAGTGGGAAATAATGCTCTGATTTAACAGCCATGCTCCTTAGAGGATGTCCTAGTGCCTCCACGACAGAAGACGAAATAATTGGACATAATGAAAGATTCTCTTTAAAACAAACTTGCTATAGCAAGGAACAGCAAAGAGAAAAGCCCTTCTTTGTTTGCAGGAAATACAAATTAATTGAAAAACATTACAAACACTAAACAAATCCAAGAGATTTAAAGCTTCTGTAACATAACAAATGCATAAATTGTATGTACAAGACACACATGTCAAAGGCAGTGTTCTACTGTATCTGTTGAAGTTACTCTCCAAAGGGCTACTAAAAAAGGCAAAAAAAAAAAAATCCTTTAAAAATAATTAAGTAATAACTACCTGAAATAGCAGCACGTAATTCACTTCAATAATTTTATTTACTGTTTCACAGTATTTTTACCTCTGGACAAACAAAGTGTGATCAAAAACTGAAAAGATTTTCGGTGAGGACTAAGGACCATTGCAATGGAATGTGTATTTTATATTTTTGTCTGAGGACATCAATGATTTGTATTAACAACCATATGTAGGGGGTTTCCTCCTCTAAAAGTAATTATATTCTTTAGGTGTAAACATAACTGTGTATTCAAGGACATATGCAGCTAAGGGGAAAAAAAAACAACAAAACAAACCACAAGCAGAAAAAGAACCCCCACAGTTTCCTGACTGACAGTCAAAACTTACAGGAATATGAACTAATATTAGTCATGCAAATTACTTGAAAGAGGCAAATCTGTTTAAAATCAAACAAAAAAAAAAACAAACCCAGAAACAAACAAACAAACAAAAAAAACCCCAACCAAAAACCCATCCAAACAGTACCATTTAAAAGCAAAACTGTGACTACAAATACAGAAAATGCTAGATTACGTGGACAATCTGATATAAAATCAGGTAGAAATACTTTATCTACATTGCTGGCCAGCTCCCTTCTCCTGGCTAAGAAAAAAAAAATAAACACAGAATAGCAGCAGGTTTTTGACAAGCAACTACATAGAGGGGGAAGTTATATAACTCTGTATACATACATGTGTGTGCATGTATACACGATAGCAGACGTACACTGCACAAACTGCAGAAGGAATGCACTATGGACCTGGAACACGCACACAGGTATAGAAATACATGCATCTGAACTCAAAACTTGCTGTGCATAGACAGGGGATCCCTACATAAAATGTAAATGTATTAAACAAAACCACGCATGCATGTTTCTACAGATATGACTGTGCACGTATGACTGCCTAACACAAGCCTAAGAGAGGAAACACAAAATGTAAAAGAACATGTAATAAGTGGAATGTCAAGATGCAGCGACTGTTGGTGTCATCCCTGCACTATCAAACACACATACGAGTATGACTGGAGACAGAGAGGCTAAATATTTCACTGTCAGAGCATGTCGAGAAATTCAATTCCTTTCTCTCTCATGTGTTTTAGGACAATGACAATTTAATACAAGGCCAGTGGATGTAAAAGAGATAAAAACTGAACAAACTGGCCTGGCATAATCACAGATTTCCTCTAGAGAGCTTAGTAGTGTGAGGCTCATATGCACTTGTAATGGATCAACATTTTATTGTTTCTTCCCTCCATGAATTTGCTATTAAGAAGAATTCATAGCAAAGCTTATACTACAGACTGAGACTACTCTCAGCTTTAATAGCAGCAAGAGTTACTCTCTTTTTTTTTTTTTCCTACTGATGTTACCCATTTCACTTAAAAAAAAAAAATATTTCAGATAGTTCATTGAAAGCTCTGAATAAATGTTTTGGTTTTTTTTTCATTCCTACTTACACTTCCACTGGGACGCAAGCAACCTCCCTGCAGGTCAAGGGTCAGTCCTTTAAAAACATTTTGTAAAATGAATAATCATGTCACCAATAAATAACACTTATTTTTATACCATAACGTTTCTATCATCATTTTGCTCTGTAACATACACAATAGTAGAATAGCATATAGACTGACCCATTTGTGAGAATAGTCATATCATACTTTTTAGCTATTCTGAGCAAAGTAGGCTTCAAGTATTGTTAAATATTATCATAGACAAGTTACCTTCTGTGTTTGATGAATAGCACCATGTATTTGAAATTAATTGCAAAAGTAGGGTTGGCTAATGAGGCGGCCCTTATCTTTTCTCAGCAGTGCAAGCACAAGTATTTTTCTGCTGGCTCAATATTTTTTTAAATGCCCAAAGTGCTATTAACTAAGTTGAAATCTGATTAAAATAGGAACGCTAAAATATTCACGACAGCTAATACTGCTATATACACACATTGAAAAAGAACAAAGAAAAAATGCTAAGGAAATTCTTATCTCTTCTCTTATCATTAAGCATGTGTTCTGAAAAATAATAATTAAATAAACTGTTCCCTACAGATTCTCCCAGTTGTTTTGCTTCCCATTACCATCTTTGAAAACAGTTTGTTAAGACAATAGTTATTCTTTACTATGGAACTATGGGGATAGTGCCCTTCTACTTTGCCTCAGTTTGAAAAGGAATTCCTGGCAAATGTTAAAGCTTAAGGGCAGTTAGAGAAAGCACAGCATGCCTTAAGAAAAAATGGGGGGGAAAAAGTACAGGAAAAAAAAAATGATCAGCCATTCAAGAGAATTAATGGATATCCACAAGGGCTTTGCTAATAACATGGGTTAATTACCGCTGCAACGCACCAGGCTCAGTAAATAAAAGAGCACAACCATAAACACATCAAAATGAGCAACCATCACTAAAAGAAGGGCAAGCCCCAGTAAATGAGAGGCTGTCAGACGAGCATTTCAGCGCAAACCCTTTATACTTTCTGTAGGATTCTAAAACCCGCCAGCAGTCTACCAAAGCCAAAAAAGCAAAGACCTACAACTGGAAACAGAGAAGGAAAAAGGGATCGAGGCCTGCCTGCCTGCCTGCTGTCCAAGAGGAGAAAAGACAGGCAGAGCCTCTCAGTTCACCCACACTTAGGGGGCTGCCTTCACAACAGAGCTGCGGACCACTTTACACACTATGAGGACAGACGCCTGGAGGCTTTGACTTTTATATTAAACATTGGGCTTTATTTCTTAATAACATCTGTAAATAGCTACCCAGTAGGACAAATGCGTGAGGTTAAAGATCCCCACAGCCTGGAGAAAGAGTGGAGTGGAATCAAGTGCTGCTTCCCACTTCACAAAGAAGTGTTCTTCAGTCTGCCCCTTTCCTCCTTTTATAAATGAAAGGCCTTTCCAAAAAAAATAAACCTTCAGGAGCTAGAAGGTGTGCTAAAACATTTTAAAGAAAAGTAAGCCTGCACCTGTACCTCAAGCAGGGGCACATAAATACATCTATATTTACTTGCTGATGTATGTGAATATACACACAAAACCTTACATTCACCCGTACACAGACATAACCCCGACAGACTCCTAGGGAACCTCCAGACATCATTTCTCACACTGAAACGTGAGAACGGTTGGAAAGATACAAAATACGTACATCATTGCACTGAAGTATTCACACGGTGTGACAGTGATGCCTCCATGCACTTTTTAAACATCACAGACGTTCTAAACAACCTTTATTTCTCATCATCTGTGTATTTTATCGGTTGCACCGTAAGATAAAAATCCGTGCACAATGTAGCAGGTGAATTTGTTTCATGTTTAAGGGCTGTTGCACGTTTTTAAATACAGAAAATAGGGAAACTGCTGAGGGTTCAAATTAATGAAATACAGTTAGCCACAAAGGGCAAACGTATACAGTGCACAGAAGCTTTCTGAGGTTACAAATCTCCTCCGTTTTCGGTGTTTGGCAACCAGAGATCATGTTTAAATTTACTAAACTGTTCCCATTCTACCACCACCATCACCTTTTTTGAAGTGTTTCAATTGCCTTTCCTTCTTTCAACAGCTGTGACAACTGTTAAAACAGTCAGTAAAATTAAGTCCGCTCTATAATCCTTTAGTCAACGTTACATTTTAATCAGAGGTTGAAGGAGATTTCACATTATGAACGCATTGATTCACTTAGAATTATTAAACTGACACATATGTCAAAATGAACAGATATATTTATCGCATCTGTTAGCTTATTAGTAGTAATTATTAGTGTTATTTTTATTGCTCAAAAAGCTTAAAGAGAAGGTTGCAGCTGGCTTGAAGTTATTGCATTCTTTAACATGCTCTGCCTCAAAAGTCAAAGCATATCTAGTGACAATCAGACAGATGTCTGTGCACTCTCAAAACGTTCAGACAATTTTTAGCTTGAATCCTCTCTGCCTTCATCCATACCATAAGAACTGCAGAAACTAATAATTTTATATGTCTTTATGCTGTTACATGTATACACGTTACAATATGCAGTCAAAACACAATTACGACAAATCTTAGTAAAATTCTAGCGTTTATTGAGACAGATGCTTCTGAATTATTATTTTTCTGTTTCCCCTCAACAACACCTGACTCAAACCCCACACTTGGACCATATCCTGAGAGTGTTTTAAGATGACTTTTAATTGAGCCAAAGGGGAAGAAAATTTTTAGTTCGAATCTTGCACCAGAGCCAAAAAGACATGTGCCCCGATTTCATTTAAATGAATCTACTCTAAGAGGCTTATCTAAACTAATCATTCAAATTAGCTGTAAGAAGGTAAATTCAAGAAAGCTCCTTTGGGGGAGGTGGGGGGAAGGAGGCTGAAAGGGGAGCATCCACAAAACAGACTCAAAACCCACTTACTGTATTTTTACTTGTTATATAAAGAGCACATCGCATAGCAGAAGCTGTGGAAACTACATTCCTACGTTTACAAAGCTGTCTGCACTACACAGCAGCTCACAGTGCACTGACCTATAAACCATATGAGCGGGCATCCTACCTCTGTTTATCTTCTTTTATTTGTCCTGGAAGATTACAGTGGGTTTCCTTGATTCCCCTTCCCAAACTGCCTTCCTACAAGCGAGACTATTTGGTTACTTCCTGTAATATTTTACCCATAAGCAATCACCGCAATTCACTTTTCATCTCTGGCTTAATTACAAATAGCAATGCAATATGCACACAGTAAGGACAGCTAGTGGGCATCCACCTATAATACACTGTCACCTCTCAATACAGCCTTTCCACAGACTGCGTCTAGCTGGCTATCAGCCTGGATTTTTCCTTCAGTGTTACTGTCACTCTCAGTGTAATACGAAGGAACAGCTACGTAAGTGGCTCGACATAAAGAAAAATGAATCGGTGACAGCTCCCGTGATATACTAATATTTAATCCCGGTTGTGCGTTGGAATCAAGTTCGGGAGCCACTCGTCAGCTCCAGACCGCCTGGTTTTGTTTGGGTTTCACGCTTTTTGCCAGAAGATACTCCGTCAGGTAGCTAGTAAGTGCCAGTCCAAAAACTGCGGCTCGTTCAAAAGTCTTTTGCTATCTTTTGTAAGCAAAACCAAGAGCAGAGACCACGCCGTGCGGCACGGACCCTTACAAAAGTATAAAACACCCCCCGCGGCGAAGCACGCTGCCCGTCCGGACCGGCGTTCCAGTTCCCTCCGGGCAGCGCGGCGGCCGGCCGCTCCCAACCGCCGCCCCAGCGGCGAGCGGGCTCCCACCCGTCTGCTGCCGGTGTCTCACACCGGGCGCTGACGCCGGAGCAGGCGCACCTGTCAGACCGAGAGTGCTGGTCCCGCAGAGGGTACGGACACTCGCCTACCGACAACACTGCTGGCGGCCGCCTCCCGCCCGGCCGCCGGTTACCCACACCCCCCCCCCCTCGCCCCCGGCGCGCTGCTGCTGCGCAGTGCCCCAGGCCGAGCCGGGGCCCGACGCGCCCGCCACGGCTCGCGCCCGCGGCCTCGGCACAGCGTTACCTGCAGCGGCGTCTAGGCGCCTGTCATGTTTTGGGGCAGGCGGCGGCGGTGGTGGGGTGGGGGCGGGGAGCGGTACCTACTCTTCCTCGTAGTGCAGGGAGAGCGGCTCCGGCAGGCAAAGTTCTACCGAATCCATGTGCGCCCGGCGACCATTCTTCGTGCGCCCCCGCGGTAAATCAAAGTTTCCGTGGCGGAGCGCCGCGCACTTGGCAAGAGTGCTCTCCCCGGGCGAGGCAGCGGCGGCAGCGACAGGCGCGGCCAGTTGGGACCAAAAGCTCGCCCGCGCGCCTAATCAAGGACTTAAAGCCCCGCTCGGATCTCATGAATATGAAGCAGGGCTTTACATATGCAGTCCCCCCGGCCCGGGGGGACGGCCGATTGGTGGAGAGGCGGCCAATCAGCCGCCAGGGGCGCCGGGGCAGCCGGGCGCGCGGCCCGCGCGGCAGGTAGAGGGGTGGGGATGGGGGAGCGGCCTGAGGCGACGGCGGCGACTGTAGGGGCAGAGCTCGCGGACATGTGCGCGCTGCCGGCAGCTGGCCCGCGGGGGCTCCACTCGTTTCCCTCCCCTGCTTTCCCTCTCGGGAGGTCGGCTCCAACTTCGGCAGGTACCTTGGCAGGCTCGCGGTTAAGGTCGCGAAGGACTGCGCCTAAAGGTAGAAGATGAAGTTCGCGCTGCCGTTGCTGGTTGTGGCGTTTCGCCGGGGCGGCCGGCCCGGCCGGCTCGGCTCTCGGCGCGCTCTTCTGACCACTGCTTCCCTAACCTTTGGAACTGCTCGGCGCCGGGGGAAAAATAAATAATAATAACACCAAGTGCTGCCTGCCGAAGCTTCTGGGTAACTCAACTTTTCATTGTCATCCGAGTTGCTTGGGGGGAGAGTGGGGTGGGGGGGTGAGGGGAGCTGGGATTTTATTATGGGTTATATATATATATATATATTCTATAAGGATACAGTTATCTATTTGAAAATTAAAAGCCTCATTTTGCACTTACTAAAAAAGGACATAGCTAACAAAACTAGTACCCAAAATCCATTCCTTAAAAGCATGGGTGCAACTGGCAATGTATATAGGTAATATGTGTTTATATACGGGTTACCTACATCTTAACAAGGGTAGATTTAGGGTGTATGCCCCTATGCGAATATTTAGGTGTTTAGATGTGTATATTTAGATAAAATAAAGAGAAATAGAAGCTCCAGAACCGATAAATTTCTTCTGTAAGTGTGGAGGAATTATAGTGGACCAACCTAACTTGCCTCATTTTAACCAGATAAGGGCTTCCTTGTAGTGTAGTGGGTCTGCATTAGTAAATCTGGAAATGTGCACAGAACTCCCTCCCCAGGGCTTGCGCTTTTGTAAAGCAAATTTTATCCAACTAAAAGGTAAATAAACACATAAACCCTGCATGTATTCCTGCATAAACACCACCAAGCCCAGTTCCAGCAAATCACTGCTAAGACCCACCTCAGAGTTGCTCTTCTCTGTCCCTGATTAAACTTGTTCCGAGAACATGACCATACTCAAATTTGGAGACACCGTTTGCACTGAAACACAAACAGACGCCTCCCTTTGAAAGGATCAGTAATGAATTGGGGGTGCGCTTTTTTCTCTCAAAAGCTACTTACTTTACTTAATACTGCAACTAAGAGACTACGCTTACATTCCAGGTTGAAAGTGTTTCAATCCCTACTAATGAAAACAGACGCAGGCTATTTCTGCCACGAAAAAAATAATAAAACAACATTGGAAAGAACATAATGCAGCTCAACTCTTACAAAATCTTTTGTGACTGGAGCCCTAACATGATGCAAATGGCAATCTTTTAGATCAAAACAAATAAGTGCACGCCCTCAGAATGCATTAATACCATTTGCAGATGCCCTCTCCAAATCCGTTTCACTGCATTTTAACAAACAAATACGGCAGCAGAAAACAATTCCAAAATATTTAAGTTCAATAGACGTGTCTTTATATGTTTACCGTAGAAAGATGCCGGTGTTCTTTTCTTGTAACCTTATGTGAAGGCTGGGCCTGCTTTCTATAAACCTGGTATAAAATGCATGCGAGTTTAGGAATTGAAACTCGACACGGCAAAACTACAGTTCGGACTACTGTATAAAAGCAGGTAGTAAAAGCTTAATTACCAGTAGCATTATGCTGTCTATATTGTTAAATGTGAACTCTGTAATTAAGATGTAAATTTGCTTGGGAGCAGTGAATTAAAAAGCTCTGAAATGCAGAGCAAAATGCAAGTACTCTGTAGAAACATCACAGACAAAAAAAAAGTGGATTTATCAGATTTTAAAATAAGAGGCATTTAATCGTAGTACTGTATTAGAATGTCCTCTTTAAGTGACAATTTTATAAGTGTGGATTTTGGAATCAAATCAGTACTTGGATATTAATGTCTTTATGTATAAGTATCTGTATCACTACATAAACCTAAAATACAGTTTCTACAAACTGATACACCCGTGCATGTTGGCAAAACATGAAAATACATTGTTTGTACTGAGTGTCTCTCGTGTCTGTTTATAAATTCATATCCAAAATCGGTAATTTTCAATATTTTTATGCTAAAATACTTTCAAATCTTTTCATGTGTATGTGTTTTCACATTTAAAAATCACCCAGAATGAATCCCTATACATGAGTAATTTGATAAGGTTATTTTTCAGTATCAAGTTCCCTGGAATATACTCTCCTTAAAATATGACAGCTAATCCATTTTGAAACTTACCAAAGCACAGGTTAGCTTGATTTCTATTTCCATTCATTATCTCCTAAGATTATATATTTAGATACAGGTGCTGAATGGTCTCTTTCATTTTGTCATGGTCTGTCTTCCTTTTCATGTTCTATAGTTTCTGCCACCTTGTTGGCTTGTAGCCCCCACCCCCTTCTAGACCCCTAAATAATACCTTTTTCCTTTCCCCCTGTGAACCATGGCTGCCTTTCTATCAACCATCTTTCATACAAGCGAGCAGCTCTCTTCCCTGCCAGTACTGCTTCTTGGAGAACTGTACTTTGCATGTTGATAAACAAAGCAGTTGGCTTTTTCCCCCAGGGACTGAAAGTGTCACCTCCACCAGAGCGGGGCCTGGAATTCCAACTACATTCTTGAACTTGGGTTTCACAGTTACCAATCAGTTTGGGGTAGGGGTGAAAAAAAAAAAAAGAGATTACAGTAGCAAATAAACTGAGGCTACTAAGCTCAACTTCATTTTCCTCAAGCTTTTCTATACAAATAAATAAAAATAATAGTAGGAGAAAGAAAAAAAAACATAACAAAGCAGGTATCGGTTCACTGAATTTTATCAGAGGCTATAGAGTAAGAACATGCATGCAAACACAATCTGCACTAACTTGCCAAAAGGTACAGTGCAAGATCTTACCACAAGGAGTCTACAGAAAACAGTGGTAATGGAATCAGAGAGGGGAAGGAAAAAATTGTCATGGGTGCCTGTACCAGTCAAGGGGCATTACTAAGCAGCACCTACATTTCCACGCCTCTCTGTGCACAGAATTTCCTGCCTGCTGCACACTATGCATCTTTAAGCATCTTCACATTTAAATACTATAGACATTTCAAGGCATCCAAACACACAGAATCTTAAAACACAACTACCTCAAGGCAACTGAAGAAGTATGATTCTGTGGCACTTCACAGAAGCCACAATGGTGTATTGTGTCAAATGTGTATTTACCCAAAGGAGCAACAACCTCAAGCCATGTGGGAAGGAGCAAGAATATGAAAGATTTTATTAGCTGCTAAGAATGTATTTGAAAACAAGTATACTGTGACTTTAGATAGAAACTGGGCATACACCATGGTACCTTGTTCAAAGTCTAGATGGAAAACATGTTAAGAGTTTAGAGTAAGTATCAAAATGTCATCAAAACTAAGTGATTTTATTTATTCACAGTCACTAATGAAAGAAACGCAGCTCAGATGTGCTATGCTACAGTGAGAACAACATTAGAACAACACTGTCACTACTGGATTTATACCTTTTGTCTTTCTCACTGAGAGGCACTGGGGGCATCCCTGTATATGCCAACTAATGAGTTAAAAAAATGAACACTACAGAAGTTCCAAATTCTGCTCACCTGTTTATACATAGTTGGACAAACTGTGGCAGGTTATTACTTTAAAGCCATCTGCTACTTCAGTCTGTATTTAGCATTAATTAATCCTTGTTTTTTATCTTGGGGAAAAAAGCTCACATAACAATCTCTGAATACTCCTCCGAACTTTTCCACAGCATGTTCACAAATACACAGAGCAAGGCTTCTAGCTTTTGCTGCTACACTCAGTTCCAGCATGTAAAAAATGTCTCTGTGAAATAACAGCAATTGCCTTACCATGTTACCGAACTACATTCAATTCATCTGGTCTCAAATAAATGCTCCATATTTTCTCCTCGTTTTATTTTCAAGGGCATGGGCATTTAAATGACTGCTTTCACTGATACAGAATAGAAACGGTTCACATTGCTACAAATGAAAATTATTCTCTTGATGAAACACCTTTTCCAAAGCATCTGACAAAAGGAAAGAGAAAAGGGAGGGGGAAAGGAAAAAAAAAAATGGGAGCTGCATGCGCATTGCCTGTCACCCACAGAAAAAGGTCTTCTCCCTAAAGATAATTCAAGCACACATGCTTCAATATGGATATCTCACTGTTACTCCAAGGTTTGTGGTTCTTTTTTTTTAGTGTAAGTTTCTTCACAGAAGCTGAAGTGCATTACTGTCTCAGACAGCCAAGGATAAGATGACTGAGGGAATTCAGTTGCTCTGTTTAATTAATACAGGATTATTTCACTTTCATTTTGTGAAGCTAATAATATGACTGGTGGAATGTCAGTAAAAATTAAATCATAAACTAGTGCAGTACCAAAGGGAAAACTTACTTTAGTTATGGAGTATTCCCAGCAGAAATCTTGAAAATCTTATACATATTTACACTGATAAAACACCACATGTACTTCATGGGATACTGCAAGCTTCCTACAATCCTTACAGCATGTATTTAGAGAGCAAGAGTTAACATTTTGAGATTATACATTAATAAATGAGTTGCAGTTATATTGTTTCTCGAATGTTAAGCACCACATACTAAACGCAGGAACACGTTCAAGGTCAATGTCCTATTTCAGACCTTTTCAGCAGCTCTGATATTATGATAATCACACTTAAAATGTTCCTATAGAAAGAGTAAATTAGCTCTTTTCACTAGAAGGAATATTATGATAAACAACAACTTCAGAAGAGAAAAATAAAATCAGGTTTCTTGCACCCTCCAACTAAATAAACTGATCTCCCTTACTGGGATACTTTTCCTGTCCAGAAATTAAAATCAAAATCCACATTATTCTGCACTCACATTTTTTTGGAGGCCTCACCTATGTAGAAATACCTTTCTTAAAAAGCAATTACGTTTTCTGCTAGAACCAAAACACTCCAGTTGACATCCCATTCTGGCACCTACACTGCAGTGAAACGTAATATCCCACTAAACCAGAAGGGGAAGAAGAAAACAGCATCTGCAGCTATTCCTAAGCAAGATTAGGGGTTTAGCTCCATCTAATTGAGGGATGAGAATCGTCCCTCGATGGGTCTCTTCCCACTCCCTCACCAGCCCTTCTACCTGACTTCAAGCTCAAAGTACTAAAAATAGAAAAAGAAGGTGAAGCGTAAATATTTCCCCAGTGAAAACACCAATAATCTTTACTGTGAGCTGACATAAATTGCTTGTTACACTGCCCTAGGATATCACGGCTTGAAGCAAGAGCGGGCGGGCAGACGCGCCGAGCCACCAACCATCCTCAAAGCTTCTGTAGCTCTGTTAGTGCATGTGCATGTCGCAGATGCTCCTACAACATCTGATGTGGAGCTTCTACACCTGCTGTACCAAACGCAGCCTCTCCAGCCTGCCTTGTTTCCCCGTGACTGTCCCAGCCCATCTACCATCACTCTCCTTCCTTTTTCTTTCCCTGCTTCCTCCCCACTCCCCTCACTCTGGCATTTTTATTATTAATGTTACTGCTATTATTACTGTCCAAGCATAAGCTGATCCACAGGGGAGCCTGTGTAATTTAACCCCTCAAGCACTAAATTCCTTCACATGTGCCAAAGACACAGGTTTGTTGTTGCCTCCAGCAATATCCCAGGAAGACGAGTGATGGCGATGTCATATCATCACACAGCGACTTAATCTATTGCGACACCCAGGGAACGGGTAACTGAAGAGATTTACAGAACATGCTCTCTGAATACAAAACGTTATTCCCCTTTACCAACAAACTCAAGTCACAAGAAGCAAAGAGAAACAAATTTTGCCCTCTTCCAGCTCATCATTTCCATGCCTCTCTGCTTTACCCAATCCTACCGCTGCAGTAGTTGTCCCACTGTACATCTTCGAGCTACACAACACTTTTTTCAACATTTTTGTTCTCCCTCCTTTGTTCTTCTCCTGTTCTCTGATTAGCAAACAGCCAGATCATGTTGAACTGCCAAGTAACATAGCCTCAGAAATCTTCCATCCATACCCTAGGTGACTGGAACCATCACTTACATCAGGGTTATCTCTACACATTGTCTTTACGTTGTCTGACATGTAATGCACGCTTTGAAAAACAACTGATTAAAGGGGTTGCACTTTTTTTAAGTTGCAAGGAGCACTAAGTAAAACACTCACAGTTTGGCTACAATACCAATAAGCACAAAAGCAACTGCTTCCAAGTACAGGAAACCAAGAACATCTGCTTGTTAAACAGGGATCTTCCACATGGGTGTCCTACTTTTGTTATCCAGAACTATATATTACATTGAATTATTTCTTAATAGAAGTATCTAACTGTCTTTCCAAGCTCGAGGTGAGGTTGTCCATCTTCTAACATTTCACTGACCTAGGAAGCAAGAATTTGGTGCAGAATTAACACTGGAGACAAATGAGACTAGGGAAGTATTTTCAGCTCAGGATAACCTGACTGTGCTGGTGAATTGGAGCTTTCACCATGGGAAATTACCAGCTCTGAAACAGTCAGAAGAAACCAGCAACAAAGACCGAGTTCATGTGCTCAAGAGCAAACCTCCCACCCTGTAAGGTACTAGCTACCCTCATCTCTATACACTCCAGACCTAAACCAGGCATAGACCTCCATAATGAAAGCCACTGAAATTTGTCCCTGTGGTAAGAGAATTGTAATTTTCCTATGTGCATGTGTGCCTTCTCCGAAATACATATAGCAGCTGACTAACTATGCCCTTAATACTGTAAACGTTGTACATGCGTAGACTTCAGACCAAATTTTTTCTTGGGCATGCAAGTATGCTTATAAACCAAGCACAGGAAGATGTTAAACACATAATCTTCTTTCCCCCAGTCATTACACAGAATCACAGAGCTTTAGAAGTTCCCCTCTGGAAGGGACCTCCAGAGATCATCAAGTCCAACCTCCTTGCCAAGGTAGGATCCCCTAGAGTAGTTCACACAGGAACATATCCAGGTGAGTTTTGAAAGCCTCCAGAGAAGAAAACTCTGCAACCTCTTCTGGGTAGCCTGTTCCAGGGAATATGAGTAATATGAAGACATTAAAAATTAAAGTTTTCCCAGATAGACAACTCCCAGATAAGTAACTGTATGGTTCCAGCAGTTCCAAAGAACAATGGAATTCACTACCGATTCCTCTATTCTCAGGTCCTACATCTCCATCCACCTGACAGCCAAAGATCTGATGGTCTTAAAATAAGCCTTTACAGAACATACCAGGGTGTATCAAGCTGCTGTTCATGACTGTTATATTCACATTCCACTTAATGGCGGGTGGAAGGTCTACAATACAAGTCAAAAATATGCTCTCTCTAGTAGACTAGTATGCTACCATGTTACAGGATCACATTGCCATCTTTAATACAACACATAAGAATAGCACATCAACAGACATGCCTGTGCAGTATTTTTACAATGAAAACTTTTTTTTCCCCTGGCTGTATTAGAAAATATTATTAAATGAGATAATTTAATCATAATGACACTCTTCTGCAGCTGGAGCCTTCTATTATCACCTATGTTTCTGTCCTACAACAGCCTCATTCCTATTGACCAGACAGTTACCCCTATTCAATTATTCAATCTCAAATCAATAGATTTACCTTTGTGTATAACAGTTGAGGTACAAACATTATGCATATGTTCTTTCAGTTTAATTCACACACTTGCAAATTTGGATTTACAGTCTAATTTCCTTTTTAAGAAACATGCAAATCTAAGCTTTCATATTAGGGTTGTTTGGTTTTGTTTTTGTTTTTTTTTTCTTTTTCTCCCAACAGTTCTGCCCCCATTTCAGGTATTACACTTCTAGAAACTGATCTTAACTTGCCTATGACTGAAATTTCCATCTTATACAGATAAAAAAAATGAAAAGCAAGAATTCATAGAATCATAGAATGGTTTAGGTTGGAAGGGACCTCAAGGATCATCCAGCTCCAACCCCCTGCCATAGGCAGGGACACCTCCCACTAGAGCAGGTTGCTCAAGGCCTCATCCAGCCTGGCCTTAAACACCTCCAGGGAGGAAGCATCCACAACCTCCCTGGGCAACCCGTTCCAGCGCCTTACCACCCTCACTGTAAAGAACTTCCTCCTAACATCCAGTCGGAATCTCCCCTCTTCCAGCTTAAACCCATTCCCCCTCGTCCTAACATTACTAGACCGTGTAAAGAGTCCCTCCCCATTTGTAATTGTTGGATTCAAGTATGCTGAATAAAGCAATAAAACAGTACTATGACTTTAAGGCAGATACAGTCAATATTTTGCTGCTAAAGCACTCATTCAAGGTGTGAATTGATCCAGAATCTACAGCCTCTAGACTTCCTGTAGCTGTGACACTTGTATCACAAACAATTTGGTTGGATTACTGCAGATAGGGAGGAGTGGGGAATGTGCCTATGCCTACACAAACAGACACATAGTTGTATTGTATTATGGGCTCTTGGTTATCTACCTGTATTTACACACACTAACAAAGTATTAGTAAAAAAGTAAGCTGAAGCAATACATGTATGCAGAAATTAATGACTCCATCTTTCATTCTAGTTAGAAGTGACTTAAGTAATCTTGTCCCTCCAAAGTCCCTGCTTCTCTGTTTAAGGAGCTTCCAGGTGATGTGATTTAAAAGAACACCAGCTTACAGTGCAAAATCTGACTGCCGCCTTCTCACTTGAGAGCCGGGTTTTACATTCCTTTCTCAAATAAAGGCCTAGAGCTTGAGTAGATTCCCCACCCACCCAATAGAGCACTGTAAAACAGATAACTGATTACCTGCTTCCTGAAATCACATCCACTTTGGGGCATCTAGAAAACAGATTTAATACTAGTGCCTTTACTGTACCTACTACAGTGACTGATAATGGTACCTTTACTGACCAGATAAAAGTTACAACTTACCTGAGCATAAGTTCAAATGATAATACCCAATGGAATACTGATTTCTAGGGAACACCCTTCCTGTCACCTGCCTTGAACCCATGCAAGACTACGTTCAAAACAGCTGTTAGAATAAGAAAGTCTAAAGCAGTTTCTACATGCAGCTGTTAACATAAGTGTTAAGGGACAGGCAAGAATTTCTCATACTAGTCAGGGAAACAACAGACACAAAATACTGGAAAGGCTTTTTAAAACAACATATCAAAAGGAAAAGTTGCAACTCAGTCTTCCTACTGACCTTTTTACTCCAGCTTCAGGTTATCTGCTCCTGAGACATTACCATGAACTACTCCAACCTTATTAAAGGCCATATCTCTATTCTTTAGCACTGTTTCCACTTGGTATACACTTTTTCCAGGATGCTGTCTTTCTTCAACAATGAATTTGGCAGAAAAACAAGAATCAGCCCTCTTTTACTATTATTTTTTGTAAAACCTCCCTGAACCTGATTGTGTTAGATCCTTGAATCACACTTTGGAAGATGCAACTCAGTTTCTGAATAAAGTAAAGCACTTAACCAAATCAGATTTTCATTCTTCATCCACTGAGAAGCCTGAGATTTAAGATGAAAGAGCTGGACTGCCTTTCTCTTTCCTTATACTGCAAGGTTCCTTCATTTTCCCTGCTTTCCCAGTAGATTTACTTGTAAATCTGGTGACAGCCACATTTGAAGTCGTGAGGTCTGACTCCTGACCTCAGTTATGTTAGCCCTTCCCTGCAGAAGAACTGCCCCTTGGATCACTGACTTGCTATTATTCTATGGTTAATAGACCTGACCTGTGCAATATTTTTTTTTATCTGGCTACAGTCCTATCTCTAAATTCTCTATTTTGAATGAATACCGATTTTGTGACATCAAGTCTGCTATATAATGAAATGCAAACAATGAAAAGGCTAAATCAGTTTACAAAAAATCTATTTGTCAAACAGTGTGGAGATGCTCCCAATTTAGTCTGGGCAGTGCATGCAGCTCTTGATAAGGGAGTTAAAACCAAGCCGTTCCACTGCATAAAAATAAAAGCATCTGCAAGAGAGAGAGGTTTTTCTTTTGGAGAAACCTCCCTATAACCTGTAGCTGATTTTATATTTTTAATTTTTAAAATAAATAAATAAATCACACCCACCCACCCTCGGATTCTGCAGGAATTTTCCAACAGCCAGGAGCACTGTTATATAGTAGGTAACAGCAAACGCCTCCCCAGCGCAGTCCCCTTATGTCACATTTGCATTTCTATTCAGCTACATTGCCTGACAATGAAGCAAATGGGTCTGCCTTATCTGTACAATTCTGGACAACAGAGATTTCTAAGCCATACAAAGGAACGAGCTTAACATTCAGCACTCAACACCTCCCAGTGCCCTCCTCCCCGCCCCTCCTCCCCAAGCCCTGGGGGGAATGCAGTCACACAAACACCTGTCCACACCAAAATCCTCACATGGTAGCCGAAAAGGAACCGCTTCAAAGAATAAAAATAAAAGAAAAGAAAGAGCCATCGAGACTTTTAAGGAGCTTTCCAGCTTCAAGGAAGAAAATAGCCTCGACCCTCAAGATTCTTAGCCTTTGTTTGGGCCGCAACAGAGAAGTAAAAGGAGTGACCCTGGAATGTAAAGGTAGATAATATCTAGTCAACCATTTGTGACTCCTGCTTTCCTTTTTAGGATGGTATTTAATACGGCAGATGAAATCTAGAGATCCTTTTATCAGGGAAATTTCATCTCTTCCTAGTTTTCATTAGAAAACCTTTAGCGGCGAGGCTGGCTAACTCATGCCATGCCACTGCAGTATGAGAAAATGTTCTGGTTAATCCCTTCAAAATTAATATAGTCTCATTTAAAAGTTAGAAACGACACAAGAAAAAATAAAAAAGCCTGCACAGGCTGAAACCTTCAGATCAAATTTGTGTTATGACAGGACTTAAGCAGTTATAATACAGGCTAGGGCTTTAAACAGCAAGAGAAAAATTAGAGTGACAGAGTTTTATAGATACCTGGGCTTTAGCCTGGCTTTCTGTGATATATAAATATATATGTGTCTGTACATATTGTATCAGGCTTATTGGCTCTCTCCCTTACTCTCAAGTGCTCAGGGTAACAAAATACAACGTGGAGTAACAATGCACAGTGCGGAATGCCAGAAACTTCCTTGTGGAAAGGGTTATCCATGGTCATTGCTATCTACAGAAGTAATCTGGGTTAGCAGCACGGAGTGTGGGGGGGTGGTGTCTGTCTTTTTGTCCTATTTAGTATATCCTAAAGCATAATATACATTTTATGCAGCATACTGAATTTTACATTGCTGGCTTATACTTTAATTGTCCTGAACTTCCAGGTAAGGTTATTCTTTGCTGTTGAACAAATGCTGAATTTCTCCCCAGAGGTGGTTGCAATGAGTGGTGATTCTCTCTTTTTCCTCACTCACACAGTTTTGAAGATTTACAGGCACGAATATCATCATGTTAACACAAAATGGTATTATTATTGCCAGAAAAACAAGGCTGTAAACCAGAGAGACAGTAGAGAAACACAAAATGCTTACTCAGATTCAAAGGAAACAACAGAGCTCCTTATAACAACCCAGTGTTCTTAATTTCACTGCTACTGATTCTTCAAAAGCTGCTGTCTGTTGTTGCCTTTGCCTGAGTTGGAACAGCAGGTTAGAACACACTCTGCTTCTTCAAGCGCTAGTAAGAGAACAGACAACTTTTATTATCCTTAGCACTGAAAATGGCTTTATTGCTGAGGACGTATGAAAGTACCAATTGTCCTGGTATCATATCTCCTAAAGCACTGCAGATCCCTCAAATGCTGTCAAGCTAACAGATCACTTCTTCCCCCAACTGTGCAAGCATACAAGCAAACTTCATACGAGATGTGTGCATATGATGCAGTGCAGAGAAAAACATAGTCCTTAAACTTGCTACAATAAAAATAAAATCCATAGGCTAAGGTTAAATAATTGCTACTAACATGTTAGGGTTTTTTTTTTTCTAGACTGCAGTGTTAGAGATATTATATCACAGACTACTAACCTATTGGATCTACTTGTGTCTGTTGATTTATTGGTATAGATAGTAGCTGGATAGTTAAGAAGAAAAGTACTCAAGGAAAACATTTTCCACAGAATTGTCCAAGCTCTGCTTGAATCTCGAGTCAAATCATCTAATTGCTATGCAAATGAAAATAACCCCTTCCCTCTGCCCCCTCACAAACATGCTAGGATAAAAGTTGTAGAACATTTTTGTGACTGCATTTATAGTTTATGCCTGTGCATTGCATCTTGAAGATACCCATCATCATGCTTTCTACAAGCCTGTCCCTTCTGGAGTAGAGTAAGTAACACAGCCGCCACAGAAGGATTAGATGAGAAATTCAACTAATTAATGAACCCTGCAGGCAAAACATAATTTCTTCTGCCCTTTGGGGCATTTATGAGGTCAGCTGTTTGGCTGGGGTTTTTTCAGGTCATACTCAGTGGTCTGTCAACATACACAGGATTTGTAAGAAAATAGCAGCCACATAAAATTCACTTGTCCTCACTATCAGGCCAAACAACATGGTGCATTTTACCTCCTTCCCACACTAAGGAAAGAACTGCTCAGGCTAATTCAGCTTTATGGAAATATGCTTCTCTAGTGTTACTTTGTTCTTTCATGGGCAACAGTTTAGAATCATGAACACAGTATTTCCTGTTTAAGAAAATATTCTGGAACACAGCTTCAAATATTCTGGAACACAGCTCTGTTCGCCCACCTCGCTCTGCTGTCTTTCTGATGATTGCTTTTCTGGGCATCACATGGCACAGTTTTCTTCCATCTGCCAGGGAAGTTTCCCAAGAAGTACACCAACTTCATGAAATGAGGAATCTGAATAGGAGACTTGTTCAGAGAGAATTCAGAAAAGCAATCAGCTCACCTCATCTGTTTCTCTAGCAGTATGTGCACTGTTACTATCCAATGGCCTCTTTGGTAATAAACTTGTCCCACCTCCCATCTGCTCCTCTTGCTGGCCTCCTGCCACTTCAGCCTCAGTCCTTTCCTGTCTTCAAGATGTCATTCAACTTCGCTTGCTCCCCTACCCATTTGTTTCTCTTTCCAAGTGAGATCAAGCATACATCTTTCTATGTCTCTCGCTCCAGCCTTTAACTTCTGCTCCATCTTTTTAGTAAGTGTCTATGTTTCTGCTCCATTTATCATAGTTGGCAGTATGCACTATGCAGGTGTCAAGGAAACCAAGAGAGAGTTCACTATTCATGATACTGCCTTTTCAGCCTTCTTGTGGTTTGCCATTGAGTGTCAGCTCCTTAACACTAAGCTATATGTTGAGAAGAATGTGTATCAGTTGAAGACAGATTACTTTAAGCCAATACATGGGCACATAACGAAATAAAGCTGTTTTAAAGTAAGACTCTTCCAGCCTCACTGTGATCTCCTTCTATATTATTTTTCCTTTTATTTGTTCATTATCTGATCTCTTATGTCATCTCTACAGCTTTTTTACTTGCTAGGTAAAAATAAGTATTGAAGACATTGCACAATGCTGGATGTAACATGCACTCACACCCCTCTGTAAACGTGAATGCCTAATGCTTGACTTCATTAAGTGCCTCCTTTTTCACATCAGTATGGACTTGTGTTTCACTAATTTTAATCCATCTCAGAAAAAGGAATGTCTTTGGCTCAGCAGGAAAAAAAGGTGAAAACTAATTCGGAAATACCTAGCTGTCTTTCTACAAAGATTGAGAACAAAGGTCCACCCATCTCCTTCACTGTCCGGAGCAGGGAGGAGACACAGCCTTCCCTGAGACTGAGTTCAAGAGATCTGTGTGCCCCACTACCATTCATAACTCATTGCTTCTAAGGACAACACTCAATTCCACAAACACACAACAGCAAAGTTGCATTCATATCCTGGAAAACTGGTTTCATCCACTTTCACACCTGAGAGAAAATTCCCCATGTCTGCAATACTTCAACAGGATACAAGCAACTAAAAGCAATTGCAGCATTAAATGCTCAAATCCAGTTGAAGCTATGGCTTTAGGACTGGTGACAAAGGGGCCACGGGGTGGTTGGGAGGTGTGGGGTGTGTGTGGTTTGTTTGTTTGTAAGGGGATTTGTTTTGGTTTGGGGTTTTTTTGTGGAGGGTGTTTGTTTTCTTACTTGAAAACACTTTCATTCTGGCATTTCAAGTACAATGAAATGTCACTTCACCATAACCAGCACAGTACTAAAAACAACTTTATCATCCCAAGAATCTAGTTTAGCAAAGACAGAGAGTTGGCTTGAAGAGAACTCACAAAGTGCTTGCATGGAGACAGTTTTCAGGACAGAAAGCTCTTTAGACAAATGCCATTTAGAGATAAGATGAAACCAGTGGAAGAACTGACCACTGAGGTAACGATGGATTGTGGTAGTTTCTGGATTACTTGATATTTTTCATTGTGGCAGTACATTGTGAAATAGGTAATGTACCTTGAATTATTTTGCATAAAGCCAAGTACAAAAGTTTTCATGCCAAGAATTTTACTGATAATATACAGTCAAGTATGACAATCACTATAGTCCAATTTAAGATCAAATGCAACAAATTTTTTTCTACACCAGAAGTGCACACATCCAGCATGGATACAATTTACAACTTTATGCTCTATGTGGCAAAGAACAGAGGATAGAAACCTCTTATAATAAATAATTTCTAACACTTCTGTGCAAGCCATCTGCCCACCATTAGTGTGACAACAATAATAAAGGTAGAATTTGTCCTACAGTAGAAGAAAGTTCTCAGTTTCTGGCCGAGATAAGCATCAGCAAAAGCACAGTTTAAACTTCTTTGCCTTACCAATACTATGCATTCCTTAAAACAAGCCTCCAAATTGATTCTGTGACTAGCAGAGCCCCAACTGACAACTTTTCACATCTTCTTTCACAGAAGGTCTGTGGAAGTGAGAAGGACTATTCATGTATGTACAGATATAAAACTAAAATCAAGGTCCTAACTTAAACATTTACATTTAGTTTATCACCCTGCAAAAATTCTCAGGTAAGTAAACCTTCCCATTTCTCCAACATCTTATGTTGCCATTTGAAATTCAATTCTGAACTTTTAGACAAGCTGTTTACTAGACTTTTCCATCTTTTGCTTGAAGGCAATGAAATATCTTCTAGCCCCCAATCATAGTATCATAGTATCATCAGGGTTGGAAGAGACCTCACAGATCATCAAGTCCAACCCTTCACCACAGAGCTCAAGGCTAGACCGTGGCACCAAGTGCCACATCCAATCTTGCCTTGAACAGCTCCAGGGACGGCAACTCCACCACCTCCCTGGGCAGCCCATTCCAGTGGCCAAGGACTCTCTCAGTGAAGAACTTTCTCCTCACCTCGAGCCTAAACTTCCCCCGGCGCAGCCTGAGGCTGTGTCCTCTCCTTCTGGTGCTGGCCACCTGAGAGAAGAGAGCAACCTCCCCCTGGCCACAACCACCCCTCAGCTCTATCATTTCATAGACCACTATACAAAGTCCTCACTTTACAAAAATACTAGAATATGCAACAGCTTTATATACTGTAACCTATTTTCTGCCACTCTTATGTAACCTGAAAAAAAAAATCTACACCTACAGAAGAAGCTGAACAGCATGGAGTAAGTCAAGGTTATGGCCAAAAGGGCAGAAAAAGTGCAGGATAACTACCCACTGGGAACAGGTAACACAACTTATTGGGCAACATACAATGGCAGATTATAATGATCTAATGAAAGGATGCTTCTCGTACCCTGAAAGACAAGGACAACACAAGACAATGACCCATCCAATTATCTCTACTCTTATTTTATTCCCTATCCTTCAGTCAACTGTCTCAAGCACAGGACGCACCCTCTTAAATTGATCCTACGTTCATTCCATTTATCCCTTTACAGGTATCCTCATTTTATTCTGGTCCACTCAGTGTCTGGCACAACCGAGAAAAACAAATTAATATGAGCATAAAAGTCTAGCAGACTCAGTCTGTAAGGAGCTTACCATGTAGTTCCCTTTCCCAAAGTGCTGTTAACTAGCCCCTGTGATAAAAAAAAACCCAAAACAACTATTTAGTACCCCATGCCATCATGTGCAGTGGGGCATATCCACACCCTGTTGACCACCACTCTGTAGTTGTTTGTGTTGTCTCTCTGGTTCAACAAGTCTGTGCTGATGGCACCTGTTAAAGCTGCTTCAACTAAGCTGTTCTGCATTTGTCTGGCTGGATTTGGACTTCCCGGATCTCTGACTGAATACAAAGTGGTTTGAAAAAACGGTGTTTGGCAACAAGCACAGTGGGGAGTACACTGTGTGTTGGTATACAAGAGCACAATGTGTTCTTCATAACATCACTGAGGGAGCATGCTGCTTGAATCTCTCTGCTGTCGAGATCAAAATGGTCTCCTTTGTTGTCAGCTGTTTAATAGCAGCTGTTTAATGTAATTCCAAATGATCTGCTTGAATGAAGTTGTCATTCTTGCAGTTCACTTTAATGTGCTAAGGAAAAAAAAAATTCCACGGCCTGGCCACATTATTTTTTCTATTGTTCTTCTGAAAAGTTGCACACTCTCACATTTCCACAAGTGTATCAAAACAGTAAAATTCTCCTTCCTCAAAATAAAACAATGAATTTTAAAGCGGGCGGGGGGGGGGGGGAGGGGGGGAATCAAATATTTATCTCAAAGCATATTCCTTTCAGACACTTGTGCATGTTTTGATTAAAGGTATCTTTGCTACTAAAAAGTCACACAGAAAAAGATGTAGTGGACTTGTCGGCAAATAAACCACAAAAAGGAGTATCTATTTCTAGATGTATTTGAAGACATGTTCCCCTAATGGGGATTATGATTTATTTTTACATTTCATAGAGGAAAAAGAAGTTGCAGTAGAATGTTGATAGAGGAAAAAACATAGGTAGTCTGCCCGATGACGCAATTTAGCTTATAGCAATGCACTTTCCTAAAGCATGTGGGTTTTGTTAAGATCCATTTAATGCCAAGAGTGATAATAAGGACCATAATCTGCAGAAATATTTGCAGTTCTCTACTGAACAATAGAGGGCACTAATGCTTCTAATCTGGCAAACGCATCACGCTTCAGACAGTCAAAACAGCGGTGGGTACTCGCAGCACCCAAACCGCATCAGCTATGCTAAATACGTAGATAGTAGAGAGAGGATTTCTGTCTCTCAGAAAAGTTCTCTTTGTCCTTTAAACTTTCTTCCCCCCCCCGCAGACAGTAGGATGTGATAATAACAAGCTAATACTTGCAGCCTTTCAAAGTGTTATTTTCTTTTGTTCGTTGAACAAAGAAGACAACTTTTCCTCATACAAATCCCTCTTCTGTGTATTTTCTCACCACATTCCTGTCTGTTTACCTATAGCTCTGTGCACTGTTAGATGCAGAAGCCAAAGGATGCTGCGTAACATGTGCATTACCTATGTTCCTAGCAAGCTAATCTAGGAAACTACAAACTGCTGCAAACATCAGCAACTGGGAGATATTGGGCTACTACCTGAAAGCTCATAGTTAGAAGGGCTTATCAAGGGGTCTCATACCACTAAAGCATTTTAATCAGTTTCACATAGCTCCAAAAAGATGCAGCTATTGAATATGGTACACAGAGACAAGTGTTTTGAAAGGTTCTGCACCTTGAACTACCTTTTCCCTATAAACATGAAAACCATCAATTTAGAAAACAATTCTACCTTTTTTTCCCCCCAGAATAAATCTCAAGAAGATAAAAACTTTGTTAGAACTGTTGGTAACCAAACACTATCTACTTTTTTTCAAATGCTTACCAGGCTCTCTCATTGCTATTCCAAGACACAGATTTATTTCTTAGCTTTGGAGATTGAAACATTGGCAAGAGAGACTTAAATACCAAACACAAACTAACAGATTGTTGTGAGTATTGTGAAAAAAAGGAATGGTAAATGAATTTTGATTAATTCAGAATAGCTGCTCAGAATAACCATTCAGAATAACATAATGAATGGAATGCTAATATTCTGGCATGGCAATTTCAGCACATATTTTTAATGGAAAAAAAAAAATTAAATGTATGTCCCTGTATACACTGCTGACAGAAAACTCTTCATGAATTGTACCACTTGAATTTTGACTCAATTTCAGTAGAAGTGCATCAGCTTTTCAAAGATACCAAGCTCTAGCAGTTCCTAATGATATCAGTAGCTTGTTCAAGTCAAACAATGCAGCTTTAAGGCCACGTTAGTAATTGGGCTCAAATCTGAAAGCTGCACTCCTGTTACTTCCACTACAAAGGCAAGATACAAACAGCTTGAGAAAATAACGTTCTGTCCTGAGCCAGTATGAAATAAAGTGAGTTTCCACCTTCCAATCTGGAACTCTTAAAAGACTTTCTGGCCCTGGATCTGAGATAGTCAATGCAAGTACCAGACATTCTTTTATTTGACTATACCAAAAAGGTCCAAAGCCTACACACTATTCATCCAACCGTCACTGGACTGTATTGACATCTAAAGATTATTCCTTAACTTCAAAGGAGTTTGTATTGCTTAGTTTCTCTCTCTTCCNCATCTTAAATGTAACCTTAATGCAAGCATTCTGCCTTTTCTAGCTTTAATTTTTTGTGCCATTCAAGAGATTGGCCTTTGCATATTTCTCCATTTCTTTCAAGCAGCCCTACAAGAAACTGCAAAACAACAAGCAAAATACAAATGGTGCTATGAGGGATGATCATTCCAATTCAGCATGTTACATTAAGTGCTATTATATCTATGGCACCCCATTGTGTATTATTTACTGTTCTGGGAGACAACTAATATTGAGACACAAACAGTATCTGTGATGCTATCTAAGACCAAATCAAGCACATCCTGGGCCATAGAGGCAGACAAATTCTTGCGTACTCCTATGCCAAGAGTGTAAACAGAGCTACGAATGCTAAGTTTATATACATTGAAACTGGAGTGAGCCAGTAGGCATGGAAAAGCACCAGACATAATGCACATGTAGAATACCTCAAAAAGAAACAAAAATTAAACCAGGATGAAGACAGGAACTTTTGATGGGCTGTATTTAAAAGAATTATTCTGAGCAACTCATTGCTGCTTTATTGTAGTAATTCTATAAGAATGTTAAACCCACAGGCAAAAAAAAAAAGTAATCACAAATTGTGTAACAATTCAAGTTTCTATTACTTTTCTCTCTGTATCATAAATTTTCCTTGCCTAGCCTTCAGGAGTTAAGCAATGACCACTACCCCTACTACCATCCTCTATGTCACAATTGGCTGTCTTGTGGTAGCCAAACCCTTATCTAGGTCTAAAGCTATGCTGGTGTGCTAGTTTGAGCCTAGCTAGCATGTTTTGGTGAGAAGAACTAGATGACAGGCTGTAAAATGAAAACAATGGTGTCTACTTCCCTCACAGTCTTGCTGGGATGTGTAAAGAAGAAAGGCAAAACAAAGATTACAGCACGGGCACTTGCTTCTTCTCTTCGCTGGGGAGCTTTGCCTGCTGGGGANGGATACCCAAACCATCACAGCTGGCTTTAAAAAAATACTTATGGAAAAAAGAATACTAAAAATAAGTTTATTACAAAACTGTTGGATGTGCAAAAGCATAGGTTCCAAATATTTTGAAGGACATGTGATATGATTTGTCTTTGTTACTCAACGCTATGTCTAAGTTTTCTCCAATGGTTGTCCAGCATTTCAAAGTACTGATTGCCCTGTTTGTCATCTCAACATTATTTTCCTGCCATTCTCCACACTAGACGAAGAGATCCAGATACTACCTTGATACAGGTCTTGGAATTTACTGGTTTCTAACCCACAATTTGTATTTGATGGATACTTGGCCAAATTTTATTACTCGTTAAATCACTAAATTTAGACTCTGAAGAATTTACTTCAACAGAGTTAGAATGGCCTCATATCAGTGCAAAACTAATCTAGAGACTAATGAAATAAGAAAGGATCTTTATCAAACAATGATTCTAGCAAGGTCATTTTTGTCCTTTTCATTTTATTATTGACCTGCCTGGACCAATAACGAACATGTCTTGGATATGCTATAGGAAGTATTGAAACTACAGTTAGGCACAAGTGCTTAGGCACTAGAAACTTCCACAAACCATCAAAAGTCATAGAAAACATGTACATAGACACACCACCCAAATAAGCATTTTTACAGAACTTTGACACCATCTTTGTGTCATGAATTCAGACACTTCATCTGGTACAGCCAGATGTAGAGGTATTAAAAATTGCAGGAAATGCTAGATGTTGTTTCTTGCATTTCCTTTACTTCATCCTTCAATTTCTTTCTGCAGCTAGTAATTTGCTCTCTGTCCTGGTTCATTAATAAAAGGGTTCATGTTAATAACCACAGGGAGATTTAAAAAGTAAATAATAAAATCCAAGATGCTGGAAAGAGAAGTAAATTCAACAAAACTCTCTAGCCTTAAAATGAGGAACACTAGACCTTTCTTACACCTTAAAGAGTGATGGGCAGTTATTCATCCTGAGATTAATTCTCACCAAGGATTTTTCCTCTAAAAGAGGAAAAGAAGGAGCAGAGAAAGTAGATGTTTGCATTACAAAGGCGCACTATTACCAACGCCTGGCATCAAAGCTGTCTGCTCTCTGTACCAATGAGACTTGCAGTGCTGGAAAGGTAAGTGCATTCCACATCTCCAGAATCCCTAAAGCAATAGCTAGTTTTCAAAACAAGAGGTAAGTTAATCAGCAATTTGCAGAGTGTATCCTTAGGGCCAAAAGCACTCTCCTACTCACCATCCCAGTTCTTCATGTCAATAATACAGAATTATTATTTTTTAAATTATTACTAACTCCTGATGCTGAAACATAAGAAAAGCCTGGATGAGGCACTTAGTGCCACGGTCTAGTTCACACAGAATCACAGAATTAACCAGGTTGGAAAAGACCTCTAGGATCATCCAGTCCAACCTATCACCTAACCTTTCTAATTAACTAAACCATAGCACTAAGTGCCTCATCCAACCTCCTCTTAAACACCTCCAGGGATGGTGACTCCACCACCTCCCTGGGCAGCCCATTCCAATGCCAATCACTCTTGCTGCCATAGATAGGTGAGGGTGATAGGTTGGACTGGATGAGCTTGGAGGTTGATTCTATGATTAATAACAAAAGACCACTGCATCCCCCCAAAACTATGAATATCCTTCCTTTCAAACACAAATCTCTTCCTTAATAAAAGGACATGACTTTGAAGTGGGTTTTTTGTTTGTTTTTTTCTTTTTCCATAAGCAATATACAGAAGTTCAATTATTCATAAGAGAGACTAGTCATGTAAATACCATCTGAAAGACTGAGCACCATGTTGCCAAAACACATCTTAAAGCACAAAGGATGATTTTAGCCTAGCCCTTCCTTGGAGGGTGTGATCTCAGGAACTCTGGCTGGGGAAAACACGGTTCATAAATCAGCATTTACATCATGTGAGAAGACCATTTACAGCACGTTAGAACATACAGCACAAAGTTTTACAACAGGAGATTTACAGCAGCCAGAGTTGATAGCACAAAAACAAAAGGACAGAGCTCTGATCTATCAAGAGATAGCCTGAAAAACAAAGTTTAACTCCTGAAAAACCTAGTCCACATAGAACTGATGCTCTGATTCCTCTAGAAAGGCCAAGGTGCAGCTATATTCAGGGAATTCACTGCTTCTTTCAGTACGTCTTCATAAGGAGCATCTCTCGCTCTTTAAAACAGCAATTCTGCTCAGTTCAATCAGAAACAGGGAATGATTTAGTATTTCTGTTGGCTGGTTATTTATAAGAGATCTACTCTAGATTAGTCCTGCTTGAGTGGCATCATAAATGGCTCCATTCCCCAGCAGTAGTCTACTTCAGATGGGAACCTGACAACCTCTACTTAGTGTGTCTTTCACAGTACACAATGAAGTGTAAAAACTGCTGTGAAAAAGCCTGTGTTTCAAAACAAACCATCTCGGTAATAAGCACTTAAAAACTCTTTTTTATTAATATATTTCTTTGTGTACAAAACAAAAGCTTAACGCTACAGCAGGCCTTTGACAATATTTTTGTCGGGTTTGTTGGGTTTTTCTTTCTCTAAACGAAGAACTGCAGAAGCTTTTAAAAGGTCCAAAATCAATCATTTGAAATACAGCGTTAAAGTGAAGCATGTGAAAGGGTTGGTTTTCCCCTCCTCAGAGCTTAATAACGTGGGGTTTTCAACCAAAAAGCTTAATCAAAATCCAAAGTGGAAATCCTAAATTAGTAAATATTGAATTTAACCACTTTTCTATCTCAGGTATTAGCAAATACCTTTGGTCTACAGAGATACAGCCCCTTCTAATCCTTATCAGAATTTGCAATTAAGACTTCAGAGCTACAGATATCTGTACACAGCTCTGTACACAGCTCTGCTCTCTTATTTTTAAATAATTGGACCCAAATCAAATCAGTCTTCAAATACATTGAAAAGTAAATGTCTGATGTCTAATTGAACTAATAGATAACACTCTTTTTAATACTGTTAATGCTTACCGTGGGCTTCACACAGACAGGAGCAAGGGGAAGGAGAGAGTTAGAAAAAAAAGCTGCATAGCAAACCTTGCCATTATATTACCACCATGCAGCAACTCGGAATGAAGATAGACTAAAGGTAATATTTACAAGTTATTTGGTGAAAGTTACAAATTAGATTATATATATGAGTGTATAATAATACTATTCTAAGTGTATTGTGAGTTAGATTCTTCTCTTTCACTGATCGTCACCTCCAACAGGACGTTGTTAAGAGCCTGAAAATGAAGCACTTAGGAGTTTTCTTTTCCAATCTCTGGTGGGCTTCTCTCAGTTTATCGCAAATGAACAATCGTGTTGGAAGGGGCACCGTCTGTTTAATGTCATTAGTGATTGTTTCATAAAACAAACAGCCGCTCTGCCATTCTGCTGCGGTTAATCTTAAATCTAAACGTGGCGGCACTTGGGGAGAGTCTCAAACATGGTTTGTTCTAACCAATGCAGGGCTCTTAATCTATTGCAAGTCAAGGCGCTTATCTCTCTGCTCAGCTCAGAGCGGTGATTTCTTTGTCCAAATATCAAACCAAACTCGGTTAATATCATGCTTCCAGCCTTTTCCCAAAGATTTTTTTTCTCCTCCTAAATTGTGGCCAAAGCCTAAGGCATATTTATTTATTGCTTATACCATTTCATGCTTATTTTTCAATATTAGCAAAGTCAAACTGTTTGCAAGTTATTGCACAAGGGTATTTCAATGAGCTTAATCAGCCAGGTGAACTGATAACTTGGGAGATTTACCTAATTATGCTGGAAAAAAAAAATCATTCATTCTAGATTAAACCTACAACAGCAGACGTGTTTAAAACAACTGAGGGTTTTTAGACAATCCAAAGGGGCATTATAATCACCTTAAACTTTCATTAGTGATTATGGAAGCAAAGGTTGTCCCTCACTTCACAGGATCATATTTAGAGTAGTAGCACTCATTTAAAAAAGGCACCACATAAAACCAACAATGACCAAATCCCATGCTGAAGAAAGTATCACAATAGCTTTTCCCAAGTGCCTCATGCCATATTTTGCTGTAAGTAAAACAAGACTAAGTTTATCCCAGACGCTTTTCAGTGCCACCACATCCTTAGCTGGCACACAATGGTAGACACATTTTGGCAGCTTACATATTCAGGACAATTCACAGAATCATAGAATCAGCCAGGTTGGAAGAGACCCCCAAGTTCATGCAGCCCAGCCTAGCACCCAGCCCTATCCAGTCCAACAGGCCATGGCACTAAGTGCCTCATCCAGGCTTTGCTTGAACACCTCCAGGGAGGGCGACTCCACCACCTCCCTGGGCAGCCCATTCCAATGCCAATCACTCTCTCAACACACGTTTGCAAGAGTATTAGGAAAAATCTAGAGGTAACATGTATGTATATACAGGATATTTTAAACTTTATTCTCACTTGTTTTAAATCTGTTTTGAGTCTAGGATGAATTCTCAAGTCCTGAACTTGTAACAAATGCATTTGAATGTTTCAAAGTCAGAAGAAAACATTTTCTTTTAAATAGGTGGAAATCTAAATGAGTAACAGGACAGATACCTCTGCTGGCAAGTGCTCATGTGGTGGGGGATGTGGATAAAAAAGGTTTTGTTGCTATAGCCTGAAGCTTTTTTCCCCCTCATCCTTATTGTTACCAATCTATCATGCTCTATGCTCTGAAAAGTGGAATAATCCTGAGCATTTGCTCACCAAGAAGAAAGAATAAATAAACTAAAAAAAAAAAAAAGTCAAGTAGGAGCAGCGTTCACCTCTTTGAAAATTCTTAGAAGTAAGCAAACGTTGTGGCAGGCAAACACTGGTGGGCAGGTACACCAGAAATCTCTTCTAAAATGCCTCAATGCTAATTCCTATAGAGTTGATGTATACATCCCTTGGTTAAATTTAGCAAGCTGAGCTGCAGATCCATGTCAATATGGTGAAAGTTTGCCAAAAAAAAAAATTTCTCCTCCTTCATTTAGAAACGCAAAAGAAAACAAACACAGCAATACACCTAAGTCCCTACTCATTTGTGCTCTATCCCTCAGCACTTGCATTAAACTCCTCTAATAAACTCAAACAATTGTCTTTTTCAATACTCTTTCACTAAAAAAAAAATAAAAGAGAGAGTTGTGTGGACAGAGAGGAAAAAAATCAATTCAACTCAGGTTTTTCCACATCTTCATATCACTTCCCATCTCAACTGGCTGGAGTAGAATTTCAATTAACTGGTAGGAGTCCAAGAGAAGCCAGGCTGCCTCTGTTCCTCCTGGTCATGCCCCATAATTGTAGAGGGACCTGCATTTTTCAGCCAATGACACGGCTTACAAAAATAGATACACTGAGTTATTTGATAAAGGAACCAAAGCCTGTCACTCCTGTTCAAGTGCCAAACAACATGAGAGTGAGTAAGATTGTGTTCAGATCCCAAACCAGCCAGCCTTATTACCCTATAGAACTATCTCATGTTAGGAGGAATAAGAAAAAAATAAAAATAAAAAGAGGGTGCGAGGGTGGTGTGGGAACAACATCACAGACAAGCCAGTCAGTTTCAAACCCTCCTTTTTTGGAGGAAAATTAACTGAATCATAGAATCACAGAAACAGTCAAGGTTGGAAGGGATCACAAGGATCATCTAGTTCCAACCGCCCTGCCACGGGCAGGGACACCCTACCCTAGATCAGGCTGCCCACAGCCTCACCCAGTCTGGCCTTAAACACCTCCAGGGATGGGGCCTCAACCACCTCCCTGGGCAACCAAGTCCAGGCTCTCAGCACTCATGCTGAACAACTTCCTCCTCACCTCCAGCCTGAACCTACCCATCTCCAGCTTTGCTCCATTCCCCCTAGTCCTGTCACTCCTTGAGAGCCTAAAAAGTCCCTCCCCAGCCTTTTTGTAGTCCTCCATAAGATACTGGAAGGCCACAAGAAGGTCACCTCAGGGCCTCCTCTTCTCCAGACTGAACAGCCCCAACTCTTTCAGTCTGTCCTCACAGGAGAGCTGCTCCAGCCCTCTGATCATCCTCATGGCCCTTCTCTGGACATGCTCCAGCACGCCCACATCCTTCTTGTAATGGATGCCCCAGAATTGGATGCAGTACTCCAGGTGGGGTCTCACCAGAGCGCAGTAGAGGGAAACTGCCATGTTTCCAGCTTGTTGCACCTCCATAACCTCTCCAGTGTAAGACAGAAGTGTTACTTTTTACTGTCTCCCTAGTAAAATTATTCTAAAGATCAATTGCCAAAGCATGGCTAGGAAGAAGAAATAACTGCTAACAGCCCTGCACCAAAATTTTGGGCAAAGAGGCTTACAACTCTGAAGAGTTACTAAATCTAATCTCTAAGATATTTTACTGTACAACTAATTAATCCTTTAAGGAAAAGGGAAAAAAAAAGACACACATTCATGACCAAGTGGCTGACAGAGTCTCTTTGTGACCTCATTTCTGTCTATAACTACCTGAAGGGAGGTTAGCCAGATGGGTGTTAGTCTCTTCTCCCAGGCAACCAGTAACAGAACAAAGGGACATAGGCTCAAGTTGTGCCAAGGCTGGATGTTAGGAGAAAGTTCTTCACAGAGTGATTGGCATTGGAATGGGCTGCCCAGGGAGGTGGTGGAGTCACCGTCCCTGGAGGTGTTCAAGCAAAGACTGGATGGGGCATTTAGTGCCATGGTCTAGTTGATTGAATAGGGTTGGATGATAGAGTGGACTGGATGAGCTTGGAGCTCTGTTCCAACCTGGTTGATTCTATGATTCTATTCTATGAAACAGTTAAATACTCATACTTCTATTTACTCTTAGAACTAACTACCAACACAGATCCTAGCATTTTTCTTCTTTTCTTCATTAGAATTAATTCTGAGCATCAGAGATATCCAAGTCTATAGCAACTCAAACAGAAATATTAAATCCCTCACAACGCTCAATATTTCCTCATTATACATGTCATATAATATTACAAACCATATTTTCACTGGAATGTGTAGAGGTGCCTGTCCTACATAGTCCCACAAGTGAATATGACAAGAGGAGTGAGTACTGTTCTAGCAGTATTTCATGCTTGCCATGCTACAGGTGTGTCCTACACTTAAGAGATAAATAAAAATTAGGTCACTGCTCAAAGGAGTGTCACCTAATGCACCAACATATTAGGTTAATATTTTCTATTTTATAAGCTAGAACTTGTACCCAGTTTTAAAGCTCCATTATTGAATAAGCCAGTGAAAACAAAGCCATAATTATTGAGTGTAGCCTTTCCACTTTCAATGGCCAATCCAGGTCACCTGAAATATATTCTGGTGAGAGTAAAATCAACCAACAACTCCCTGCAGACCTTGCAGACCCACTCCCAGACTCAGACCTTAGAGTCCAATCGCAAACAAGGTCTATTTCCTCCTTTCTCACATGTTAAATGCTGTCATACAGATTAACCCCACACACTTGTCAACTGCCTTTCCTACTGCAGACTTGGATTCATCTTCTGCAGCAGCTATAGACAGACACTAGCAGGACTGCTACTGAAGCTGGAGGCAAAACTTGAGTAAACGACAGCACCGTGATGCTGTTCTCCCCCTCTCTCAGCAGCTGAAAGACATCCATGAAGACCTTGTTCAAGTGGTAACAACAAAGAACCAACAGACAACGCCCAGCAGAAACAACACAAAGCATTCCTTGATCACCATGAGCTTTGGACTTATTTGTATTTGGATAATAAACCAACTCCTTGCATCCATCCTGGAAAACTTAGGCTACATTCTTCTTTCTCAATAAAAACATCTCTATACTGCCAAACAAGTAACAACTCAGAACATTGGGGTTAGTAACTCTTCAAATAAAATAACTCCTGCAAATAATCACCTCCCAGTTTTATCCTTTTTTTTTTCCTTCAATCTCACTTCTTTCTCTTGCTTCTCTTGACTTCTTATTATCTTACATATTAATTCCCCCTATTTCGTTCTGTTCATTCCACTCTGCCTTTTCTACCCTCTATCTTCATGGATCCTCCCCTTTGCCTGACTGAAAAACGTTAATTAAATCTGAATTACAAAAGTCTAACTTAAAAAACCATGACCAAATACTCTATTCAGCCATGACTAAAAAGAAACACAACCTCAAATCAAAATGCCACACAGAGTCATGGACACATGGTCCCACACATACAAACACGCAGGCATTTATGCCGGTTGGAAGTTCAAAGACCTGTGTGCTTTGTTTATTAATAATATGGGCACAAAGCAAAAAGAAACACTCAAGACTACAGCCTAAAAGGCCATCCTGATAGGCTAATCTGAAGGCAATCACCAAGAGTATTATATTGCAACTTATCAAAAGGCTATTTAAACAGTGAGATACAAGCCCTTTAAACAATGTAGACACTTGGACTTTGTAACAGAGGTTGCCATACAGATCAGGCTGGCTTTGATTTCTTAGTACTGTAAATATGGAAAATTGAAGTAAAGTCTACCCTTTTAATTGGCACTCTGGGCAGTTTACTTACTCAGCTGAACACCTTCAATGAATGAAATTCCCACAGGAAAGAAGGTTTCATAATCTGTTCACTAGGAACCCCAGATACTATTGTACAAAATGCTATTATAATAAATGTCCCTTCTTCCTGACTATTAACTTGTCACTATAACTCCCCAAACCTGTTCTCTAGTTGGTCTTAGTGTCTTCTAAACTGTCCCATCTTCAGGCTTTGAATTTAATGGGGTTTTTTTTGTCTGAAGGTCATAGAATCAACCAGGTTGGAAGAGACCTCCAAGCTCATCCAGTCCAATCTATTACCCGGCCCTAGCCAATCAACTAGATCACAGCACTAAGTGCCTCATCCATTCTTTTAAAGATTGGAGGTTTCATCCCATAAACCACAACACTGTGTCTTTTAAAGAGTTATTTAAAAAATACCTAGGATGCATCAAAATGAGATTGATCAATTTTTCTAATTTTTATACTGCTCTATTTACACTTGCTCTGGAGCATCTTCTTCTGTGGCATGTTCTGCTCATTAATCTTCAATTAGTTTCCTGTGTCAAGTGTCATCTTTTAAGAAGCAATACAGACTGGTAACTGAGGAAAATAAAAACTAACTTCTTTTGCCTGATTTTGCCAAGCACCACAGCATGCTCCAAGGCATGTCTACCTGACCAGCACCTCAAAAGCCTTGACAGAGCATTAGTAACTGCAGTAACCCAAACCTTTTTAAGCCCAATAAAGAAAAGGGGCAAGAGAAACTCGTAGCTTATTAAGAAAGATTGAGTTTTATTTAGAATAGTCGTGGATCTACAGAAAAACTTGGTTAGAGAGAGCAAGGACCCTTTAAGAAATGAACACAAACTAGTCTGGCTTGCACAGCAGCAAAACTAACTACTTTAGAAGAATAATTTTAATTACCTTGAATTTTCAGCAGCCCATAAACACAACTGTCTGGGAGAACAGTCACCTGCATTATGAACAGAGTACAAAGGTAAATCCATTGCAGAGTGGTTATTACAAACCCAAAGCCAGTTGGATGACCAATAGTTGCAGCCTAGCAGAAACCTTCTGTGGCACCTGAGCTTCTAATAATAATTATCACTGTTGTCATTAATAACAACATCAGTGCAAGCAAGTAGTACTAGGAAAGAATATCCACTATTTCATTGCATTATCGTACAGAGTTTTCTCAAGGGCACATTTGTTGTCAACTGCCACCACTGCTCCAGATAAGATCATGGTGGAGGTTTTTCAAATTCATAAATATGAATATAGAAGTATAAACCTGACTCTTATGCTGATTTTACTTTCATGAGATTCTGCTTTCAAACTGTATAGCTGTAGAGCACTTTCACAGCAAGCACACAGACAGCAACAATATGGATTTGTCTACATACAGTAGTTTCATCTCCAGCTTCCAAGTACCATCTACTAGGGAGTAGCACCATAACAAAAAAAAAATCTGCCAGTACTTAGAACTCATAATGCTATTATATTTTAAATAATTCCAAACCACAGCTTCCCTTCCATGCTGAATATCTATGGAAAGCTACATGCATTCACTTTCAAAAGAGGGAATCGATCAATCAATCAAGTCCTTTGGCCACATTGTGCATCCATTTCCAGAATGCATCAGAAACCTCTTACACTGTTTGCAGAAAACAGCAAAAACATAGGTTTATGTTACATAAGTGGAAAGTTTGCTGGCTTCTTGCAGGCTATGTTAACAATCCCATTTGATTCTCTCTCCTATATGCGTAAGAATCAAAGCAGCACAGCAAAGTTGCTTGTCAGTGCAGATAACTATCTGTGCAAAGGAGGGGGCTTGGTGGCTGGTATCTCATTAGTTTGCCATAAGGATTGAACAGACTGAATAAACGTTTTCTGATTTCCCCTCTCTTCTTTTTTTTTTCTTGAAAGAGTTGAGAGGAGAGACTAATAAAGAAATAAAGGAGTTCAGAAAATAAATGGTATAAATGATATTGAATAATACCACAGGTAACTCCTTATATCATAGAGCACTTTCATCTGAAGAGTTCAAGGCACTGAAAGCAATAACCAGCTTGCAATAGGGCTAATGTATTTTGCATCCCAAATGTGCTCCTGAACCTGGCTAGCTTGCTCTTTAGTTTTAAACACAAATTCAATTTCCACTAGAGATGCAGTGAATTACACTGATCTAATTTAAGCAACAGTGAACTTTATTAACCTCAAAGGATTGCCGAGATTTCCAGTGCTTTATTTTGGGACTGCACGCTGATGCAACGAGTTCTGTTGAAGAATTTTCAACAGCAGGAGGTGGTCATCCCCTTTGAAAAGTTTTAAGATGTATGTAGACATTTGTCTACGTATTAGGGTACATATATGTCTGTATATGTAAACTTACATATACATATATGTGTGTATATGCACATGCAAACTTATATGTACATAGAGTTGTGTTCATATGCACACAGTCTATAGCTGCTTTTCTAGAAGAATGGTAAAGGGACAAATATTATAAGGACTATATTCTCTGCTCTAGGGCACACTGTAGTAGTATGGTTAACTGCCACACATGTATCATAGGAACAACACAGCCCTGAGAGTCTGTGAAGACTAAAGGTAGTTCACTTTCCTTGACTAACTCAAATACAGTGCTGAGATTGTAAAGTGGGACTTGTGATGCTTCTCTATGGAAAGTCCTGTCAGCTGGGGGTTAGGCAAAACTAACAAACATTGTTTTAGTGAGGACTTCAAGGCAGAGTTAGGCAGTGGTTGCCAGGAGGAAACTTTTTCTTCACTAATACCTTCTCTCTTGGCATAAGCTCGTTCCTGCACAGAGAGGAGAAGGCAGAACAACTGCAATAATAAACAACTCTCATATATGATGTATAACTTCCACTACTAGTAGTAATTTATTTTTGTAGTTGGGCATGTTTTCTAAATGTTCATATGGACAATTATTACTTGTTGTTTGTATTACCACTGTGTCTATACAACTGTGCTCATAGACCATGATGCACTGTCTTGCAAATGCTGTGAAAGTTCCAAACAGAAGGACAGTTCACGCCACAAGTAGCTCGCACGATGTAGTATGGCTGCAAATTTGAGCTGGCATCAACAGCCACTGAAATAGTCTGATAACAAAACAAGCAGGAACACAGAAATTGCCACATGGGCTCAAATCTAGTTTCATCTAGAACTATAAGCAGAACCTGATGTGTCAACCGAAAATGCACATAAACCCTGCAATAGGCAGATCTGGGATAATCCATCCCCCAAGAAAGCGTCCTTGCAATGTCTCCTAGCACTCAGAGTGCAAACCTAAAGAGTATCGTTTCAGATCTCACTAGATCACTAGTATTTTTTAGTAGATAATAACAACACAGAATATTATTGTTCATATAAAACATCAGACCTTTTCCTAAAGCACACTGAATTCCACAGCAACTTTCCAGAGGAAAGAAGTCCATTCCCTCATTGCACATCAGGTGAAAAATTGTTATTTATCAGACATCTTTCTGTCATGTTCTTGTGTCCTTTTATCATGAGACAGAGAGAAAAGCTCTTCCCAAACTACCTTTTCTATGCAAAATAATGAATGTCAGAATCTTATCATGTCCTTTTTTTATTCATCTCCTCTCAAAGGTAGCAATCCCAATCTTTTCATTCTCTCCTAACATAAGAGTTTTCCCAAGCACCTGATCATTCTTCTTGCCTCTAAACTCCCGGTACATCTGTAGCACCCTATTTGAGGTGGTGTCACCCACTTGATGAACCAGCACCATTTGCATAATGGCATTACTGTATTTTCCATAGTATTCTTCAGTCTTTCCTCATGTACCTAAAACTGTCTTTTAACTGAAGCTGTGCACTGAGCAGACATCTTCAAGAAGCCATCACTATTGACAGCTGGGTTTCTTTCCTGAGTTGCTGTAACATTTAGGGGCAGACAATTAGTATTTTTTTCCATCCTGGTGGTCATTACTTCGTATTTATCATAGATTAATTTCATGTAGCACTATGCAGTCAGTGAAGCCCCTTAGAAGGTCCTTGCAGTCTTTCATCTACATTTGTCTAAATAATTCTACATCTGTCTGTTTTCCAGAGCTCATTCTTACAGATAAAAAACAAACCAAAAAAACACTCAGACATGCAACAGCTTCCTTATCAGCATGGCTTAACTCTTGCCTAAAAACAAGCCTTACAGAGGTGAGAGGGTACAGAAGTGCTCATGGCAGTTTCTCTTGTGAAACTATCTAGTAGGTGGGAAAAAATCATTATATAGCAATGAATTATCTATGTACTACTGAACTTGTCACATAAGTACCCATCTAAGCTTCCATCAGCTGGAAATCACACTCACTCACTACAAACTGGAGATATGTTAAAACTAATTAGAAGTAAATCATAGAATCAACCAGATTGGAAGAGACCTCCAAGATCATCCAGTCCAATCTATCATCCATAAATGCTGACATATTATGCAAGAGACTACAGACTACTGAAATAGGCATGCTTGACTATTTTATTATAACTCAATACATTGGAATTCTTAAAAAAAAAAAAAAAGTAGTCTAACTCTCTCCCAGGTGAAGAAAATTCATGTATATGAATTTGGTCCTATCTCTCTGGCTGCTATCTCTGGCCAGCCTGATCTCGGGTAGGGTGTCTCTGCCCATGGCAGGGATGTTGGAACTAGATGATCCTTGTGGTCCCTTCCAACCCTGATTGATTCTGTGATTCTCATCATAAACCAGTGCACTACTTGTTGCCCAACTTATTCCAGTTTTAGTCAAAATGTTACTCTCTTCATGCTACATGTTACAGAGGAAGAATAAACTCATAGCCAGCAATCCAGAGAACAAGTGTATGGAATGACTTAACCTAAGTCACACTATCACTTACGCCACAGACATGTACCATGTTACATCAACGTCTGTGCTATGAAGCAGTCATGAAATACCAATGCCAAATATTAGTTATATTGGATTAATATAACAGTAATTCTTTATAACTAAAAACCTGAATCAAATCAGTTTTGCCATTTATTTTGAGTTTTCTTTCCATGCTACTTTTCTCAGCTAGTTCTTCTCTTTGATACATATGACGGCCACAAATTATCTCTTTGAAACAGGCTCACTTAATTTATTTTAACAGCATCAAAGACTCTCATTTAAAGAAAAAAAAAAATAAAGGAAAGAAAAAAAGTGCTTCCTGCTTAAGATGATCAATTTTTCTGTATTACTCAGACACTACCTCCATAGCTTAGCCTTGTTAAGTCAGCCTGAAAGAAGAGCTAGTTTAGTCTACAGCCAGATTCTCAACATATTTTCATGAAAAGGCCCCAGAATCTTCATTCTTAATTGTAACAAGAGAATAACAAATCACTTTGACCAACTGCCTCTTCCAAAAAAATCAAATGAAGGGCACAGATTCTTCAAGCACCAGAGGAGAATGTACATGATTAAATTTTAATATAAAATACTGAGAGGCTACCAGTGAAGACAACCTCCTATATTTATTCCTATTTATATCTGAGACCTTCACTGGGCCTAGAACAATATGGCAACTATGCTATGGATAAGGAGGTGCTCTGGACCCAATACAATAAATTATAGTAGCAATCAGGTTGGAAGAGACCTCCAAGATCAGCCAGTTCAACCTAGCACCCAGCCCTAAACAATGGCACTAAGAGCCTCATCCAATCTTGAACACCTCCAGGGACAGCGACTCTACCACCTCCCTGGGCAGCCCATTCCAATGGCAATCACTCTCTCTGGCAAGAACTTCCTCCTAACATCCAGCCTAGACCACTCCTGGCACAACTTGGGACTTTCTTCTTGTTCTGTTGCTGGTTGCCTGGGAGAAGAGACCAAGCCCATTTGGCTACAACCTCCCTTTAGGTAGTTGTACACAGCAATGAAGTCACCCCTGAGCCCCCTCTTCTCCAAGCTAAACACTCCCAGCTCCCTCAGCCTCTCCTCACAGGGCTGTGCTCCAGGCCCCTCACCAGCTTTGTCACCCTTTTCTGGACACGTTCCAGTACCTCAACATCTCTCTTGAATTGAGAAGGCCAGAGCTGGACACAGTACTCAAGGTGTGTCCTGACCAGTGCCAAGTACAAGGGAAGAATAACCTCCCTTGTCCTGCTGGCCACACTGTTCTTGATCCAGGCCAGGATGCCACTGGCTCTCTTGGCCACCTGGGCACACTGCTGACTCTTGTTCAGCTACTGTCCACCAGTACCCCCAGGTCCCTTTCTACCTGTATTAGGTGTGATTCAGACAGAAGTCACCCTAACTGGACATCTGAAGCTGTATGTGAAGATCCTTCTTTTACAGCACACTTTTATAAACACACAAAAGCACAACCATTCCCGAGGTTCAGGTGAGATACTACTGTAAGGCATTGTAAGGAATCACAATTTACCAGCATCTCATCTACAGAAAAAGGAAAGCAGAACAATGCTGATAGATTATGCATTAATCTTACCAGGTCTTGTGAGGAATAATTTATGTTATCCTTGAGTTATGTCTAAAATACCAATCTGTGGCCATAAAAATGATTTTACACATCTTTGCTACTCAAAGCTGAGGGGAAGGAACAGAAAGTAGTGCTGCCTTTAAAAGCAGCATATTTGGATATGGAAATGCAGTGACAGTTTGCATGCTCTGATTTACAGTGAAAATACTCACATGCCTTTGACAACAGCTTTCAAACTTCAACAATGGCTGCATAAGTGATTAAAAGTAAATTCTTACTTCTTTTTTTAGAAAACAAGAACATTTTCACTTGCTGCAGAGTAACTTAGGAACACAAAGCTGTGCCATGTAGAAGTAACATCATGGTTGCCTCATTCTTTGACCATTAAGTATCTTCTCTGTGTGTCTGTGGCTGCCTGTATGTATTAATACATGACCTCCACATTGGATATCCAATTGTGGGCAAAAAATTCCCAGTATAGGTCTGGGAGGAAGATGATGGTTTTAAATAGCTACAGAAAAAATAACTTTCCCATCAAGATTTCCACTTGTTGACTTATATGAATCAATAATAAACTGCACTAGTACAGGCTGAGAGGTCACCTGCTGGAGAGTAGCTGGGTGGAGAGGGACCTGGGAGTGCTGGTGCACAGCAAGTTAACTAGGGGACAGCAATGTGTCCTTGTGGCCAAGAAGGCTAATGGGATTCTAGGGTATATTAGGAAGAGTCTGTCCAGCAGATCAAGGGAGGTTCTCCTCCCCCTCTACTCTGCCCTGGTGAGATCTCATCTTGAATACTGTGTTCAGTTTTGGGCTCCCCAGTTGAAGAGCGACAGGGATCTGCTGGAGAGGGTCCAGTGGAGGGCCACAAGGATGATTAGTGGACTGGAGGGCATGGCTTATGAGGAGAGGCTGAGGGACCTGGGGCTTTTTAATCTGGAGAAGACTGAGAGGGAATTTAATAAATGTTTATAAATATCTGAGGGCTGAGGGTCAGGAGAGGGGGGACAGGCTCTGCTCACTTGCTCCCTGGGATAGGACAAGGAGCAATGGGTGTAAGCTGCAGCACAGGAGGCTCCACCTCAACACAAGGGGGAACTTCTTGACTGTAAGGGTCCCAGAGCACTGGCACAGGCTCCCCAGAGAGGTTGTGGAGTCTCCTTCTCTGGAGACTTTCAAAGCCTGTCTGGATGTGTTCCTCTGTGACCTGTGCTAGATTGTGTGGTCCTGCTGTGGCAAGGGAGTTGGACTTGATGACCTCTTTGGCTGCCTTCCAACCCCTGACATCCTGTGATCCTGTGAATATGTATCATTTTGAATCTTCATGTTATTGCATGTTAGAAAAGCTAGGGCTGAGCTGCAGGAGAATTAGGTCACTCGCATTAGATCTTCTAATTAACCAGTTCTTCCTTTAAAAGAGCACTCGCTCGGCTTTCAAGACTACTCCAGCATTTTGTCAATAGAGTTCAGAACAGGGCTAATGATTACCATTAAAGAAAGCCCAGAGTGATTTTAAGAACTTATCTTTTTGTATTTTGTTCTTTTTATCCAACTGTGGGATCCTGGAGTGAAGCCACTTCAGAGAACAGTTCAGGTTTATTTAAAAAAGAAAAAAAAAAGAAGAGGTCAGGAAGGGAGCAAGAGGAAAATTTTCCATAAGTGGAAAAGACAAGCTACTTCAACACAAAATACTCCCCTCCAATTTACAAGCTGATGGTAGAAAACCAGCACATCCCTAGGCACATTACATATACATATATATATATAAAAAAACAGACTAGTAGTCTTTTTGTGGGGGAGAGGAAGTGTAAAAAGAAAATCAATACATAAAAATATTTTCCATATGCTGTTCTCTTGCTTTGATTCTGGACCTTTGTAGTTTTATTTCACTGTAAAGAAATTCTGCCTAAATTCTTCCAGTGCCTGACCCTCGCCTTAACGCTACTTGTGCTCTCATCATTGGCTCAAATGACTTTAGCGATCTGCCTCATCGGGTCCTTACAGAAGTATCTTTAGCCAAACCAATGGCATTTCTGCCAGATGGGCTCTTGTGCAGAATCTCTCTCTAAATTTCACCTTTCCCCCTTCTGGCAGGTGCTCCAACTCAATACTTTTTTCAAAGAAAGTGAACGTGGCTGTATGCTCTGTACAGACTGATGTTTGGTAGGAGATACTATTCTTTCTTTGCAACATCCCATTTTCACTGCTGCTGCCTCTTTTGCTTTTTAAATACCTAGGTATGAAAAATACTAGCCCAAGCTACTTCTGAAGAAATGTGCATCGCTCATCCATGTGCATCAGACCCCACCTGGAGTACTGTGTGCAGTTCTGGAGCCTCCAACACAAGATGACATAGACCTGTTAGAGCCAGTCCAGAAGAGGGCCACAAAGATGCTCAGAGGGCTGCAGGAGCTCTGCTATGAGGATAAGCTACAAGAGTTGGGGTTCTTCAGCCTGGAGAAGACTTCAAGGAGAGGGACTATTTACAACGTCTTGTAATAACAGGCTGAGGGACAATGAGTTTAAACTGTAAGAGAGGAGATTCAAACTGGATGTTAGGAAGAAGTTCTTTCCAGTGAGGGTGGTGAGACACTGGTGCAGGTTGCCCAGGGACGTTGTGGCTGCTCCCTCCCTGGAGGTGTTCAAGGCCAGGTTGGATGAGGCCTTGAGCGACCTGCTCTAGTGGGAGGTGTCCCTGCCTGTGGCAGGGGGTGGAACTGGATGATCCTTTTGGTTCCTTCCAACCTAAACCATTCTATGATTACCAAAGGAATAGTGGAAGGTCTAACAGTTACATACTGCCTTGCCCCCACAACATTCATCGGCGCCTTCCTACACATCAGGTTTTACCCCACTGGTGTGCTGACCTGGCCCGAAGGACCACACTGCACTTGAGAGCTGTGACAGCAGGGCCTAGGCAGGAGGATCTCCAGCACTCTGCACAATTTCCTGTGGGGAATTTCAGCTTTGGCATGTATTCCAAGCCTGTCCTCCCACTGAAGAATGGAATATCCTTCCTCCTGTCACCAGCGTATGGTAGCAAAGGTTTCAAATGCGTCTGTGCTTTTCACACCCTTTCACGGTGTGAAAGAGAGCCTTTGTGTCAAATACAGGTGAAAAACATATCCCTTCAGCTTACTGCTCCACTTAGCATGCTTGGTTTATGTTTCAGTAGTTGAATTCTCCAGTAAACTACTTTGTTTACTTTTTTTTTTTTTAAATAAATCCTTTTGAATTCTGTTATCTCCTCATACCACTATCTCACTGAGAGTTTTTCCTTTACATTTATGTAAGGCTGCTTCTCCTCCCTCCTGCCTTCCTCTTTGATCTCCTCTCAGGAGCTGGAAATTATTGACCGCACATGCTGTGTTGATTTTCCTGCTTGCCATTTGAATGAATTATCATCGTTATGCAACTCCTCTAGAAACAGTCAAGTTAGAGGGTGAAGTTTGTCTGGATGGCTACAGAGTCCAACCGTCCCTTTTCATTTCTCCCTGCTAGGCAGCCCTTGACTCAAATTTTGCATGACGGGAACGTAAATTCCACAACACTCCAAGAACAATGATCTAAAATACAATAAGACACTGGGCAGAAGCTTACCTGAAATCAATGAGGAACTCCTTCTGGTTTTCACTCTCACCCTTTTCTGCACTTGGTGAGGGATTCATATATGATTTGTCATCCAGGTTATCTTAGAAAAGGAAGTATTGCTTGATTTACTATAAATTAGTAATGGGTAAAAGTAGCCAGCTGGGCTATTTCCATTGATTTCAATGAGTAGGATTCCACTAAAAGTACTCATTTCCACATAAGCTCTTTGCTTTTTGTGTGACTGAGAACCAAATTTAAAGGAAATTATGTTATCAATATTTTAGAGGATACACTCCATTTTAATGAGATTTGTAAGATACGGTTCTGGCCCTAGATTAAAAATAAAACATGTCAGTTTGTTATTCCCATTGCCTTTTTTTTTTTTTTTTGCCAGTGTCATTTAAAAATAAAAATCACAATAAAGCATCTCTTGAATAATTCATTCATCTGATTTTACATCTTTCTGACTGCCTTTTTTTTTCCCCTTCCCCCCCCCATATATAGACATGACTGTTTTCTGTAAACAAACAGTAATCCTCAACTATTTTCACCCTGGTTTCCTGTGGAAGACTAGAAAAATTTCAAAATGTGGTTAGCAGGAGAGTGCTCTGAGAGGATTTACAAAAAAGAATGCCCAAACTTTGCAGAAACACCTGAAGAAAGTCCTCTGCCAGAATTTAGTAGTTGCATAGGTTAGAATTATGAGGGTTCCTTAAACATTTCTTTTCAGCCCAGCTTTACGTCAACTATTTGAGAGCAGGGAAGTACAAGAGCAGCAGGGCAGCTTCTAGAGTCTATATTGCCACACTTTTTAATTTATAAGCTAAGAGTCACACTACCCTTTAAGATACAATTAAAACAGCAAATATGATTTGATTTATTGAAAGCTACTAATAAGCAAAGCTGGCCAGCTGGGCTCTATCCATGAGGAGGAGGATGATGGATGAATTGACAGATTCATAGTTCACCTGACAACTAATCCCCGCAGCAGCTATGGTGGCAGTTCTGTGGGAAGTGGTGCAATTGGGTACAAATCATCATCATCAACATCCTCGACATTTGTATGTCTATGGCAGCTTTCGTTCCTCTATCTAGCAGATCTTTGCAGACGCTTAATTAAGCCTCATGATATCCCCTAAAGGGAAGTCAATATTAGTTTACCTATAGGTAAACTGAGATACAGCAATGCACAGCTTGCTCAAGGTCATAAAGTGGGCCATTGGCTAAGGCACGGATAAAACCCTCTAAATTTGACCCCAGCAGCCTGATTTAATTACAAAATGATGCTCCCCTTCTGTTACCAGTTCCACGCTGGAAATAGCAGTGGCAGATGCTTTTGGGAAGGAAGCAAAATGTGGCAAAAGCAAGAGGTAACAAACTAGTAAAAAAAAACCCAAAACAATCCACCAATAGTATGCAACCTGTGCTCAGAAAACTGTTTAAATACTCTCTCTAAATGTGGAAGCAAGTCTACTGGGCATCTTTTGTTGAATAGCTTCCTTTACTGAGGGGAGTATTTAATACTTTTATTTGCTCCTTAAACTACCACTCTTACCAACTAATTAATGCCACTGGCAGAATAAGTAAACGAAACCATTGTGGTAGCATTTCTCAGATGTTTTGCATGTATGCAGACAGTGAAAAAAAACAGATGGAGAATACTATAATGAATTGAAATGTTCTATTTAAAAACTGTTTGTCAGCTGTAGCTAAGTTGACACTGTCATCATGGCAACAATTCATAACACTTCACATGTTGTGCCTCTGTGCCGAAGATCGTTCCTCAGACCTGAGCTGGTGGAAGTTGGAAGTTCTCAAGAAGGCCAGTGAGTGGAACAACAAACAAGTGATGGCTACCTCAGGTTACTACTGCATTCGGACTGGAAGGAGGAAGGTCAACAGAGCATTTGGTTTTATAACAAACTGATGGTTACCTCTACTGTGCTGCACCAGATAATAAAAATAAATAAACCAATCTACATAAGCAAAAACACCCAAACCGATACAAAGCCATTTGTGGTTCAGGGCACTGATAACAGCCTAACGTTTCTCAGCTCAAGGTCACTGGCTGGAGTCAAGTTTGCTCTTGATGTAACTCAAAGTCATTACAATCTGAGTTCAAATCCTAGCTTATAGAAAATGCTCTTCTGGTATCCTTGCAGTCCCTCATGGACCAGAGCCCACTGATATTTAAAATACAAACAATTACAGATGATTGGCACCTTTGTGGATATGCTCAGCAGAGGAGTGGGCATTGACATGGCACTCCTTGAGCACCCCTCTAGACAGCTCACCTGGTTCAACAAGCACCTTGGCCAGGCTCTGCTTCTGGACATAGGTCATTCCCATTACCAGGGCTTCAGCCCTTAGTGCTGCCACTTTTCTGTCTTTCACCAATTTGCTTTAAGGCTGGGGTTGTTCTTTCTATACATGAAAGGAAAAACTACACATTTTCATACTTATAATTTATTGCCCAAACCCAAAGCCAGTGAACCTGTAGTGGGGGAAAGAGCAGGGCATTTCACAACGTGACAAGGAATCAGATCCTCGAATCCTTTGTCTCATTAAACTTCAGCTCCAGTGGAAGCCCAAATGGGGATCTCAGCATCATCCATTTGTAATTATCATTACACTACTATACATTATAGACAGTAATAACATTTGCCAGGACTGAGATTTCTGTCATCTTCTTACAGGGCTTTTGAAAGTAAGTCATGCTGCTAAAATAGCCTGCAATTCTAAACTACTCCAGATTAATTTAAATGGATTTGCATTTATATTTCCCTTACTTGTATTAGTTATGGCTACACACAGTCAAAAGGAGTAATTAATAAAGAGTAAAAATGCAAAAGCCTTTTTTTTTTTTTTTCACATCACCAGTAACTGGTTTGAATCTAATAGAACTCATGCTTGCATAAAAGAGTGGAAAATGATAGGCAAATAAGTCTCAAACACTCTACTTGGTCTTAATTATTCCACATTTTAAGAGAGGTGAGAAAAATGTCTGCAGAACTGCCTACTCAATAGAGCATGAATAATGAAAATATCTCTACACAGCTTGCAACCTTCTATAACAATGGTTGTAGAAACAGAAAGTACATTATTAAACATTGTGGCAAATGCATAGGACGTTTATATCTCAGCTCTTTATTTTGCTAGATTTTTGTATTGAGTTCACTGTGATCAAAATTATTTGTAATACTTTTGGCTGCACAATTGTTCTTGCTATTGTCTCAGTTTTTCCACACAGAAAGGTAGAGATTGCCACGAGGGAAAACCAGACACTGGTTTTAGCAGCAAGGACTTGATTTATTATTGCTTCAAACAAGTTTCATGCATTAAAGATCCCTGTACAGAACATGACATGTTCTTTCTTTAAAAACAGCTACACACTTTAGGACAAGTGACACGATCCAAATGGTCTCGGCTGACGTTGATGGCTATTCTAATGCAGCACAAGACTGTCTCCCTGACTCAACGTGTTTAACATGTTTTTTCAAACAGAAGGGAGAAGAATAAAGGGGGGGGGGAAATACTCAGTTAAAATGAAATCTCTGTTCTGTAAAAATTCAGTTTTCATCTCACTTTCTGTATTGACTGCTATCCCTTAGGCTAAAGGAAGCATTTTTACATACATGCACACACAGAGCTTTCCCCCCCCCCCCCTTTATTCAAATGTGATTTCAGAGTCTGATAATTATCTGTTGAGGGTCACATCTGAAACCCACTGATCTGAAGGGAAAACTTTCCCTCATCTTCATCTGCCCTTGGATCAGGTACATACAGATATGTTAATTACAGGAAATAAATTGCTAAGTAACACCACTGGACCAAAACCAGAAGTAAGTGTTTTTAACAGGAGAAAAAATTGGGAAGAAGAAAGGGGAAGACCGACAGCACTGAAGGGACATGATGGTATCACACAGGATACTCAATAACACAGTGTTTTAAACTGCTGTAATGCAATTAATCTGGAGAAAATTACTTTGTCTAGAACAGGTAAGCACATTTTTAGATTTTAATAGAAATTAAATATTTTACAGTTAAGTACCTCCCAAAGGTGATTAATTATGTAAAGTTGAAAAAACAAAGCTACTTTGCGATTTTACTCCCTTGAAAACATACAGAATACAGGAATATGTTATTTTCACTATAGCTTTTTTGTCATTGATTTTTTTTCCTCCTCTCTACAGAAGATACTTTTTTCCTTATTAAATACATTATTGTCTCTCTATTATAAGAAAGATTTAGTGAAATCTCTTTTTGATCCCATCAAAACAATGTAAAGGGTGTCCCTAACACCAGATACCTTTAAGACCTGGCCAGACAGGATGCTAGGCTATTTTATCTAGGTGGTGCATTTCCCAAGGAAGTTGGACCAGATGATCCTTGAAGTCCCTTTCAATCTGCTATTCTATGATTGCAGATGTTGTGATGTAAAATCCAACACTTCCAGCCACAGTGTCATCAGTTCTGCTCATATAGCAGGACAACATGAAGACAACAGCAATTATGTTATTCTGGAGGTATAGGTTGGATGTTCAGAGGAAGTTCTTCCCAGAGAGAGTGATTTACCATTGGAATGGGCTGCTCAGGGAGGTGATGGAGTCACCGTCCCTGGAGGTGTTCAAGAAAACACTGGATGGGGCACTTAGTGCCACGGTCTAGTTGACTGGATAGGGCTGGGTGTTAGGTTGGCCTGGATGAGCTTGGAGGTCTCTTGAAACCTAGTTGATTCTACAATAAATGGATGGAAAGACTCTCCATCCTTGAGGTTCCAAGGAGTTATAGACAAGCTAAATACTATCACAGTATCACAGTATCACCAAGGTTGGAAGAGACCTCATAGATCATCAAGTCCAACTCATACTCTTTCTTCCTTCATTATTTTCCAGCTTAACTTTTCTCCTGCTTTCTTCCTCCTACAGTCCTGGTCTTGTTATGACCTTCTCGTGGCTCTGATTTCCTCTTTCCCACCCACACATCAAAACCTTCAGCAGACATGAAAGGTTCCTCTTCTCTGCTTCTATACAGACACATCAGCTACAGTAACTGCTCCTTTAAGTCAAACATCTCCACTTAACAACCAGAAAATGAAACTGTCACAAAAAAAACAGCAGGCCAGACTGCCAATGATCATGTAAGAAATGCACTAAGTCAAGCTAAGCTGACTTCTGTGCACCAAACCAAGGAGCTGGCCATTGATCAAAGCAGCTGTTTTCAGCACTTCTGTGCACAGGTGACTACCATGGCAGGGACACCAACATCAACCTCCATGCAGTTACCTAGTCAGCAAGGGCTGCAAGGGAACAACAGTCTCTGAAGTGTAGCCACTTACCCAGTGAAGAAAGCCCAGTGAATTAAGCAACTAAGCAACCTCCTCACCATATTTAATGGCAAGTCACAGCATACCAGACCATTTAAAACCACAGCCAGCCTTTATTAAGCAACATGTCCTAAAACAGGGCTAATCACAACATAAAAGGTAAAACCACCTAAACAGCACCTTCAGTATTATACCAGCATGATGTTTTTCCCACTTAAAACCCCAAACAACAACCAACAAAAATCCACAGCAAAGCCAAATTACTATTTCCTACCTTTAAGTGATTAAAGTTATTCCACAAGACATTGTGATAAAGCGCAACAGAGGAGATGCTTAATACTGACTGCTACTTATCATGCTTCTTGTGAACATGTTATTCTTGATCTCCATGTAGCAATTGCACAGGATTTTCTGGATGTCCCTCTTCGTATTATAACCCATGCTTATTTCTCCTTCAGTTCATCTCTATCTCAAGGCCAGGAATGGAAAGACTACTTGTACAAGAAGAGAAGAGATTATCACTGCAACTCATTTGCTTTTAGCAGTCCTCTGAACAGATTCTTAATGCTTTCCCAGAATGTTCTGAGGTGAAGAGAATGAGTACACAGATTCAGTATTTACCCACAGTTTGGAAAGAGCAATGAAGACAGAGGAGCAGTACCTTTAAGAATAAGTTTAAACACCCTGTATATATAACTCCAGATTTTCTATAGTTAAAAAAATTCTCACATAAGAGAGCTCTGAGACTACCCGTAGAGGTGTGAAAGCAGATGAGAGAATAACTAAGACGTACTGCCAATCCAAGCACCTGAGCATCTCCTACATACAGTCACTGATGTGAAAAACCTGGACGCCCCTATCATCTCTGGAGTCACAACAGGTGGGTTTCTTCTGACTAGATGAGTGTGACACCATCAAAGCTGCTCATCTTGTACCTCTCAAAAGCTGACAGAGAGGCTGTTAGTTACAGAGTTAAATTTCTCTCTTCTAAAGTAGCCATCTGAAACAAGGAAGATGAATTGTACCCTAGAAGGCCTCGTTTCTCTCCACCAGCTATAGAGTCAAGGATGGGGAGCTGAGATATAGAAGTTTACACTACAGACATCTGATGTTAGGTGAAATGTATCTCCTTGTAGGAGTTTCTCCAAGGACTTGAAAGAGCAGACGATTTCATCAAAGAGCTATTTCAAGACAACTGTCACAGTCAGGAAAAGAATTAATTCACTTACTATGACCAGATTTAAGTTGGGTTCATTTCTCCTTAGCAAAATTGTTTTAAATATCACATGGAGAATTATTTCACTCTGTTTGCAACAACACAGTAAGTGGGTTGGAAGAGAAGATGAATATGAGGATTCTTCCTCATTGTTCTTGATTTCACAAGTGAGTGACTCCAGGATCCCATTTGCAGTCCCTTACATGGTCTGCCTCTCCAGCAGTCCCTTCATAGAAGCAAAGAGACTTCACTGGGTATTCACCAATCACACATTTCTAAAATGACTGAGATTCATTGACACAAGAATTATGAATATCACACGTTAATATTTTTCTTCTCACTTAGTTTTTCCTTCTTCAGCTCCCTGATGTATAACCTAACAAAATTCTAGCTGAACAAACCGTCTTTTGCTTTTCCTCCTTTTTCAAGGGAAGGAAAAAGGAAAGGTGATTTCCTAGTTTACATTTGCTTTTGAGCCTCGTTAATCTTTAAGAAAACCTTCTTATTAACCATGGTGCATCCACTGTTTTTGATGAATCTCACTGTGAACATTAAGTACAAGGTTTTGGAGACAACTGTCCAGGTACTATTGGCAATTGCATAAAACTGCAAAGAAGGAACACAGAGTAAGGTGAAGTGCTTCAATAAAAATGCAAAGGGCAGGGTTTTTTCTTGTAAGAAATGGATTAAACATAGCTAAAGATATTCAGACAGGTGTGGTTAGAGTCTAACTGCACTGGATTATACTGACATTAATACAATTTAAAGCCTTCAGTTAATAGGCTTGAACTCTCTTGGATTTATGCAAGGTGTGCGAGATTGATGTACCAACACAATAAATACTCCCAACGTTTCCATTTCCTTTCCTGACATTTCTCTTTGACCACTGTCAAGCTAACATTTGCATGTTGAAAGAAAGGAAATATTTCATATAGAGAAAAGCATTCTCTATTTAAATTTGTACCTTACTGTTATTTGACTACTGTCATTGTTAGGCAGCAGCCAAAGAGCCCAGGCAGGTACATTTCTGCTTGTAGCTGAAACAACACTTTACGCTACTAACAAATTATGATCAAGATCACAATCAATGCAGTTTAAGACAGAAGACTGAGACTGCACAGACAAACTGACCAACTTGGTCTCCTGAACTTTCTTGTCTGTTCTGCTCCTTTTCCACTCCTCAGGCACATTTCAATAACTTTGCATTTTTCTGACAGCATAGAACGAACGTTCACAGACACATCATCACCCAAATTAGGTCCAGTTTTTTTCTGTATTGTCAAAGTGATACGGAGTAACTGGAGGAGCCAGAAAATCTGGCACATCAATTTGATGTGGTAAAAAAAGTTAGTATACAGTAACAGTATCTGAGAAAATGGCCAAAAGCACAATTCAAGGATCACAAGTAGCTGTTTCGCTTCCTGTACGTGGCAGGGAATTTTTAATTATAATAGTTTAATAATAAATAATATCATTATATAATAAATGAATAAATCTACCTTGAGAAATCAACAGATTTCACTTTTCTTTGCAAAAAAATGTATCCAAACAATATTAAACAAAACCAAAAGCAATCCCAAAAGCAAACAAACAATGACCTACCCCCCTCCACAAAAAACACCCAAAAACCAACAAACCAAACAAACAAAAACCTAACCCAAACCAAAATAAAAACAAAACACCCAAGTGGAATGGGATTGAAGATCAACAACAGTGAATTACATCCAGCACTTATGTCAGCATCCAACTGGACTTGAAAGTTCTCCGTATCTTTGGCACCCACAAACCTGGTTTAGATGCATCAGTAGGCTGGGATGCTTCACCTAATGTCCAATACTGCAGGTGTGAATGCTCACAAAAGAGAACATCTGTTTATTCATAATGCAAAACTTATATAATCACGCCACTGACCTTGGAGGATTCACCTCCCTTCAGGTTTCCAGTGAACTCAGATAAATTGTTCTGTGCCAAGAATATTGCATCAGTCTTAGCACAAAGTTTTCTAATACCTTAGAAACTGTGAAGTCATGGCAGAACAACATCTAGGTGATTTTTTAAATGAAATTCAAGAAAGCATAATTGAGTCTCTGTCTTGTGCTTGCAGACTGCTTACTTGTGACAATTACAACTGACATAGACACAAACTAATATCATGAGACAGCTAAGTTTTAAGATAGCCCAGCTCGTTCAGGAAAACAAGCTGAAGCACTCTCAGGACTGAATCTCCTATTCCATGTCTTTATGTCCTCTTTGAAGTATTCAATGCTTGCCAAAAAAAAAAAAAAACAACAAACCCAATGATGTATTTCTTTTTAAAAGCCAAAAAGCAAAAAACCTAAACACCAAAAGCAATGAAGCATTCTGTGAAGATATTAGCCCTCATCTCTTTTGGCCAGCTACAAATTGTCAGGCTGTTCAAATCCTAGACAGATACTCTACCAAATCCCCAATGCCTAAATGACATTCATCAAATAATTTCCTAATGAAATGTATTAGAAACCACTTAGAAAAAAACATATCTCTAATTTCCCAGAACAGACTCAAGGCTTAATTTTGTTCACAGCTACACTGGAGTAATTCTAAAATAACTTAATTGATGACATTGAATTACTCAAATTCTCACAGCAGCATATCTGAAAGTTGAATTGGATGTAGGGACAATGGATTACAAGGACTCGAGGTGGAAGATTTAAGCCACAGATATCCACCTGATTTAGAGGTAATGCCTTTCTTCCACAGCACAGTGCTGGGGTTCAGAGAGTGACTACCAAAACAGAGTTTTCATGTAATTTGGTGAGTTTTTGAGTATCATGTAGAAATATCCAACTACAAATACAGAATAGCCCTGAAGTTGCTCCAAAAGTACAGCAGTGTCGGGATAGAGGACAAGTCAGTCCAAAGAGTCTCAAAAGACTCCTTGGCAGCTGCTCTCTCAGCAGCATGAGCAGGGCACAGCTTGCCATCCAGCCCACGTGTTAAACGAGTTCCCAATGCATTGTCATTGTTATTAGCCAGGGGTAGATGGAAGGCTCCTAAGCAAACAAGCTTTGTAATACACTGCTCAATTATAAGACCAGCTTCAAAGAAAACAACATTTGCAAAAAATCCACAGATGCAAAAGAACTCCAAGAAAAATGGAAAATACTGCAAAGTTCTGTGTTAAAGGCAGGTTTCACAATAGGAAAAAAGACTTTGAATCCAGTCTATCCCACACTTGTATAATAAAAATCTCATTTATACATCCTGTTTCAGTACTTTTGGTCAGCTTATAACATGACTGTATAAACTAATATACAAAACTATCTCTTAAGACCTATGCCAGGCCTCAAAAGACCCTGTCCTATACACTTAAAAGTTCTTTGTTGCATTCATACACATTTTCCATTTCAGAAGGGCTATTAACTAAGTGCATTTCTAAATCTATTCTACTTCTATTTTCAGTGAACCCCAAATCTGCCATACCTTGTTTATGCCCCATCAAGAAGTGCATCAGCTAGATTTTTAACCTTGGAGAAGTGCAGGGGACAAATTCATGTCCAAGAGCAAACTAGGAAGCATTAAAAAAAAATCTAATAATCTTCCACAACAAGAGCTGATGTCAACTATGTTATGGAATCTGCTCCTTAGAACAAGGGATAGCACAGATCATAGAATCATAGAATCAGTCAGGGTTGGAAGGGACCACAAGGATCATCTAGTTCCAACCCCCACGCCATGGGCAGGGACACCTCACACTAGATCAGGCTGGCCAGAGGCAGTTTAACAGTCATGGACTGGATTTACTTGCCAGTAGCACTAAAATGACAAAAATCTACAAGAAATTTTGTCCACAGTTTGACTAGAACGAAATGTTATTGTATAGACTATGATGAGAAACCACTGTTATCTTCTCAAATGCACCAGATCATGAGTGAGTAACTTTTGTTAGAGGAAATACCAGCAAAATAAGCAAGAAAAGCTAGTCCTTAGCTTCTTTTTCAGAAGGGCAAGATTTTAATTGCTGCATCTAGCACACAGGTTTAGAGACAATATCCCGAGGGGACCTGAGGTCTTCTTCCCAATGAAGATTATAGGCCAACACAGAGATCACCTTGTGGATGCTCTGCTCCTCTTTCCAAGCTGCAGACACTGTTTTCCCTTTGCTTTCACAAGGCTGGAGCAACTACAAGAAGAGTTCATTTGGAAGCTCCTTATTAGGTAACCCTGTAGGGTACTGTCATCTGCCATTTCATGCAGCCTAAGAGTTGCAAATAAGATTTTTACAGCATCATGATACCTACCAGGTACCCACAGCTCACCTCACGGAGTGTCTTAGATCATATGATGAAAATCCCTGGACAGGCCAGTTGTCCAAGTTATTTCTCTGTCTCCTAGATTTTTTGTCTCTCAGGCAAGTGGAACTCCCATTGAAACTCTTATTTTCTCACCATATTAAGAGTAATGGCTTCTTTTGCAGATGAGAATAATAGCTTCCTTTGCACACACAGATCCTACCTGCACAAAACTCCTCAAATGAAAGTACCTGGGGGTGTTGCAACAAAGGTATATAAGCAAGCTAACAGAAACAGTCAGAGCTTTTAAACCAAGGGACACAATGAAACACTTTCTGACACAGGTGCTTGCCCAGCCAGGAACCCATTAGCACCTTGTCATAAGAGCCTCTAAGCACACAAAAATATGCATTTGGAAGTCATAAAAAACAATGGACATACACAATTAAGTGACCAAGGAAAACCTGTCGTCATCTCTCTCTCTTTGGAACATAGCCAGAAACACCTGGTAGGAAAGAAAAGATCATTTGGAAATACCTCAACCTCAACTTTTAATGTTTACTGTCAGGAGGAAAAAAAACAAACAAACCTATATCAAAAACTACATGAAGGGTGGGAGAGATAAAAGAGTGGTTTGTGGCAATATCTCCATTAGTTTTATGAGACTAATGAAACCTGAGGCCTGGTAGGAACTGCTGATTTAGGATCCAGGGGGAAATGTACTGAGCATCTCCTGACATTTCCATACTGAGCAAGTTACAAAGCACTTGCCAAAGAACCAACATCTCTACTTTCAGTCTCCCCAATCAGTTGTCCCAGCTTCCCCTAGCTCACTTCATCTGCTGTGGCTGCATCTACCATTGTCCAATTTCTCTACCTCAGTGTCACACTCCTCCCACTTCAGTCACACAAATCCCAAGCCTTCTACCTTCAAATCCACAGCTTCACCACAGCACGAAAACTACTTACACCTTGGCTGTCAAACTTGACACGTAGAGAGCTTAAAGTTTTTGTCTAACTAAAAATATCCTCTGCCGGACTTCTGGGATCAAATTTCTCCGCTCGTACTTCATAATCTTTGTCTACAATACCCATTCAAATCTGTTTAAAACTTGTTTATCCTTTCTAGGATTCTACCAGTAGTCCACCCATGTGTAGCTTCATAACATAAGCCTTTAATTACAAAAAAGAAGAAAGCTTGCATGAGAAACCAACACACCCATTCTTACCAACATACCTCTCCCCACCCTGCTTGTCTCGATTATACATGTTGAGGTGAGAAACTGTTTATTAACACCAATTACAGAGCAACTTTGTCCTTACTACAGAACCCAAACATATTAGACGTTGCATAAGTGCTGTTAAATAAGACAATCCTTGATGTAAAGAGCTATTGACAAGCTAGCCCTGGAGAGGACTCTCCTGGTATTTACTGCCTAAGACACCTCTCTGGAAACCCTTTACTGTTCACTCTACAACAAATGGGAAAAATCTCAAGAGAAAACATGCATCTAAAAGCAAATTTCATAGATTTTTCAAGTAGAAGTCAGACTTTCTTAGGTATTTATATGCAATCAACAATTTCTTCCCCTATGTTGCTCATTGCACACTAACTGCAAAGCATTAAAAGTCTTGGAAAACAGATCTGACAAGCACTTGGAAATACCCTCTGTTTTCAAGGCTTGAGAGAATTAAGGGCCTGACTCTTCCACTAGCACAAATCAGAAATAAATGCAAAGAGTCACCTGACATTATGCTGCTGTAAAACACGTATGCAGCTGAGATGTTGTGCTTGCTTCAGTGGAATAACTTCAGTAACACGTGCAGATTGACATGCAAATAAACCTCTTGAAATTGCACCAAGAGAGGTGGAGAGAGAAAGACAATCTTGATTAAAATTTTTTGAAGGACACTACTATGTGGTGCTTAGTTATGATCAGCTCAACATAAATTATCATATAACCCATTTCCAATGAGAATGCAATATGAGCTAAATTTTACACTGATTTATAGCTTATGAAGGCTTCACTGCAAACCCTCATTGCTTTGTAAGTCCAGGTCAGTGCAGAATTTAGGTTTGCTTTCTTTCATTAAGCATCTTCGTTTGTGTATTAAGGGTGGAAGGTCACAGAAACAGCAAGAAAAGGACTTTTAAAATAATAATATTATCATCCCACATAAGGAAAAGATTATTACCCTGTGCAAAGTCCTAAACCTGCATTCAGATTGCCCTGAACTGGCTGCAGTGACACAAATTCAAAGATGAAGATGCAGATTTCCAAAGGAAAAATGATAATACAAGTTATGTCTGAAATCTTTCTCTATGTTCTCAGATTCTTGATTCCTCTTCTCAGACAGAAAAAAAAAAACAACCCACAACTCTACCTGCATCAAGTCCCCATTTAGTTCAGCAGTCTGCAAAGAGTGGCAGCAATGGAAAAAATGGATTTTTTCTGTTCTTTTTCTAACCTGCCTCAGAGACACGATGAAACGTCCTACTGAAAAACACAGACTGTAGCAGAGTCCATGTTCTGGTCACAGTTGCAGCACATAGTCAGAGAAATAGCAGGAATTTTGATCATTTTCACTAGTGTAAATGAGATCAGAATCAAAGCTCAGAGCTGAGCCTCTATGACAAGACTAGCAACTCGCAAAACTGACTTCTAAAATGACTCTGATTTTTTTTAGATACTTGGGGCTCATCTTTATGTTTGGGTTTTGTTTTCAATATTACTACATGTCATTAATCTGCTCAGACATTATCTTCTTTTAATTTTGCTTGTTGTTAAAATAGTGTATTTCAAGATATCAGCAAAGTACCTCTCTTCTTTTGTATTAACTTTGCTCACGCAACCCTTGGAGCTCAAAGTCTAGTGTGATTAATAGCTCTGCCAGCAATTCCCATTTAAAAGCTATTCCTATTTTATCTCTTTTTACCTTGTCCCTGATTTTCCTGAAGTCTTCGTGCAGAAGAGCCACTGCCAGCATCTTCATGCAACCCAAAACTTTGCAACTTTATTTCTCACTATTCCTTTTCCACTTGAAGGTGGTCCTGTCGATTTTGTTTGACTAGAAAATAACCAAGCAACCTGAAAGCGCAGTCTTACATGTAGCTGAGTAGCCACTACTGATGTAAGCCAAAAGCAGTAATTTAGCACTGAAAGAACTTGGGACCTTGCTTGCAGGATCCTATCAATGGGTTTCAGCTTGCTAAGCTTTGACTTGGCTGTGCCCATTTCTCACTCTGAATTCAGCAGCACCTTCTAGTCTTGGATTTCAATACACAGAAGAAGGTATTTAAACAAGATCACACAGGATTTGTCACCAAGCAGGCAATGCAGGTTCCTTATTGCAAGCCTCCCAAGCAAGCACGGGAAGTGTAAGTTATAGTCTTGAAATCACTCTGTCATCCCTCTGGCAGTTTTTGGGTTGGTTCGGTTTAGGGTGTTTGTTTGTTTGGTTTGGGGGTTTGGGGTTTTTTTTGTTTAGTTTGGGGCTTTTATGTATCTAGTGCTTCTTGACTGTTTAGGTAGCCATGTCTCCTCAGTATCTCATTCAGGCGTAGCACAGAAAAGTCTAACAACCCTGGGCTGGCAGCCAAGCTTGCCGGTGACTGACGCTCACTTAACTGAGCAAAGATTTGCTCTGCTCCAAGCAGGAATCTGACTACACAAGGACCAGCAGTGACAGCGAGGGTGCAGGCTTGCATCCTAACAACGCCACTTCCAGCTTGTGCTCAGGCAAGTGGAACCAGCACTTAAGCTAAATGCTGAAAGGCTTCAATCTTCTGCTTCTTTCCGATTCACCTCCTGTATAAACCCAGGACTTTTCCATAGGAGCGGCACATTAGGAATAGTTTCGTCGCTAATCCGGGCATAATTTTAAACTCAATGAAAGGCAATTTAAATGTCGGAGGAAGAGGAATGCAAAGGGAGGCACAGAAGTAAGGAGATAGAGGGAAATGAATTGCTTAGGATACATTTTAAAAAAGAAAGTGTTCTTGCCAGTAAATGATAGAAATAAATCAGCAGTATGAAGTCACCGGTAGCTGGATTTAAAACAGAGTTTATGACCGTTTGCTAAGGGGCCAGAGGAAAGCATAAGCAGAACTACTGAAAATACAGCTTCCACAAGCTGTGATGATGTTACACCTCTGGGACAAAGTCCTTGATTTAAGTGAAATTACACCTCTCCAAACACAGACTACAGGCAAATTTAACAAAATCTCTGTTCCAAAGGCTTACCTGTCTAACTGGTTAATGATAGGGGGAGGAGGGAGAGGGGTAATGTGCTAGTTTGAGCCAAGCTGGGATGTTTTGGTGAGAAGAACTAGATCATAGGCTGAGAAATGAAAACAATGGTGTCTACTTCCCTCACAGTCTTGCTGAGATGTGTAAGGAAGAAAACCAAAACAAAAGATAAGGTCACTTCTGCTCTGCACTTCGTGCTGGGCTGTCCTCTTCTCTTTGCCTGCTGNCAAACAAAAATGGGTGAAGTCTCTGCCCAGCAGAAACATGTGGATACCTAAACTGCCTTGCATCATTTGAATAGAAAAAAACCCTCATTTTCCATGGAGAACAACTGAAGAATTATAGTTTTCCTGTCAGCAGTTCAACAATTATTAACAAGTCTCTGCTTGTTCAGGCTTTTTCCCCCCAAACAACTGAGAAGACTTTTTGTTGATTAGAAGTAATTTAAAGAAGTAAAATGTTCTGGTGGTACTTTGGTTTGAACCCAGGTAGACTCTAGTCCAGATTTCTTCTGTGGAAATGAAATCTGAATTGGTATCACGCATACAATTTCCTCAACATTCATACAGTTTTGGAATCGTGGATGCTTTTCAGACTTGGAGAGATTGCCTAATGTGACCTCATTTATCAAACATGCTAACAGTTAGTAGCCATTGCTCCTTGTCTTATCGGCCCCATCCACTTGACACCCATCCCTCAGATATTTATAAATATTGATGAGATCCCCTCTCAGTCTTCTCCTGGAATGGGCTGCCCAGGGAGGTGGTCGAGTCACCAACTCTGGATATGTTTAGAAGTCTTTTGGATGTGGTACCCGAGGATATGGTTTAAGGGTGAACTTGGTAGAGATAATGGTTGGACTTGATGATCCTAGGGGTCTTTTCCAACTGGAATGTTTCTGTCATTCTGTCTGCCAACAAAATACTGGTCAAAGAACACATCTTTTACATATCCAGTGGTCTGATGTCTAAGAAACACTGTACCAAGTTGTGAACAGCGATGAAGTCAGCCTGTGTACTGAGATGAACCCTCAAACTTTCCAACTCTTAAAACACTGGTTTACATGTCAAATAGGTCATAGGAAAAATCCATTTGGTCATGTCAATCTACAGATGACAAAACTTCATCACAAAAGTCTCCACAGAGATAAGTACCACTGGTAATCTCAATAGCAGGCAAAGATGCTCTAAATTAGAAACACGTGGCTGGGTTATGCATCTCTACATTGTGTCTTCAGTAATCTATCCACTACGTATTTGATTTGATGCATCATTCTAAAGTGAATACAAATGTGAAAATAAAAATAAACTAACCAAGGTATAAAAAAAAAAACCAAAACATTAGTGGGTATGGGTAGGAAGAGCACAAGAGTGGAAGCAAAGCCTTCTCAAAGAAAGACCTTAACATCCACAAACATCTAAGACATCCTGTAGCCAGATCTCTGCTTTGCCTTTCAGGAGACGGAAAACCAATGATCACCAAAAAACTTTAGCACCACTAATACTGAAAATGCTTTTTTTGTTCTCCTTCCTCTCTCAGGGAGTTTTTTGAACCTGATTCTTATAATTGAAAGCCAGTGGATTAAGCATAACACATCAAACCACTGTTAACACCCAGTCTCCCGCAAGGCTGAATCCTAACAACTCTGTTTTCTGCCTACAGTATGTGCAAGCAAGTGGAACCACCACATGCACTGCATGCTAAAGGCCACAGCCTTTGTCTTCTCCAAGTTCTGTCTATTTCAGAGGCTAACACGCTGCAATTAGTCTAATTAATGTGAAACAATGAGCTGTGTTACCACTTATCAAATTGATTGTTCCCCTATCAAAACAAAACAGGCTGGCTTTTTGATGTAATTTCAAGAGATGATTTGAAATGTCATGTTGCTGCAAGCCAATTACCTTATGACTGGAGTCACGGTCAACAGAATACATAATTAGCAGGAGTTTGGGAAGGCTGCTTACTGCTAGTATGCTAATTAACTGTCTTTTGTCATAAAACAAAAAGGTTGTAGCTAGGGTTGTGAAATAGGTCTTTTTTATTTACATTTCTTTGTGCTTCTCAATGTGAGGCATGACAATGCAAAAGAATGGGAAATTTTAATTCTACTACTTCAAATTAATATTGAGCTGCAAGGTCAGGCACAGCATTGGACTACAAGCAACGTTCAGCTCTTCCGTGTATGACACATGGGCTGCGCCCTCTGCCTGGAGCACGGTAAAATTAATCATCAAGAGAATCTCATACCAAAAAGCCATTGAGTAGCACATACTCCTTTCCACAAGCTAGAAGGAGAAGAGTATCTGGGATAGCCTAACAATGCTGGATGCTACTCTGCCAACCTCCAAACTGCTCCGTCAAACTTCTTCAAAAAGCACACTCCAGAAAGCAGAAAAAAAGCTCCAAATAGGTGACATTAAGTTTCTGCTTCAGCACAGTGCTCAAAGAATGCTTAACAAAGACCTACTGGATTGCAAACGAACATTGCCTGTAAGTAACCTACCTGCTGCCACGTCCCCTCTGTTGCCTCATTTGTGTGATAAATTCTGTATTCCTCAGACATTTATTAAGGAGCTGATCCTTCATGGCACTGGGGGCCTTCTATACCTATAGGCTTCAGAGGAAGCTGAGGAGCTCATTACTTTACAGGATAAAAATCTATAGAAAAGAATCCAAACTTAAATGTCATCTGTCAGTGGCTCCAGCTCTGCCTTCCTCTGATCCCAGCACTGCTCCACACGAGGGTAACAGAGAGCAGAAATTAGCTTAGTGAATCATCACTAATTCCCACCAATTTAAATTCTGGTTTTCTTTTTCCTGCCAATACTTCAGCACTTTAAAGTTTTTCTTGGCCTGAGTGACTCCTGAGAGCAAGGTCTGGAATCACAGGAAGTTTTAATGATGTTGTTTCACTAACAGCTGCTGACTTACGAGTCCTCCTATTTGTCGTAAAACCAATTTTGTTTCTCTGTGCATGCCTGGCTTGAACTGCTACAGAGATAATTCTTGTACTTCTCGATAGCCCTTAAAAGCAAGAGAGACATGTGAGAGGGCAAATTAAGTGCTCAAAGCCTAGATCAAAAAGTTGTCAAGCTCGCCTTTTCTGAAGACTTTGTTTAAATGCAAACCCAGTCTGCTCCAGGTTCACACAAGGAATTGCAAAGTCCAGAAATGACAGAGTGAAGCACCTTTAAAATCACGACACGAAATCAGTAGGCATTCCTAAGTTATTTTCCTGACTTCTCCCTTGCCATCTGCACTGAACTCAAAGTGCAATAAAATTAGGTATGTGTGCAGGAAGGCTAAATTTTTATCTTAAATGATGAAACCTATTATGAACAGGAAAACATTCATTTCTACTGGTGCTGTCATTTACTAGAATCAACATCATCCTTCCTGTCTTTATTCAGCAGAGAAAACAAAGCTAATCCCAATTTCTAAAGAGCTAGCTAAAGCTGGCTAATAAAGGAGTCAAGGGATCATTAGTCTAATTAACTCATTCCTGTTTTCAGTTTACATTTCATTATGCTATTACACTCTTCAAAAAGTCAATTTTTAAATACCATAGAAAACTGTTTAACATATAAGCATCATGTTCAACAAATCTAGGGACACACAGAACAGTTACTCAATATTAGTAAATTAATAGTATCCAGGTATGCAACTGAACATCTCCCGGATAAAGCATTACTGCAAACTTCATTTATTGATAGGAATATCAGGGAAACATTTCAGTAACACCTGGCCACGGGCATTCTGTTGATGGTTTTGCTACCTGAGTATTTCACAACATTCAAATAGATGTTCTTAGGTCCACTTTTGGTAATCAGGTCATTTTATTCTCAACAAAAATAAATCCAGATCTTCAGCTACAACTTCCTTTCACATTTGGGTTTTTTCTTCTTTTTATCTAGTGTCTTTCCACAGCTTCATATAATGAGTCACTTACTGTACTTTAAGTCAATTTTTTAATTGATTTAATGAGGCATTGAGTCATTTACTGTCTTTAAAGTCAATTTTTAAATAAAGGCAACTTTGTTCAATTGATGGTAACTTCTGTAATCAGCTCTCTGGAAATGATCAACCTGAGTTAGCAGCTCAGGCTTCTACCTGCTACACTTCTACAGACAAGTGCAAGTTTTATCAAAATCTTAATACAGTAGAACTATTACATAATACTATGTGTGGGCACATAAAAGGAAACAGGAAGAGAGAAAGCCTGTAGGCACGTGCTCGGACACACACTTGTCTGTATGTACCTCTGAACATCTCACATCCACAGGCCACTTTCTGGGGAGCAGACAGCTTTTGCTTTGCAGGTAATACAGTAAATCACAGAAGGTGCAGAACACTACATATGACTTGTCTCTCAGCATCTCTTGGGCGAGTCAGACATACATAGCACAAACTGCTGGACCACAGCCTGAAGCATAGAGGCAATTTTGCCAATGTGCTCCTTTGTAGCGAAGCACCTGCAGGAGTTTGGGATCCCTGAGTAATTAAGATGGGCATGATGGGCATTTATCTCCTTCCTATTCTCTTTTCCAAATGCACCATGATGAGATGCCCCCTCCACCTACTTGGTTCTCCTCCAAAGAATTTTTTTCTCCTAGAAATTTGCACAGCACCTATACTGATGATCATCTCAGTGGTTGACAGAATTAGGTTGCATGTGCCAGAGTACACCCATAATGTTCTCTCAGTGAAAATGTCAGACATCATGATTCCTTTGTATGTATTTTAAGGGATGCTAATGATTGCTTGCGCTGACTCCAATTCACAGGCAAAATGAAGATAGACACATTGAAACAGGAATGAAGCATGACAGCAACTCTTACATAAATATGATCCAGGCATCAATTATACCTGTTACAGCATGGGCCCAGGTATTAGTCATGCTGGATGACAGGCAAAGAAATCTGATACTTATGTACGTGTGAGTCTTTGAGTGTCTGAGATACACCAAATCATTTTCTAAAACTTTCTGATGCCATTTGGCCTTTATCTACAGAAAAAAAACCAAAAAACCAAACAACCAAACTTACTAGTTAGCTACTTCAATTTCTGAGAACTAGAATTTTGCCTTCTGAATAGACTGGACCCCAATGAGATCTCTATGACAGTGTGCTAACCTAAATTTAGCTATAGATACTACAGAAACAAAATTTAAATAGGTAAATAAGTTGTAGAATCCACCTATTCAGTCTACTGCAGGAAAACAAGTTTTTGCCAGTCCCTAGGAAATGGAATGTCTAAGTAGATATCACAGAATCACAGAATTAACCAGGCTGGAAAAGACCTCTAGGATCATCGAATCCAACCTATCACCTAACCCTTCTAATTAACTAAACCATGGCACTAAGTGCCTCATCCAGCCTCCTCTTAAACACCTCCAGGGATGGTGACTCCACCACGTCCCCAGGCAGCTCACTCCAATGTCAATCGTTTTTGCTGTGAAGAACTTCCTCCTATCATCCAGCCTAAACCTGCCCTGGCACAGTCTAAGACCGTCTCCTCTTGTTCTGTCACTGGGTGCCTGGCAGAAAAGACCAACCCCCACCTGGCTACAATCTCCTTTTAGGTAGTTGTAGAGAGCATGCCACTAACTGAGGGAAACCACACAGCTATTCATGATCAGTGGTTTTGTGTAGATGTCCTTGCATTTTGGGAGAGAGGAAGATTTGGCTTTAGGCACTCAAGTTTGAAAAGCCTGCCTGAGAATACAAGCTTACATTAGAAACCTCTTAGCTGGTAAGACACACGACTCTGCCTCAGGATGAGATCTATATTAAGAGATATTTATTCAAAATTTTGAATTGAGAGGAAATTTGAACAGTGGCAACCATTTATGAGTAAACAAATGATACAGAATCCATGTTCTGGGATAATAGTACAGGGTCCCCAGATCTGAAGGAAGCAGGGAAGATGATAGCATTCTGCCTTTTGTCACCAGCAATAACGCACTTGAGGAAAACAAACCCCTTTAAAAAAGATGTAAAGGAGGACTGTGAGTGCAGCACATGGATTAATTTCCATGGTTTAAGAAGGATTAAACCACATCCATTGATATATTTTGAGAGGGCTGATGTAAAAAAACCCATATCTATCTGTTAAAAATATAATGCAAATATCTTTAGTATCAGCTCTGCTTTAGAAGAACCGAATCTGGATAGGAACTGTGTCTAACAAGGTATCTGATAATGCTTCAGCAATGAGATGAGCATTAGCTCTCATTAATTCATGTTCTTAGTGTTATTTGGCACCATGGGCTGACCCGACATGATGTAACGGGACGTGGCATGCCAGCATGCATTACGTGTTCAGAATTGTAAAAGCAAACACACCATCAACAATTAAACTTCCCTGCAGCCCCCGGTATGGAGTTTGGCATTCCTGATCAGACACCGCCTTAGCTCTACCATCACTGTGTTATATTTCCTATTGGTTGAGTACTTTCTCTTGTCCATCTTCTAATCAGCCAAAGCAGGTCAATGCATCTTAATTTATAAACAAAAGCATGGAATGCTGCTTAAAGCTTTGACTTACTGAGGTCTTTTGTTTTCTTTCCCTCTATGTGTTTCTACCTGGTGTCACTCAAATCTAGCTTTGTCAAGAGAAGACAAAGGAGATTAGAAGGTACCTGCTGTTATTGCAGCAAATCCCTCTTTAAAAAAAAATATTTGGGCTGTAAACAACTCTGAAACATTAAAGCAAAATTGAGTATAAAAGCAGGAACTATTGCACTGTATGCTCCATCTAACAAGGTGCTGAGCAGCAAAGCCCAGGGGACTCTTGGTGCTCTCACTATGAAGATTAGACAAGCGTACTCGCGCAGGACACAGTACGAATATGAAGGGACGTGAAGTGAGCAATCCCAGCAGACAGCCTGTTGAAATGTCAGTCAGGCACTCCGCCTCCACCACCTTTCACAGAGCTAAACATCTCTTTATGTCAGAACAAATTGGGCAATCCTCAAATCTTTTTTTCCCTCTCCCCTGACTTCAATGCGACACGGAACGCTGGGAAGGAGAGCAGGAGGAGAGCGGGAGGGAGCGCGCACAGACAGTTCAGTTCAGTTCACATGAAAGAGCCCTGACACGCTACAAGACTGAATACTGATATTGGCAACTCTTACAATCTTATCAAGAGAGGAAAGAGCAGCAGTAGCCAGCATGCTACAGACCTTCCCCCTTTTCCAATTACACTGGGTGGCTGTTCCTTTCCCAGGCATTCCCCAGCATCCTTTGAAAATAAACAAGGCATGATCAAAGGCCATAAAACCAAGCATGTCGTTGCCTTATTTAACACATAGTTACTTTCGTCATCTTTTTCTTGTTTCCCTCGTTCATCCATTCAGAAGATCTGATTTTAATCAAGTGTCTAGCACAGTGCTCACAGAGAGATGGATGAATAACTGCAGCCTTATTTCAAATTATTTTGCTTGCAAATTTCTGTACAGGGTGTTTGGTTAGGATTTTTGACCACAGAAACATGCACAGATGGTATTTTTGCAGCAGAACAACACTAAAGAAACATTTCCACTGGGTTTTGTGAGTGCTAGAGAAGTCTTAGTATGACTGTATAGAGATATAAGACTTATTTTCATTGTTTGGTTTTATTTTTTAATAGAATCAGATTGGAAGAGACTTCCAAGATCATCCAGTCCAACTTCACCCCCAGCCCTGTCCAGTCAACTAGACCACGGCACCAAGTGCCTCATCCAGTCTTTTCTTGAACACCTCCAGGGACGGCGACTCCACCATCTCCCTAGGACTCAAACAATTTTCATTCTTTAAAAAGAAGGGGGTTGGAGGGGAAGGCATCAAAAGAAAACAGAAAATTTAACCCAGGCAAGATGAAGAACTGCCAGTTCATCTCTAGGTTATAAAGGTTTCAAATAACAAAATTTCTTCTAAAGGAAGTATCTACACAGAAGAAGAGGTATCTACACAGAAGAAGAGGTATCTACACAGAAGAAGAGGTATCTACACAGAAGAAGAGGTATCTACACAGAAGAAGTGGTATCTACACAGAAGAAGTGGTATCTACACAGAAGAAGTGGTATCTACACAGAAGAGGTAACCCTAAAACCAACCACACAAAAAAACCCCAACACCACCACAAGCAGCTCCCTCCCACTCTCCACCAAACAACAACCACTACACTTCAAACAATCACTACAGCTCAAACAAGGGGAAAACAAAAAAACAAAACCGAACAAACACACAACAAAATAATCTGTGGGTTTTTTTTAAATGCAAAATGAATATTCAATAAAAATACAATTAATTGCACACTGTCATGCCTGGCCACCTACTTGTCAGACCACAGGTTTATTGCAAGCACAATCATTTCTACAGAACAATCAATTTCTAAGATAAGATTTTCTAAAAGTTGCCTGAAAGTTCTGCTATTAATTGATTCTAGTTAAAGATCAGGTTCATTACATTACAATTTCAAGTCTCCAATTAGGACAGTTAGGCCAGTAAATGTCTGTGTGTGCAGCAGGGCACCAACAGGCCATTTACTGCCCATTACCACCAAGAAAAGAAGCCCATAGTAGAATAAACTGTGCAGCATTCCTGGCATTCGTTAAAGGAAGAAAGCTTTATAAGAAAAAAAAGAAATAGAACTGATTTTTACAGGTGTTTAATAAAGATAAGCTGAAATAAAGGGTTCCTATTTTAAGCTTGGTGATAGCTAAAAATGCATTCAAATATGTTCAAAAGCAATCTGAAGTCTGCTAAAAATGAGTGTTTAAAAGTATTCAAGAAAACAGTAAAAATGCAAATAATACTTGTTACATTATTGTAGGATATAGGAGAAAAATGCTCATAAATTCAAAGAACCCTGCTGAGGCAAACTGCATTTCATTTAAATATGACATTATTTGGGAGTCATTAAAACAGGAATAATGTTTATTGGTTCCTTTGTAAAGGTTACTATGAGAAAACAGCAGAAGTTTGCCCACAGTAGAATGAGTGGTTCAAGGCACTGTCAGCATAACATCCTTAGTTTTAGTTGCCGTAGCTGTGTCATGGGAAATAAAAAGGCTTCATGTAATTGATCATTCAGCACTGTAGAAATATCAGAGTAAAAATTACGAGGCACCATTTTTTCAAGAATCTCAGTCCAATATTCTAACATCCTTTGTATATACTACAATGAGACTCATTAAAAACAAAAGCTAAAAATAAATGAGTGCCAATACTGACTGCTGACTTGCCACTCACATGTCTAGTCCTGAGACAGAAGCAAGCATACAGAACCCTGTGACAGCTCTCATCCTTCCATTCAAACATCCTTACTAATTTTCTTTTTTTTTAAAGTATGGAACTATAAACCCACCTAACAGGGCCCTCAGGCTACAGAGAAGTGGGATAATATGTTGGTTTTAATATAAAGTGTCTAACTCTCACAATTAAATGTGTCTAACCTTGATGAAAAGACTTTGTTCTAGCTATAGTCATGAAGAATCTCCTGCAACTGTAAACGCTTTCATAGACTGGCCTAACTCTGTCTATACTCACTTGTAACAACATAGTGAAATAATATTAAGAAGGCCCCCAAAAACCTGGAGTTGCCATTTTGAACCTCCAAGTGTTTCCTGCACTCAATCAGCATCATTAATTGCTGGTTACTTTGTACATGGAAATCAAGATGTAGATGCATGCATAAGCCTTGATTACGCAGATATTTAGTCAGTGGCTTGACTATTGTGAGTAGTTTTTGGAGAAGCAATCAAATTAAGCATCCCATTAAACATCTGATGTAGGTAAATCAGCTCCAAGGTCTTAAAATTTGATCTGTCTGCTTTCCTCCATCTATTAGATTCATTTGTATTAGTAAAAATCAATCATGCACTTGACTTAGTCTTGCCTTAATTCTGTCAATGAATTTAAACCCATCACAAAGAGCACTTTAATGCAGTTTAAATTCAGCTACAAAGATTCATTATTGTTCTGAGTTGAAATAATTCTGCCTTGTGCCCCACTAAACAGTGGCTAGCCTGGAAGCGATGCCAGTCACCTGGACCTTTCATGAACTGGACTCTCTTCCAACCCATGTCACATTTGCTCCCTTCCAATACATATTGAGCTGTGCAGTCTGGGCTGAGATGTCACACTGCCTCTTACCAATGAGGCAAAAGTCCCTCAGACACACATGCTGCTCCCCAGATTAGCACTGGTGATGACACTTTTGTCAGCAGCTATGGCCAAACAGGGTTTGGGGGAGGATCAAATGCTCACCAGTCAGGCTCAGTTCTCACCAAGTGCCTTCATTAAGAGCTCAGCACTACTACTCAAAGTATGTTTCTGCCACATGTCTGGGGAGGGTTATCATGGTAGTACTACAGCCCTATGAGGAGAAGCTGAAGAAGCTGGGGGTGTTTAGCCTGGAGAAGAGAAGGCTCAGGGGGGACCTCATTGCTGTCTACAACTACCTGAAGGGAGGTTATAGCCAGGTGGGGTTGGTCTCTTCTCCCAGGCAAGCAGCAATAGAACAAGGGAACACAGTCTCAAGTTGTGCTGGGAGAAGTCTAGGTTGGATGTTGGGAGGAAGTTCTTCCCAGAGAGAGTGATTGGCATCAGAATGGGCTGCCCAGGGAGGTGGCGGAGTCACCATCCCTGGAGATGTTCAGAAAAAGCCTGGATGAGGCACTTAGTGCCATGGTCTAATTGATTGGCTAGGGCTGGGTGCTAGGTTGGACTGGCTGATGTTGGAGGCCTTTTCCAACCTGGCTGGTTCTATGACATTCCTCTTAGATCTTTCCTGAAGCCATTTCAAATAGAAACTGGAATAACACCCGCAGGCTTTTGCTGAAGACCTCCACAGCTGGCCTAATCTGCAGTGCACCGTGTGGTATGCAGTCTCCTGAAATCTTCGCATGGCCTACACCAATTTGTATTCACATTATTTTCTTTGAGCTTGAAATTGATTTGCAATGTTCTCTCTGAAGACTCCCAATTTACATAATTTGCCATTATTCCTCCATCACACCACTCCATGTTGTGGGCAAAATTCTTCACCATGGAAGCGGTCAGGCATGGGTTTAACTTCAAGCACAAGAGGTCCTACGAGACATCTCTGCCACTGCTCACAGGCTACTCTTAAGTATAGCTTTATTTACTTTGCCCTGCCACAGGCTATACCTAACATAGTTTCTTGGAGCTATTAAAAGTGGACACATAATAACTGCAAGCAAAACTGGGCTTATTGTCTCCGCAGATTTGTGCTAATATACCAGTGTCTCAAGGCACCACTTCATTTTCATAACAAGGAGAAGATTTAATTTCTGCGGATTTGTGTAAAAAGCAATTTGAAAACTTTGCAACAATGATATTGCTTCCCATAAATGCCAAATTGGTAAAAACATCATCAGAGAAAAAAAAAAACCCCAGCACATTCACAGTATCATTTTTTTCTATCTTAAGTACTAGCATTATTCAAAGACATTATGCTGCTAAGTATCCAAATAATTCATTCATTTTAAGGATTCAAAGCACAATATTATTTTGTTAAATTAAACTCTCTCTTTTCCAAATCCCTCTTTTCCACTTAAACTGAGGGAATAGAGGCAACTTCTGTGTATAAGGCTTCCACTTTCAGCTCTCAGAGTTTGTTCTGCTCTGGTTGCAGTGTGCACTCGCCTTCTGGCCCAGTACCCAAATGTAAAAACAACTGCAGCAACAATGTAAATCCCTGCTTTGGATCAAAAATGTGAGACTGAGGTACCATTTCACTTCTCTCTTTCATCACCAGCAAGCAGAAGGAGGTTGGTGAGGGAAAACATTGCCTACCTTTAACTTACTGGCATCACTGGCATACAGTATCTCCAGTTAAAAAGAAATTGCAATAAAAGAAAGTGACTTAAAAATTATAGCAAAGATCAGAAGTTCTGTCTATGGTAGGTTGGAGGGGGAGGTGGCAGACAGCTTGGTTTTAAGCACGCCCTATTCACTGATGAACATCAGGACTCGGTGGTCATTTAACACTCTCTATAAATGAAGACTTGATAACAGTTATTGATCTCAGTTTTCCTGGAAGAAGATCCCTGGGCTCAGCTTCTCTCAGTTCATAAATACAAGAATAGAGCTATTGCTCAAATGCCACCCTAACTGCTGAAAATGAAATAGAAGTAAAATTTCAGTGCAGTGTGGCAGCAATATAGGTGTATTTCCACAGAGTTTTTTGAGTAGATAGCCCTGGGTTAATATAATCTCAAATTACAGTTAATATAATCTCCAATCTCAGTTATGAGAAATACAGAATTGCCACAGCTGACCATTCTTAGTGAATGTCTACTCAAACTACAGAAGTACTTAAGTTACTATTCTTACTTACTTATTGATCTTCCTCATGCTACTATGGAACCCGAATACCTCTGAACATTAATGAATTCAGTCTAACATCATACAAGACAGGGCTGGCCAGGCAAAAAGCTGAGGCAGGGAATACGAAGTGTTGAGCTGTTGCATCCTCAGCACAACCATGTCACAAGAAACAGCTGGAAACAACCTACTGTCTCTCCTGTCTTATTCTTCTGTCACTAATTTTTTTCCCCCATTTTCTTTCTTTCTTTCTCTCTTTCTTTCTCACTTTTCCCCCTTAAAACTCTGCTATTGTCTAGTCAGATCAAAAGCTGATTTCTAAAACTTTTGCTGATGCTGCCAGAAGCACTTACATCACCAATAATATATTATTCTTATTTTAAATAGAAAAAAAAGTAATCTCCTTTCTCAATTTCCATCTTCCCTTTCCCAAAATCAGAAAAACAATCTACATCTCCTGACCCTCAGTTCAGACTAAACCTGCACGTCAAAGAAGAGACCTAGAAAGAGGTCTGAGTCCCTTCCAACGCTGATTTAAGAAGAAACTATATGAGTAGATGAACTGTTGAACTGAGTCCTCTGTCTTAAAAACACATTTCATTTGGGTCATTAATGCACGATATAAAAGATGTAGCAGAATTCTGAAAAATGAATTAAGGATGCATTGCCATCTCCAGAAAAATAATAAAAGTAGAGAGATTAAGAGGCAAGCATATCTTTTTGAATTGTAAAATAGGTTTATAGGTCTTCTAATAACAACTTTTACTCAAACCTTACATAAATAGGCTTATATGATACAAATATTATGTGGGCTATGTGGAAACTACAAGGTCCCTAATCATGTTTAGGGATTACTTGACAGAACAGAGACATTTCATTCGTATTGGACCTAGGGATTACAGCAAAGAAACATCTAATATTCCATTTTTTAATTTCATGCATTTTTTATTTACCTTTAATGATGCTGTATATATTCATCATCCTGAAATATTAAAACAGTATGAAAAAAGTAATAAATTGGTGGAAAATTTAGGGAATGGGAATGCAACAGCACGCAAATCATACACTATCAAGTGCTTGATACACATTTAAAATTACTGCCTAGTACAGCAAAGCCAAATTCCTGGCAGATTTCTGAAGCGCAAAGTCACAATAAGAAGATCAGCAGAACAGACTGAAATAATAGAATATTCATCCCCCTAATCCATATGCAATTCTTTAGGGCTTTTTTTTTAACAATGCATATGAGGTCTGACTGTATTCAGGATTTAAATAAGTTGTCTCTCTCTCTCTCTCACACACACTCTCTCAGTATTTTTGTTTAAAAAAAAAAAAAGTATATACAGTTATCATTTCTGCTCTACTGCTCCCACATTGACAAGGTTAGCACATCTCCACACACCTCAGATGAAACAATAGCATTTTAAACAACAAAAGTGTTAAAAGAAATACATTTATTCATACCAATGAAACCTCCTGCAACAGCTTTGTTGGAAGGAGAGGTTCCAGTTTGCCTGGAAAAGGGATTTTTCTCCCCCCTCCGGCCCCCTTTTTTTTCTTAACTCTTTCCTACTTCATTCTAAATCATTGCTGGTTAATTTAAAGCAATTTCACATTTAGATATTGACAACACAATTATGCAACGAGTAGGAAATCTTTGAGATCATGCCTTTCTCTTTAGACAGATTTAATTTTAGATCTAGTATTGTATACAGGGACAAAGGCCTAGAGACAAATAAATCATTGCTCAAAAGACAGATGCTGATGATAATGACACATGCAGAAAATGTGCTTGAAGATGGGTGATGGAGAGGTATAGTATAAAACTTCTACTGCCACACTTGGGGTAACTGAATTAGTTTCAAGTAGTGCAAAGCCACAAATGAGTTGTAGCTGTTTCTCCAAACAAGAGTATGGAGATATTCATACCCTATCACATAGGCATACAAAGCCTGATCTTGAGATAAAGCAGGTTTTACACAGGCTTACCTCTCTCATTAAACTGAAGAATATCAACATCACAGACAAGCAACATAAAATGAAGATACAAAATGAACATAAACATAAAACATTTGCAATAGTAATACACATGTACACTTGCTAAATAAAGGTGCCTCTATGTGATAATTACAACGGTCATGTGCAGAAAGCAGCTTTCACAACCATCATGACAGATCTTGTCACAACTCTGTTAGTGAGGCAGAGGAGTGCTAGGACAGGTGATGGTACATACAAAGGCATCTTGTAAGTGAGAAAGAGCAGCCACATCCTGTTGAATCCTGAATACCCAAACATAGCTACATGCTATTTGTAGTAACAGGTTTCAGGAGAAATGAGCCAGTGCTGCTGAGCACTTCTGAGGACTTTGGGTTTCTACCTGGTGAGGGACATGCTGATTCAACCCCTTTCAAATCATGCTCATGTGTTATTAGCCAAACTGTGCTATCAGTTGACATTGCCGTTCACATTGCAAGGTCATAGTTTTAATTCAACACAGACTAAACAACCAAGGTAAAACATATTCAATGAAAAATTTTCATTTTGGTGTGGAACCTGCTTTTCTCTGGTAAGCTAGAGTATATCCATCTTATTTTTATATTTTACAGGCACATAAGAAAAAAAAAACATTCCTAGAAAGGATTATTGAGAAAAGTGTTAAGGTGTATAAAGAAATAAAAGCCAAATGAAAGGCAAACTGCTAGAAGATATGACGAATGATCAAAGTCTACTAAAGCACACTGAATTTCGGAGAGAAAGCTCAACAGAGTTGCAATGGACCAAATGTGCATCTGAAATGAATAGGTGGCAGCAACTGCAAACATAGCATGGTTTTAAAAAACAGGGTGATTAAGTAAAAAAATGTACCATTTCATTTTGAAGAGAGATTGAGGAAAAAAAAGCTACAGAAGGAAGCAAGGAATTATCAAAGAAGAACACAGTACTCAGTGAAAATTAGAGTATGATTGAAATACATTAGTGCTACTCTTCCTTCTACTCTTTTGTATTTTACAGGACATAATGCACGCCTATGTGAGTATTTTAGTGAAGACATCAACTGTTTGTGATGGAGAAATCTAGAAAGAACTTTAGCCCACATGTCAACATTTTGTTCTAAAGCACAAAGCTACTACAAGTTTTCTGAAAGTGTTTAAATATGGTAAATGTTTTTTAATGTGCACAAGGGATATTTTTCCTTTGTACTCAATCCAAGCCATGATTCAAACACCTTCAGAAACTAAGCAAGCAATGTGCGACATATATTTGGAATACGAAAGTTTAATCCTACTCATTAAAACATGACAAACTTCTAATTAATTGAGAATGGAGTCAATAATGAGAACATCCTTCAGTGTAATGATGTTGGTACTATCAGCTTGTAATATGGGAAAAAAGGTATAGAAAGTGACATATAATATGTAAAACTACGAATCAGTTTGAAATAAAAGAGCAGTCTGAAAGTTTTTCCTCAGGCCCAATCTTTAAAACACAAATTTTAATCCTCAGAAGTTACATTTTCCCAAATGAGGTAATACATTATGTTGTCTTCAGGTGATGAGGAATAATTCTGGGTCTTACACTGTCTGATTAGTCTTACAACCAATATTTAGAAAACATTTCTCTTAGAGCTAATCAAACTTGACAAAAGCAATCTTCAAACTATGTCACATGCACCGATTTGTAAGAGATTTCAAACTTGTCTTTTATTAAATGCAGTTTACATTAGCAACAGTTTGAAATCCACCTGACTATGACACTAAGTCTCACAGCATATGAGGTGGGTAAAAGGGAACTATATGCAAATAAAATTATTAGGACAACACTTCTTTCTTTTCTGCCCTTTTTTTAAATGAAGGATGTTATTTTAGTTTGAAAGATAGCATCCAGCTACATTTCTATTGCTAACAAACTATTCTGAAGGCTTGTTGCTGATGATACTCAATTTACTTTTTCTTCTGGAGCTAGCTGCCTTGACACTAGAGCAACCTGTTCTAGTGGGAGGTGTCCCTGCCTATGGCAGGGGGTTGGAACTGGATGATCCTTGAGATCCCTTCCAACCTAAACCATTCTATGATTCTATGACACCTTACTGGATGAAGTACACCCAGTGATTCCTCTAAATAATACATACTTCTTTATACATATGAATAGGACAACTTTCAATATAAATATATAACTTTATAAATATATCAATTTGTGACATTCTTAGGTTTTTGGTATCACAACAGCCTCATTAGGCTAAAAGATATTACTCAAGAAGAGCAATACTCTGATGACAGTGGACAGGGTAGCACGATAGCATTGACCAGTAGTGAACACTGTGGGGAACCATATAAATACCATCCCAGTCTTTACCTTCACTACTGCTTAAGTCTTGGTAGTTTACTTTCTTTCTGTGTGAGCAGGATTTTCCCATGGTTAGAGAATCTGTTTAAATTTGTTTGCATGACTCTCAGCATTAAAAGAGATTCGAGAGTTAGCAGAGCTGAGGAGGAGTAAGAAAGAGATGTAAGTATAATGCAAATATTCTAAAAGAAAATCAGGCCTTCAGCTTATTCTTCCTTTCAAGTACCACTTAAGTCCTGGATAATCAAGTTTCCAAGCTACTGACTTCATATTTCCTTATGGTTGTGTGTGACAGATAAACTGTGTTTCATCATAGCCAATGTCTACAATCAAGTAATATAATACCCCATTAACAAAGACTCACATGTATTAGAAACTGCTAGTTTGAATCTTTTTCAGACCCAAGGAAGGATATCCAAATATTGGGTATCGCACTCATACTGGGAAGACTATCAGTGAGTTTCTCTATTTGTTTATATAAATGGGCCAATGCTTTTTAAAGCACTTAAGAGCACTTAACTAAAGCAAATAAGCACTTGAACTTTAAATATCCAGCAAGAGAAGCTATTGACAAGTATGACTTTACTTAGTAAATCCTCGTATCTTTGCCACCTTGCATTCATATAGTCTCCTCATGACGAGAAGCACCAGGCTCTCAACTTAGCTTCAGCTCAGCTTTACTGCAACACACAGAGAGGAGTAAGCAATTGCTTAACTCCCTTTTAGGTCTTTTTGTTACAGCAAAACTGCTTCAGCTTTTCCTGTATGGGGATCCTGGGGCCACAGCAGTCTTCAGAAAACAGCTTCTCAGTTTGAAACGTTATACTCTCTCATTTGGCCTTCAAAGTAGTTTTTTTTCCCACCTTAGGAGCCTCCTTTGTAACTCCTTGCTACCCATAGCTAGGTAAGCCTCAATTTGGGAACACAAAGTTTACCAAACACCATTCCATTAATTCCCAAAAGTTAAATAATGCCATGGGAATACCTGGTTATGCTCAGAAAAAGGGTGTCTTTGGTAAGTAGTCTTGCAATGGTGCTCATATCACATGCACCTTTCAGGTCTTCGTACTTATAACACATTCCTTAGCTACTGCGTTATGTACCATTACACTGATCATTTCCTGACCTGGAGTGGTGTGATCTTATTGACATCTGCTAATCAAGCAGCATCCAAATTAATAATATTAAAGATTATTCTATAGCTTTGGACAGTATTTTTTTTTTTTTTAGTTATTTCTTATGGGTCAATTAACATACAGCTTCACAGCTGGACCCCTGTCAAATCAGGTTTGCTATATTCTCAGAAACTGTATGGATTTATAGAATGCCACTAACGCTTGCCAGTCCAGCTCAAGTATTAGGTTGGCCCTGAGAACCAAGAAGGTGGTGCTTAAAACAAACTTTTCCACTCACTAGCAGGTACATCTCATTCCCTAAAATACTGCATCACATTTTGATTCTTATTTCTCCTTGAATGAGTTGTGTATAATGTGGCAGAAGAGAGGCGATAGAATAAACTTCAACTTAGTCATTACCATCTTAGAGAACTGAAAGAAAGTATTTTTCAGCTGTAATCTGGAGCTCATTAGCCACATTGGGATCTCCGTTTGCTAGTTTTAGGGGACATGTCTCGTGTTCTAAATGTGATACTAACTGTTTGGGATTTGCACCCACTAGTTTGGCAATAAACATTCTTTAAACTCTATTTTCTTAGAAAGAGGAACACAATAGATACAACTGAGAATATGAACTACTCAGTGCTAAAGCCTCAGTCCATGTACTGTTCCTAGAAGAAATAGCTTTGAAAAAGTCTTCAAACGACCCTGTAAGTTCTAACTGGGTTTTAATGTATAAAACAGATGAGTAGTAAAAACGTTTGGAAATGAAAATAGTCTTTCCTAAAGTTTATGAAATGGTGTGTTTCTTAGAATGATTAGCTATGAACCTTGATTTCAAACACCAGTTTGGCTGCTAGCATATGGTCTCTACAGCTGACACTTTAAGATCACACAGTTTTATCAAATTAATATCTCAGGGCCCAATTCTAATATTACCCCTGCCATTTCCCACCTCCCCCTTGAATAAGTGCATTTACTTCCCACTCTTAAAGTGAAATCAGCATGAAACTCTACTCAGGATGAATTTTGCACTACTGATCAACACATTAGATTTCTAGGTACCACGACATTCCCACTGGAGATTGAGAAAAAAAAAACATCAGCAACATAACCACAAATCCATAAAACTACTAACATGATTCAAGGATAATACAATGCTTATTCACTTCCAAAAAAAACCCAAAAGGCTTCTGTAGTGAAAGCATATTAGAGAGATGAAGCATAGTCAAGATAGCAAAAAGCATGCTTTTGGGTAAGAATTCCCCAAATAATGTCCCATTTTAGAACTCTGATAAAACAAGGCTCTGACAAAACAAGGTGTAACTCTGTTTTGAACACGCTGCAAATACTTAACAAGACCTAATTCTTTAGAAAACCCTTCAAGATCCTATGGCTTTGTTAGAAATAAAAGGGTGAAATTAAAGAAGAAAAACTTAGGATGAAATGAGTAAAAAAAAAAACAAAAAAGAAAAAAGAAAAGACAAGAACAGTAGGAAAAAAAAGCCAGATCCGGGGTAAGTCTGGTCTGTCTGCTTTACTCTATTATTAGAGTCATCAACATGTCTGTATGAACTAACATCTACCTTGAGCATCCTGATTCTAATTTCCACAAATGGCAACTACACATTAAAAAAAACCCACAAATCAAATAAAAAAGAACAACTTAAATTGTTCATTACATGACTAGAAATAGATTGATTTGCATGAGAGGGCTGGAGCTCCTCTCCTTTGAAGACAGGCTGAGAGAGTTGGGGTTGTTCAGTTTCAAAAAGAGAAGGCTTCAAGGAAACCTTATTGTGGCCTTCCAATACCTGAAGGGGGCCTACAAGAAAGCTGGTGAGGGACTTTTTAGGGTGCCAGGTAGTTATAGGACTGGAGGGAATGGATCCAGGCTAGAGGAGGGCAGATTTAGATTAAATGTTAGGAAGAAGTTCTTCACCATAAGGGTGGAGAGACACTGGAGCAGGTTGTCCAAAGAGGTGGTGGAGATCCCATCCCTGGGAGTATTTTATGTCAGTCTGGATGTGGCTCTGGGCAACCTGATCTAGTGAAAGTGTCCCTGCCCATGGCAGGGGGGGTTGGAACTAGATGATCCTTCAGGTCCCTTCCAACCCTGATGATTCTGTGAAGTTAGATACTTGGGACCATTTAGTAAACATGGAAGGATCTGGTCACATGGAGCAACTTCCAAAGCTGTGGTTATGCTCAACATCTCTCTCTCATTAGCTTTCCTCCTTCCAGCAAAACTTGCTGCTACATATGATCAGCTACTTCATTTTTCTTAAGTATGTGAATGTAAAATGACCACAGAAACAAGAGTTCACCTTGGTACAGAAGTTAGCTGCCAGGGTAATCCAACATGGTGTGTATTTGGCACAGAAGATGATGATTGATATTCTGCAGTCAGTTCATTTGGAACTGTTTGCTGGTTTTAGGTTTTTAGTCCTTTACTAAATACTAACTTTAATTACAGTCTGTGTTTTTGAGAGGGTGGATTTGAGTGGTTAATTTAATAGCAGCAAATCACCAGGGTTTTAGGAAAATAGTTCAGGAATCTCAATTATTGTTTTCCCATACTTCCAGATCTATGTTAAACATTTAGTTATCAGAATTGTCTTCATCCTCTGAACATGGCTTGCAAAATCTCTTATTTTTATGTTCTATCTAAGCACAGTTGCTTATATAGTTAAGAGCCACCTAAGTGTTCTTCAAAAACCACACTGAAGTATGAGATAGCCCTTTGTTTTGAAGGTAAGAGTTTGTTTTATCCCAGACATCATCATGACAACTTCTAGGACCCTCAGAAACCAATCTCATTCTGAAGTGTCTAACAAGTGTTTCCTTGTTTTAATTTACTGAACATTTATAGCAGCCAAAATGCATGTATTCAACATAGCTAAAATGTTGCCTCTGATCAGATCACCCTGGACTTGTAAGGTTCAAGAACAGGATCAAAATTTGAAAGCTTGGCTTAAAGATTAAGTGTAAGCCATTCCTGCGTCTGAAGCGATACGCTTCAGGAGGCAAACAAACCCCCCCCCACACTGCTGACTGCGGTCTCCCACCACCCCCAGCAGCTCCTGTGTGCTCGTTCCAACCAACAAATCTCAGAGGAGAGGGAGCGAACCCCCTTCATGGACTCACCATCCTTTTCTAGTCACATTCACTACGCATTGCATTAGAAAATCGTAACGGTGTTAAAATATTTTGGCAGGATTTGTTATGGTCAGATCACTCACTTCCTTTGGGACACACAAAGCCTCCTCTGGCAATGAAACAGCCCAAATGTCAGCAAATCCTATAGAACAGAAAACGGTCCGTCAATGTAAAGCCTAAGTCAATCTCCAATTCATCAAAACAAAACTACATAAACATAAAAATACACATACAGAGAAAAGAAACAACCTAGAAACGTTCACTGCTTGTTAAGGTGCCGTTTCCCCTCCCCTCCAGAAACTTTTAAACAGCATTACAATGTATTCATCACAAGGTGCTATTAGAGCACAAGCTCACTCCAAGTGTTACCAATTCACGGACAGATTAGAGGGCACATTAATAACATAGTTAATATGAAGTGTTTAGAGCCTCTACGTCGGTGACAAATACGACTCAGCCAAATTTCCTGACCATTGAGGCCACGGAGGAACAATTTGGTAGATTTCATCAACAGTTCTAATTATGTTCCTGTCAAGTCGAGAACAAAGTAATCCATAACTGGGGGGCTGCTCAGAGACAGTGCCACACGAGAGTAATTTATGCCCAAGACACAGGGCCCTCGCTGTAGTTAGTGTGCACAATGCTTGACTAACAAGTGGGTTCACAAAAAGGAATTTATTAGGGGAAAGGCAGCCCTCCAGCTCCAAGCAGCTCATCAGGTGCAAGCTTAGGAAGAGTTATGAGGCAGTCTTCTTGTTTATACAAGCATCCAAAGTGCGTGCTGGCCTCAGTGAGTTTTGAAACACAGGATTTCAGCCCAAAGCATAGCATGGGCTTCTGCTGGAGATAGGTGAGCCTACTGCCGAGGTAGGTACCCTACTGCCTAGCGTGCAACTAGTGCTTTTAAAAACCATTTCAATCCTTGGGACACCGGCAGCAGCACCTCCGAGGCTGAGCGGTACCCATGTCCTTTTGCAATCCCATCCATAACATGCTAATGAAAAGACACTAAGGGATTATTAGTAACAGTAAACTAAAATGTTACAACACACAACATTTCTTACCACAGCCTGACTGAGAAGCAGGCTGAAATGGAAGGAGCTGGGGGGAGGCAGGGGAGGGGGTAAATGGGGGAGAAGCTGTCATGTAATTTTGAGTCATTTTCCACTGTGATCTATATTGGGATGCAGCTTCAGTCCTTTCAAACAGGATCATTTTATATATGACACTCTCCCTGCATTTCACAAAAAGGTAGGGATGTCTCCCTAGTGCCAGAAGAAGTGCAAAGCCTGGCAGTGGTCATTCAGGACCGGACACTTACATAAATATTAAGATGCTAGAGAAAGTAAAATGATGTATTTCAAAACCAATTAAGAGCAGTATCTGTAAGCATAGGGAAAAACAACCTCAAGAGAAAAAAAAAAAAAAAGGCAAACCAAAAAAAGATTTATGTGATAAATACAAAACACTTAATGGGTTTTAAAGCATAGTTTTTTTGAAGCTAGCTAGCTGTGAGCATACACTGCTGTCAGCAGTTTCAGATTTTTATTTAAGAAGACAAAACCCCACAGAACTTAGGAAGGGGGAAAAAAAAAATAATTTTACAACCACTTCTTTGAAACTGAAGAAAAAAAGCTTCTAAAAGTGTTACCAGCTAACAGAAGCCTGCTTTAGTGCATCAAACATCAGCCCAGATAAGGAGGCTGCTCAAACCAAGGAGTTGTTTCAGAGACTAACTTGATGGGAGCTCCAGGAGGGCTGACTTCTGCACCCACATTTCCCACTGATAGAGTGGGTTCAAGTGTGTGAAGGCAAGGACATTGTCCCCATGTACCAATTGATTTTTTGCTATACAAACAAGTTAGTAGCTTCACCAAACTATTTGTTTAACTTCACCTTTTAAATACTAGAGCACTGGCAGAGGGAATGCAGAGCAAAGCCCTGAATTTCCTCTTTCACACTCGATTAAGACTTCTGATTCAAATTTGCTTAAACCTCTAAATTCCCTGCTACCAAGTTTAGGGAATTTTCCATCACTTACTGAGTGAGATACTATTGGTCTCATGTAACCAAAGCTTCAGAGAATTATGATTACTTGCACCCTTTGCATCCAAGAATAAAAACAAAATACATTTTACAAGCATTGGTGGCTTAAGTTTCAGAAGCAGGCAAAGAGAAAAGGGAAGGACACACTCCTGTTCTGCAGATATGAAAAGATAAACCTCTGGTAAATCAGACCAAGGGTAATTTGGAAGCCAAGCAATGCCTGGACGCTGTAATTCCCAAACTCATGACTCAGTCACAAGATACGCTTCCTTTCCTGGTGAAATGTCATGCTGCTGCTTGCTTCTCTTACAGAACACACCTTAACCAAGTGTAGCAAAAGCATGATGATCCCATTAAGTTTCTAACATCTACTACCTTGTGAAAACTAATTTAGTGCTTTATCAAATCTCTAGTTTGTATGTAGAGCATAAACTGGCTACATTTGCTAATAGGACAGACTGACCCGTCCCATATACTATCAAATCACATCAAAGTCTGCTGCATTAGCTACTTATTATCCTTTGCATTAACTTCCTCACTAGCTACTCAACCAATACATTCTCCTGTAATACATCTGTCATGATTTTGCAGAGAAATCAGCAATTCTGAACAGTGCAACAATTAAGAGACAGATAACAGGACCAAACCTATCATAGTCACCTGGCTTTCCAATCTACTATTAATTGGCACAGGTGGAAGCTCTTGGATGTAGACTTGCACAACAGCAGGCCACTGTCAGGCCCCAAGGATTCAGCCTCTTAGATTTGTATATTTGGAGCTTTGGTCATTCACATGATTTCTTCACAACTTATTACATGTAAGAGACACATAATGTTAAATGTCAACACCTTAACAATTACAAGACTTATTTTTACAGACAAAGGGCATCTTATGCAAGAGAACAGGTGGCTCAGTAATCAGGAAAAAAGTGCTAGGATATTACTAACAATAGTGTTAGTAATATTAAACCAAATGGAAACACCTTCCTTGGCTTGGATGCTGTGCAATTGTACTCCCACACTATTTGTGACACTGTAAAATGAATTATGTATGTGAAGCCACATTTCTAACTGTCTGGGAGCTTGGATATATGGTTAATAACAGGTTTGGGTCTGTTTTGTTTCTAAATTACAGTTGCTGCTGTTGAGTAGTGTTTGCCTTAAGACTTGGAAACCCTAAACCATGGTACTTGGGTATCTTCCTGACCTTTTCTGACTATTTGGCTATCAATCATCAGTGTAACCCAGAAGCCAATGCTAGAATATTTAAGGAAAAAAAAAAAACACAAAAAAACACAAAAAGAAAGCCCAGAACATTCTAACATTCTTTTCAAAAAGAAGCCAAATCCACTCAAATGGGAATAGAAGATGCCCCTCTCACTTTACATATATGATTGCATATAGTTCTGAAGTATAATCCTATCCATTCTGCAACCCTGGCCATTCATTTGATTCTACTGCTTCACCTATTTTCTCCTTGTACAGTTTCTCAGCCACTGCCACAGAATCAATAGAATCAACAAGGTTGGAAAAGACCTCCAAGATCAGCCAGTTCAACCTATCACCCAGCCCTGTCCAATCAACTAGACCATGGCACTAAGTGCCTCATCTAGTCTTTTTTTAACACCTCCAGAAGCGGCAACTCCACCACCTCCCCGGGCAGCCCATTCCAATGCCAATCACTCTCTCCGGCAAGAATCTCCTCCTAACATCCAGCCTATACTTCCCCCGGCACAACTTGAGACTGTGTCCCCTTGTTCTGTTGCTGGTTCTCTGGGAGAAGAGACCAACCCCACCTGGCTACAGCTTCCTTTCATGTAGTTGTAGACAGCAATGAGGTCACCCCTGAGCCTCCTCTTCTCCAGGCTAAACACTCCTAGTTCCCTCAGCCTTTCCTCACCGGGCTATGTTCCAGGCCCCTCACCAGCTTCATCGCCCTTCTCTGGACACCTTCCAGCATTTCAACATCTCTCTTGAACTGAGGAGCCCAGAACTGGACACAGCACTCAAGGTGTGGCCTGACCAGTGCCGAGTACAGGGGCAGAATAACCTCCCTTGTCCTGCTGGCCACACTTCCTGATCCAGACCAGGATGCCATTGGCTCTCCTGCTCACCTGGGCACGCTGCTGACTCACGTTTGGCTACTGTCTACCAGCAACCCCAGGCCCCTTTCTGCCTGGCTGCTCTCCAGCCACTCTGTCCCCAGCCTGTAGCACTGCTTGGTGTTGTTATGGCCAAAGTGTAGGACCCTGCACTTGGCCTTGTTAAATCTCATCCCATCTTCTTTTTCCCTTGCAAATTCTGGCCCTCCATATTTCTAAATAGTAATACCAACTGAAAAAACATGTGTATGTGTGTAGGGGGGTGTAAATAATATTTGAAGTTTCGTAGTTTCTTAGTAATCCCAGATCACATTAATGATGGGTTCTTTTTAACCCAGAGAATATTTTAAAACAGCTTACAGCCCAACTCTGGTTTAGCATCACCAATCCATGAAGTCTTACACTGGATACAACTTCTAGCAAGTAAATTTCTAATCAGAGGGAATGAATTAGATTAAAAGCAAACAAACTAACAACAACACCCCCCCTAAAGAAAAAGTAGGAAGGAAGCAAGTTCAAATATCACAATTCTGCGTTACGGAATTGAACTGCAAGTGTTCAGAGCTTCATTTCCCCCTCCCTGCCCCCTTCCTTTCCCTCCATATTTTTCCTCTTCTGTTTTTATGTTGAAATCACAGGAACTACGCAGCCTCGCAAGGCTGTAATCACTCAGCGGGAATCTGGCACAAGCACAATGCAACCACCAGCCAGGCAGCAGGAAAACGAAGGAAATCTCTCTTTCCATCCCCCCCTTCTCCCCCTCCGGTTCTTAAAAGGGGCTCGGCATGAATGAATCTTCGCGGTAGCCACCAACAATTTCTTATTCCTTCCGAGCAATCATCAATTTCAGCATCAAGTGGTTTAGTGCCTCTACAACTGGTAGTGGCAGCAGAGTAAGCCCAGCATGCAAACGTTTTGGCTAATTTAAAACCCTTGTGCTGCCGAATCAAACATGACAAGACAACAGTAAAAAGAGAGGCTATTATCCCAAATGAGAGCCGGCGGATGGCTGAAATTGGCTTGAGTGGCAGAGACAAAAGAGGTAGAAGGAACAGGGAGAACCAAGCATGATAACACTCAGATACAGCATTCACTTTCTCCCTCACTCCCAGTGCATTCACACATATTGCTGCTAACTGGAGGAAAAAGGCAACGCTTAAAAGTTTCATGGCCAGGCAGAAAAAATACATTTAAGAAGATGCAAAATTAACTAGGACCTGGCAAAGCATCTGCCCCATGAGTATGGAGAAACTTAACTGAAAGAGACATCACCTTTTCAATAGGAACTATAACACTCCTGTGATGGTTTGGGTGTCCCCCGCCCCCTCACACTTTAGAAATCACCCAGACTAGACCCGGCCGGCACTACTAGCACAACTCCAAAGAGTAAAACTCTCATTTCCTACCTGAATTCATGTCCTGCTACCTGAAGTTCATTACTGTAAGTTGAGGATTGGAAGCACTGAGTTAGACTAGAGTAACCTTAAAATGAGAATAATCTGTTGCATGGCTACTAGTGAATAGCTGCCACACCGTGCTCACCGAGCACCCAGATCTCAGAGAGATGCTGGGGAGGAAAAGTGGAGGGCAAAGGAATTAATTTTGTAAGGCATTTGGGAGACCACAAGCAGACTGATGATGTTCAGAGCCATGAACCCTGGTGATGGCTTGCAGCTCACAGAATGATGACCTGTGGGATCACTGGAGAGCAAGCAAGTTGTCTTTTGCAAGATTAACAATTTAAAAGTGCTGAAATTAATTTTGTTTAATAGCTGTGGGTGCAGGCTCCTTACAAAGTAGGTTGCAAGGTCAGCAAGCCTCCTAAAGCCTTTTAAAATGCAGCTTTTTATAGGGACAATAGATTTAGGGTGGCTTAGGGCTTAAAGATCTAAAAAGCAAAGGAGGTGTAAGAGGTCATTTCCTATAAACTCCAAATCTTTGGTGAAAACACATTCTCTGTTTCATTTGTTGCTCTAAAATGTACACTTTTGGTACATTCAAAGCTGCTTGAAACAGTATAGGTTTCTTAGGGTAGGCAAGGTGAACAAAGACATTAAAATCAAACAGATTAACCACAGGCTCATCAGAGTCACACTGGAACGTGCCTGCCTGCACTGCAAAGAGGTGGTGGGAGAAAAGCAAAAATTAAAATATTATAGGAGAATGAGAGACTGGGAGGGGAAAGAAAAGGGCAAGGAGAGTACTCACACCCTTGTCATCATTCACAAGTAATTCACCTGGGATTCACATCTGTGTGCTTACACAAGTCCACTACACTCTGAATTACTGTACTGTACGGAGTGTTTCAAGGAGCAGCTAGACACAACACTGAAACCCAAATCAGACATTTAAAACACACTTAGAATCACAGTGTCACAGTATCATCAGGGTTGGAAGAGACCTCACAGATCATCAAGTCCAACCCTTTACCACAGAGCTCAAGGCTAGACCATGGCACCAAGTGCCACGTCCAATCTTGCCTTGAACAGCTCCAGGGATGGCGACTCCACCACCTCCCTGGGCAGCCCATTCCAGTAGCCAATGACTCTCTCAGTGAAGAACTTTCTCCTCACCTTGAGCCTAAATTTCCCCTGGCGCAGCCTGAGGCTGTGTCCTCTTGTTCTGGTGCCGGCCAGAATCATAGAGTCAGCGAGGTTGGAAGAGAGATCCAAGATCATCCAGTCCAACCTATCACCCAGCCCTGTCCAATCAACTACATCATGGTGCTAAGTGCCTCATCCATTCTCTTCTCGAGCACCTCCAGCGATGGCAACTCTACCACCTCCCTGGGCAGCTCACTCCAATGCCAATCACTCTCTCTGGCAAGAACTTCCTCCTAACATCCAGCCTAGACCTCCCCCACCACAACTTGAGACTGTGTGCCCTTGCTCCAGTGCCGGCTACCTGGGAGAAGAGACCAACTCTCACCTGGCTACAACCTCCCTTCAGGTAGTTGTAGACAGCAATGAGATCACTTGCTCAGTTTCACAGCATGTGTGGTCTCACTCACAACATATTAAAATAGGCTGACAATCTCTCCCTTACAGGATGCTTTTGTCTTATTTTAGCAACAGCCCCCAACCTATTAATTGCACAAGTAAAGTTCATAACAAGTTTAGGAAATAGAAACAGGGCATTTGTCTTGCACCACTCTGCAAGATGGTCTGAATTTACTGAATTAATCAATGTTGCCTTGAAAAGCATTCTCCTTTTGTGTAATTGGGCCTGTGTGAAAGGTGGACTCATGAATTCACATAAAGGTCCAACGCAGAAGTATGTATCCTAATGCAAACCACTTTCAGTATATCCACATATCCACCTGGTCTGGCAAAGACACCGTCTCAGAGAATCAGGAAGCCCAGCTGGGTATATGACCACGATAGATACAGCACCCAGCTCTGTTTCATTTTCCCCCAGTGAGAAGCAAATACATGGCTTACTTTTCAGAGAAAACCAAAACCAGTCATGTGCCAAACAGCACACATGCAAGATGTCAACACACAGACCGTTCTGGGACAGAGAAGCGTTGCCAAGGTGAGAACCTGTGCTGCTCAGGCATAGAGGCAAGCAGAAATGCTTCAGCCTTTGCAGGTAGCTTGAAGGAGAGATGTGTGTTGTTCTGTGTATCAAAACTTAGTTGCTCTGATTCTGCAGATGGAAGGGGCCATTTCCCTGGCAATGAGGTAACTGACAGTCATTAGAGAGGACAAAATTAATTCTGTTGCAAGCCTGTCGCTGACAGTGGCCGAAGCAAACACATCAGCCATTTTTCTTTGCCCCTTCCACAAGGAGATAGAACAAAGGAAGGGGCCCCTGGGAAATACTTAAGACACCAAAGAAAATTATTTAAAGTGTGTATTAATATTGTCACTGAATATTGTGTGCTTCCAGGCTGATATATGCTGCTGTTATGTGGTGTTTGTTCCCTTTTCTTGGTCTCAAAGTTGAATTCATATCCTCATGCAGCACTCCAAGAAAATCCCAGTTCACAGTTCAGCAAGGCACTGCTTAAAAGGCAAGCCTGATATAGGTCCTTAGGGCATCTCATCCATCCTGCTCTTGGATGGCATTCTTCACCAAGGGACCCCATTAGGAAGGAAGGGCAAACTGAAATCCTAACCCAAAGCAGTCTGAAACAGCACCAGCATACTGGTATAGCAGCGATGGATGAGACTCCATTTGTCTTCAAAGCATGGGAAGCCAATATATCTGCTTCACTGCAAACTCAACTTTACTTTCCAACCTTGTAGTGTGCTCAAAGTTAAAACGTAGATCAGCTTTCTATCCGAGGATAAGGCAGCACTGAAGTGACTCCAATTAAACAGACTGGAAGTGATGCACTTCCAAACCAACTCTATAAAGGTAAGCGTCCTGAGCTACACTCTCTGTGTTTATAAATCAGTTGCCCAGGAAGGCATTGTCACAAGCTACAAAAGGCTTCCTTTCACCCCCATACAGTGCAACTACTCAGAAGCATCTTATGCTGGTACAAAAGGTGCTAGAAAATACAGCTGCTGTAGGAACACTATAAATAACAAAGATATCGCAGATCCTACTCTCCCTACAGAAGGGGAAGTCCTTCCAAGCAGGAAGAAACAGTATGTTTGTTCTGTGGCCAAAGTAATTATAGACTTACCTACATTGCTCTATATGTCTTTAAAAAAAAAAAAAAAGAAAAAAGAAAAAAAGGTGCTTTGTATCAATATTGAACAAACTGAGCTTTGAGACTAGTACTTAATCTGGAAGTTGCCAAATTAAACTTTGGTCTGGCACAAGTAGACACAGCTTCATTCATTTCAGGAAAGGTGATTCTGTTTATATCAGGTCTGGGTCCCTCAGTTCAAGAGGGACATAGAATTGCTTGAGAAGTCCAGTACAGAGCTGCAGAGATGATGAAGAGAATGGAACATCTCTCTTATGAGGAGAGATTGAGGGAGCTGAAGCCGTGCTGCTCGGAGAAGAGAAGACTGAGAGGTGACCTCACTGATGTTTACAAATATGTAAAAGGTGAGTGCCAGGAGGCTGGAGCCAGGCTGGGCTGGGAGATGCCTGAGCACAGGACAAGGGGCAATGGGTGAAAGTTGAGGCATAAAAAGTTTCATTTAAACATGAGGAGGATTTTTTTCACTGTGAGAGTGACAGAGCACTGGAATATGCTGCCCAGGGGTGCTGTGGAGTCTCCATCTCTGGAGATATTCAAAACCCGCCTGGACACGTTCTTGCTTGATCTGGTATAGATGAACCTGCTCTGGCAGGGGGGTTGGACTGGATGAGTTTCTGAGGTCCCTTCCAGACCCTGACATTCTGTGATTCGGTGAAGCCAAACAAATTTCCTTCACCATTGCTTATTAAAATATTTAAACTTAAGTAAGTGTAATTCCCTCATGGATAATATATAAGTATACATCTTTGGACCTGCCATGGCATGTTAGCAGAGCAGGTATGTAAAGTTACAACATAGACTCACATTTGTCATTCATAGGAGCAGTTTCAAAGAGAACACAGAGTTCAAATACTGCAATTTGAAACATGCTTAGTAGAAAATTGTTGTATTTTCGAAAGCTGATCACCTGTTTATAGGAATCTTCAGCCCAGCCTCCTTGTTTACAGTTCAGTTGTATCTATTGTTCCAGGTGAGATCCTTCTGCACCAGGCGCTGCACATGTGCAAAGAGAGAAGACCACCACAACCAACACTTAATGTGATTCAAAGAGATCAGCCAGAGAACTGCTGGGAATTCAAGGTAGATATTTCTTGTGCTCCAGCCAGGAATCATAACCCAGAGGTTATCCTGTCCTGATGTAGTACCATATCGCCTCTAGCGTCAGCTAGGCCAATCAGAACTGTATGTATCTACCTGCCTATGTAATTCATATCAGGAAGAAAGGGAAAAGAAAAAAAAAAGGGGGGGGGGGGGGGGGGGGGGGAGTGAAGAGGGGAGAGAAGAAATACCCATCAAGGTCAGACACTTATGCATGAACCACATGCCATACCATGTATGAGTAACAGAAACCTCACATGGACCCAAATCCACAGACCAACATTAGAAACTCTGCCTCCTCCTGCTCAGTACACAATTAATTCTTAATAAGACACTCCAAATGTCCAAACAGTTCATAGAAGAGAATCGTACAATCAACCAGGTTGGAAGAGACCTCCAAGATCATCCAGTCCAACCTAGCACCCAGCCCTAGCCAATCAACTAGACCATGGCACTAAGTGCCTCATCCAGTCTTTTCTTGAACACCTCCAGAGACAGCAACTCCACCACCTCTCTGGGACTCAAACAATTTTCATTCTTTAAAAAAAAGAGAGGGGGGGGGGAAAAGGCATCAAAGGAAACAGAAAAATTAACCCAGTCAATATGAAGCAACCTTTCAACTTCTGTCTGTACCAATGGGATGAGTGCATTGAGTATCAGGAAGAGAAGCACTTAAGAGAGCTTCTAGGATGAAGGATGGACCAAAGGAAGGACCAAGGGAAGGAACCAAGGAAGAGAGAGAAAAAAATTATGATAAAAGGGGAGGAGGAAAAAAAAGAAGACAAAAAGAAGTTTTACAACATGTCCTGTTTGGGTTTTTTTGTTTGTTTTTGTTCTTATGCGAGAAATCCTTCTGTCACAGAGAATGTCCCCTGAATGTCCCCTGTTTTCAACAGGATTTTAGGTCTGGTCTAGTCCATGTAGAAGATTTCCAAACCAGCTGCTATTGTATCAACAAAACACCATAAGAATATAGAGCAAATTCATCACAGCACCTCAGTTCACAAAAAAAACACCAAAAACAAAGACAAACACAGAGAAAGCCAAAGCAAAAAAAAACCCAAAACCAACCCACAACAGAAAGAAAAAAAAACCAACAAAACCAAAACGACAAAAACCAAAAGCAAAACAAACCCAGGAAAACTGGAAACTCAAGACAAAAACAGGGCAGTAAACACTGCAGGTTTTTTTTTTGGGGGGGTCTTTTTCCCCCCAGGCACATAGAGAAGTCATTAGGGAAGAGTCCAAAGGAGCTAGGAAGCTCGTTACCAATACAGCATGGTCAGAGGGCCGTTTGGGGTTTTGTTTTCCACCTTTCCCTTTCATACAGAGACAAAGTATGAAGAGACTTCTGGGACCTGCTCGTGTTACAGAGCGGGAACGACGTGCCTCCAGCCCCGCTCCACAAACCATTCCATCAGCAGAAGTCTCCGGCAGGTCGGAGACGGACTAACTTTTCCAAGGTATTAAATTAAAAGACGTTGAATTAAGTTAAACGCCCCACATTGAATTGACATTTCCCTTTTTTTAATGCAAGCTAAGATTGATGAAAAATACCACTTATCTACATTAAGGGTCAAAATATCCAGCAAGAGAAGCCTCTGGTTCAGTGCGTCAGAGCAAAGTCAGTCTTACATAATCCGGGGACCAGAACGCGGATCACATTCTGATGATCCAATTAATGGTGGGATACTTTGCAATCAGCCAGGAAGCAAGGCCCCTAACAGATTGTGGGGCTGTAACATCAATTTCTTAAGTGCATTTAAAGGATTACAAATGTTAGTCCTGGCTTGAGATTGAAACACCTATTGAGGTGCTCTGAACCACATTACAGTAATTGGGTACCTGAATTAATGCCATTTCTTCTGATGGGCGAGTTGAATACATCGGAATTGCGGATTTCTTTTGCTGTGTTTAATTTTCAGCCTTCCTCTCCCCTCCCCTTCTCAGAACACAAATCTGAGGCAGAATATCTCTTTTTATCTAGATAGCTTTAATTACGGCCCTGATGTGCCCAAGTACTGTCCTAATTTTACCTTCCTCATTGTTTGGGTGCATTTCCTTTATTTATTTTTCCTTATTATTTTATGATGCTATGACATTAAGATGGTAACAGAATTATTTTCTCTTTGAAGCTTCATAAGGAAGGGAGAATACACTGCTGAGAGATGGAGAAACAAAAGTCTTTTCCTTTCCATATGCCTCTTCCACTATGTAAACCTTTTTATGCATGCACCAGATACCATTTGCAGTGTTTTACACCTCTAGAGAGCTAGAACTAGGGCTGCCTCAATTAGTCTTCTATTCCTTCTGAGGTCAGTTCAAGTAAAGGTCTCAATCATATCAAATTGGCAGAAATGCTAACTACCTGGGTATTTCAGACCATGCAGGGTTCAACTAAAGAGCTTAAAAGCCATACAGCAGGTTTCAGGAGTATTCAGTGAATACCCAGAGTAAAGACATATGTGTGTGCTAGAGACTAAACTTACTCACCTGATGTATGAAAGGCTTGGTAATCTAAAATAGGTTAGAGCACAGGTCTGTCTGCAAGGCTTTTCAGCCAGGCAGCATCTCTGTTAGACTGCAATACACGGCACATAGGATGCATGCATTCTCCTCTTGTATCTCGTGTGAGTTTTGAGAATTAACAGTTATAAAAAGGAATTCCATCCATTTTTGTCCTCAGTGTACGTGGCACTAACATTTCAGTGACCTCAGCAGCAATTTCTCACTTGCAGCTAACTGGAATGTACACAACTATGGATATTACTGCTCACACTGTGAAAAGAGGGGTGGGAAACAGAGCTTGGCATTCCAAATATTCCAGTCCACTCTCTACATTTCTCTTATCTGGTTGCAAGACATCAAGCTTAGATATAATTTTAATTACTCCATTTTTTGAGGTCCATTAGTAATTGAAGCTGTAAATACACATGCAAGTATACACACATACACATTTTATATTTCATATATCCTAAGGCATTCCAACTTTTTATTCTACATTCAGGGTTCCATAAGAACTGTGATGCCACCGAGATTCTGCTTTAATTTTGCTTTTGTTTAAGATAACTGCAAACAGCAGATACTGGAGCTATTTATCTTCATTGCTGGTTAAGAGGAAATCGTAGCGTATACCTTAGGGGAGCTAAGAGAAGCACAATGATTTAACTGGCATATGAAGGAAAGAGACAGCTTCTAATTCAGTAATGGAACTTTCTGACGCTCAGGAAAAAGCAGTTTGCATGGTTTGGTCAGATAGCCTTTCACAGTTAACTATTTTGTTTTATTTATTTCCTATCACATAAGAAACATCAGATTTAGGAAGGGTCACCAGGGACCATTCAGCTGTGCTCCTTGTTTCTCTTGAAGGGTTTTGAATGTCCCTTAATTTCCCACCTCCACTAATGTGGGATATTCCTCAAGTTTAGAATTAGCTCTTGTGAAACACAAACCTACAAACTGTGTCCATAAAAGAGATGATTTACAAATAGCCTGGGTGAAACACAATCAAACCTACCAGCTATGTCCATAAAAGAGACGATTAATCAGAGGATAAATGTTCCTTAATTTTGGTTGTGAATATTTTGAATGTTCTTTAATTTCCCACCTCCACTAATGGGGGATACTCCTTAAGTTTAGAATTAACCCTTGTGAAACACAAGCAAACCTAAAAGGTATGTCCATAAAAGAGATGATTTACAGATAGCCCTGGTGAAACACAATCAAACCTACAGGCTATGTCCATGTAAGAGATTAATCAGAGGACAAACACGGACCTTCATTTTAAGGGCCATCTGGTGAAGCAGGACATAAGGATTTTCAAGAAATGATTTTCAAATCTCAGTTCAAATTTCAGAGCAGTTTTTGACTCATTAGATCATGCTCACTGAAATGATTTACACACAGATAACAAAAACGCAAGCCCCAAGGACTACTTAGTTGTTTAGCAGTGTATACATTTTATATAACTGTTTCCATACATCCAGTTTAAAATTCATTAACAACAATTAATTGTTATCCAGCAGTCTACATTGCACAGTACATGGCTTCAATGTACTTTCCAAATGACTGCTTTCTATCATTCCTCCAGAGATCCTACAGACCAGTCAACTTTGCTGTGTTCTAAGCGTTGACTACCAATTTATAGGCTCATAGAATGGTTTAGGTTAGAAGGGACCTCAAGGATTATCCAGTCCCAACCTCCTGCCATAGGCAGGGACACTTCCCACTAGAACAGGTCGCTCAAGGCTTCATCCAAACAGCCCTTGAATACCTCCAGGGAGGGAGCAGCCACAACCTCCCTGGGCAACCTGTGCCAGTGTCTCACCACCCTCACTGCAAAGAACCCTTTCCTAACATCGACTTTGAATCTCCCCTCTGCCAGTTTAAGCCCATTACCCTTTGTCCTGTCATTGCAAGACCTTGTAAATAGTCCCTCCCTGGCCTTCCTGTAGGTCCCCTTCAGACACTGGAAGGCCACTAGAATGTCTCCTGGAAGCCTTCTCCGCTCCAGGCTGCAGAGCCCCAACTCTTGTAGCCTGTCCTCATAGCAGAGCTGCTCCAGTCCTCTGAGCACCCTTGCGGCCTTCCTCTGGACACGCTCTAACAGTTCCATGTCCTTAGCAAAACTCATGTTATTATCATTAGCAAGAATCAACAACTGAACTTCAGGAAATATTTGTCTTTTTGTTTGTTTGTTTGTTTTGTATTTAAAATATCTTAGTAATACTTTGGAATAGCTGGAAAACTTCTTCCTCTCCCCCTTTGGCAAAGACAGTACAATGTCCTTAGGAGTCCACTGCAGGGACACCAAGCAGTAACAGCTCCAACATGCTCAGAAAGCACTGACCTCACTAACTTTCATTTTGGACTTGATCCAAAGTTTACTGAAGTCAGGAGACTCTGCACTAGCTTCAGCGTTCTGTAGTTCAAGCCTTCCAGCTCTATTCCCCTTCCTTCACTCCCAAAATACCCTCTGTGAGCTTTGCTATGTGAGTGTTAATAGTGTTATTGTTGTGGCACATTCAGCAATGAAGTGCTTAATGACAATGCCTTCCAAATGTCTGCCTGCTTTTTTAATGGTCTGGGTAATGAGGAAAAAAAAAGTAATGTTTCTTAAGTAATTAACAGAAACTGGTCTTGGGTTTTTACAGGAATAATATTTTGGGACCCAAGAGAGGGGGCTGAGGCTCATTTTTAAGTAATAGCATTTAATGGATAGGATTAACAAAAAGAAGTCTTTTGACACTCTTTCCATCATATTTCCCAAATATTTACAGTGTACACCTCGGGTTTGAAAAAAGCCAGGGAGAACTAATGCATTGTTTACACTTGGAATCCGAGGTGGCCCCGTCCCAGCAGGGCAGTACAATGTGCTGTATCTTTCCCTTCTCAGTACTTATCTTAATCTTAATAACTAGCCAGACAACTGACTCCAGAGTCCTAGGCTTATCAACTGGAATTCGTCACATGCACACAAAAGAAGACAAGAAATGCATTATATAACAATGCCATACAAATCATTATCTTTTAATATTTAAAAGCATGTATTCAAAGTCTGATATGAAACCATTTTGGTTGAACTCAATTCCACTGGTTGTTATTAAATTTGATAGCAAATGAACAAAAATACACTTGTAACATATTTATCTGCAAAAGAGTTTATTTGCAACAGATCAAAAGGCTGCTTCTTACTGCATTTTAGTTACTGCTATCAAATGCAATCTGCTTTTTAAACATGCTTTGATATGGGAAGACTGTTTTCAAAACAGGTTAATAGGAATTTTTCTTTTCAAGCTTCTTAAGTACCAAGAAATACCCAGAGTGTGAATAGAGGCTCTATTGCGCCCTCATTGTAGGTCTACAACATGATTTCTTAGAACCAAGTTTATATAAGCAACAGGAAAGCCACTTCAATTGCTTCCACTCAGCATTTAGACCGTCCTTTCAAAGCTGTCATACAGGTCTAAATGTTGGTTCTAATGTTTCACAATAAATGGATTTTTTTACCAGGAAGCAGAGACTCGTGTGAACCACAGCATTAGGGGTACCGCTTGCTGCAAAGCTGTTCTCTTGTGAGTGTTTTTGCATCTGTCTCTGCACCTCCACAGTAAGAGCTGCCTGAGTAGATCTGCACCATGGTGAGGAGGCAGTAGGAGCCCACTACTGCAGAAAGAGGGAGGCAATAATGATGTTGAGCACAGACCTCACACTCTGACATTATTAACATGCACTTAAAGTGGGCTTAAATGAAACAAATGAGAGTTAACAAAGAATGCTGTAAACTCACTCACTTGCTTTGTTCTAACTCAGACTATAAAGCATTACTCATGCTCAGTATTTACACTCTCAAGCAATGGGATTCATCCAGAATAAGACACCAGAGTCACTATCTAAAGGACTATCATTGCTAGTGCCAGCTTCTTCAAAAGTTTTTGATGTGGAAGAGAAATTTGGAAGTATATCCTAGGCCAGTGCTGATGCTAAATCACAAACCACATTAAATCAATTAGTTAATCAATCCCATCAGGCAATCAATTAACATGAACAATGAAATCCCTGAGCAGACATATTCTGGTGTGAACAGAGGTCAGTCACTGGGCCCTTTAGATGTCTGTTCACATTAGTCTAAGCCCAAGTTTAGAAGGAGAAATTTTCATCTGATAACAGTTCTTTGTATTGATGTGTCAGCACAGACACCTAGTCTCCATGTATGTCTGGCAGAGATCATCTGTACTTTTACATGTGTAATAACTAGAGGCCACTTTCAGAAAAGGGAATCTGAGATTTGTGCTTTGATGTGGTGAGACATGAGACTTCTTGTCAGCACCACTGAAAGCATCTTGCACCAGGCTTTCTAACAGTACCCGAACAAAAGAGGAAACAGTTACTTCAAGCACACACCTCAAAAACTGCAAGTGTGAGCAACTTTGCTGTCACCCCCAAATCTACGATCCATCTTGCAAAGTCAGATATAGAATCATTTTGCCAGGGTTAGTTTCAGTCTCTGTAAAAGTTGGGAGAGATCTGGTTTGAATGCCTAAACACTCTGTAATGCCTTTGATTCCACTTTCTTCCTAATCACAACTATTAAATTATATTAATGAACAACTGTGTGCAGGTATAATCCAGTGATAAATCCATTCAGTCAGATCTGCAACAGACCTGCAACCTAAGTAAATGAGGTTACCTCTGTACATAAGCTGAGGAACAGAAATTTTATGGTGGGAGGAAGAAAAGTGAGCAGCGCACACAAGGATCCACATAAAGTTCACAGTAAATCCTAAGTTTCAGCAGAGCAAAACGCGGTGGTGAACTTGCATTTTGTGAAATGAAATCTGAGTCAGGCTTGCAGACCCTCTGCTTGGTCACTATCACTACTTACTACTTGCATAGAGTTGTGCTACTGCGTTGATCCATAAGCGTAACTGCTCTGCAGATAATTAACCTATGTAACATCCAGTCTTATTTACCTCCAAAATGTGCTACAAGTTCAATGTCCCTCCTGTATCACTCCTCTTCCACTAAACAAATTATGCATTTAGCAGCGAGCAGGGCATCAAATAAAGGCTGGCATGGCTCTTCTAATCCATGCCAAAGTCAAGGAAGCAAATATGCCTGGAACAGAATAGAATTGGCCTAACTTGTGACGGGGCAGGGGGGGAAATGCAATGGTATGAAAATGTATTCAACAATGCTCTTGGTGCTCAGATCCGGCAGCGACAGGGCTATAAGCAGATGCATTAGGCTGGAAATACATCAAGGTTAGATTAAGCTGCAGAGTTTCCATTTTATTAATGGTCTTCAATCTGACTCCTTAATAAAATGGAAACCATTTGTAAAGTTTTGATCAGAGCCCACACTTAGCTTTCAAAATGCTTGCAACCTTTGGGTATATTCAGGAACAGATTTTGGAAAGTCTATGCCTAAAAATGAAGGAGAGAGGGGAGTGAGAAGGAGAAAATGACTCGAGGTGAATGAGACCTTGAAGTGAATTATTATGTAAACTGTGAGTTAGGCTAAATGAAGGAACCATTGGGACAGCATGCTTCTTTTGGTTTGGGTTGGGGTTTGTTTTGCATAGATTGCAGAGGTATTATGCTGGACCCAGAGTGCAGCATCTGCCACAGCAGTCTAACCAGAAGAGTAAATATCTAAGATGTCTCTATTTAAATATTATCCTGAGTGGCAGATCAGAGCCACTGGAGTGTTAATTGGAACTGGAAAGTCTGTGTGGTCAATGGGCTGAAGGAGGAGTGGGATCCACAATTAATGCAGCATTGTATCACTCAATTCATTCAAGTTTCCTCTCATCTCCTGGCAAGGCAGGGGAGAAAGAAAGGGTTTACCTAACAGCTACTGGAGAAGAAAGTGTTGTTGGATAAAATAAAGGTGACAGGAAAAGAAAAAAGATGTTCCCAGAAAAATCACCCCTCAGGTGCATCTCTCTACCTGCAGAAGGTGGCATGCACAGGAGAAAAAAAGAAGTTAAAGTTCAGGAATGTAAAAAGAAATGGAAACTCATGTTTAGATCTATGCAACAATTTAATAGCAAACCTGACAAAAATGGGGGGGGATTATTAATAAAAAATAATAGTCTCACAAGTGTGCACTTGGCACTACTTCATTTCTGATATCTGAAATCTAAAGAAGAAATCTTAAAGGAAGTATTCACATGTGAGTGTCTGCGGATTAACTGATCATACATGGAATTCTGAAGTGACTTCAACTACATTTTTTTCTCTAAGTGGCTGGATCTAAAGCAAAAGAAATGTACTGAAAACAGAAAACTCGAGTTCTCATTTTAAACCTTCAGAGAGGAAGAATCACATCACAGAAGATCTCCAAGCAGGATCAGGACGTTAAAAAAAAACCCAAACCACAAAATAACAAGAAGAGTATCATCCACTTACAACCTTCAGTAAGGAGAACAGTTGCAGTATCTGAGGTCATGACCTTTGTTAGCAAGCAGAGGCTTTTCCTAACACTTGAACTTGATGACGTCCATACTAATAAAGCTTACATCCATAATGAAGCATGAGCACTTCCTCTGGGAAAGGCCTGGAGCTATCAGGAAGGACAACATGGTACTGTAACAAATTAAAAGTTTGTTACTCTCCCTTTGACTTTGATATCTACTTGGATGACATTTGCAGCACTGATGGGGACAATACTATAGAAAGAAGAACGTTGATTAGTCTAGACAGTAGAAAGTCATCTATTATCCTAGGAGACAAATCTGGAAGTGTTTAATAAAACTACACACTGTCTCTTCACCTTACACCTTAGGCTCATGGTGACCCCAACAAAAAATATGGACTATATTTATTCTGACTAATCGAACAATTTCTGTAGGTGACACCTCCATCTGTTCTTCACAAGACATTTCTCTGTGTGTCCACAAGCTACCTGGTAAATACAACTGAAATGCCAGCTAAGCACAAGCAACTATAAAGTATGCCAAATACTTTAGTTTGGGTGTTTTTTGGACCTAGGACAAAACAGTTTGGTTAAGACAAAAACCTACATACAGTTACAGAAAGACTACTGTTCTATAATCTGTATTCCTACTAAACTATTTCCTTTTCACATACTTAAAGCCTTCTTACTCTTGTAAATCCTTCAGCATTTTGGCAGCGTGAGAACCACCAGACAGAATATTTTAGGCTGAGACTTTCCTGAAATCAGGTGCACGCTGAAGTCAAAGGATACCAGGGTCCCTAATTCCCACAGGCCTCTATGCAACTCTTTCTACCACTAGTTCTTCAACTTATGTTGAGCAGTAAGATGGCACAAAAAAGCTGATAAATTCACCACAAACCCATCAAGAACAACCAGAACAAGACAGCACTCATCTCTAAGCTAAACTAGCCAACATGTCAACATCGACACAGTCTCAAGGTGTGCTGGGGGAGGTACAGGCTGAATGTTAGGAGGAAGTTCTCCCCAGATAGAGAGATTGACATTGGAATGGGCTGCCCAGGGAGGCGGTGGATTCATCATCCCTGGAGGTGTTCCAGAAAAGACTAGATGAGGCCACGGCACTTAGTGCCATGGTCTAGTTGACTGTATAGGGCTGGGTGATAGGTTAGTCTGGATGATCTTGGAGGTCTCTTCCAACCTGGTTGATTCTATCTTGAAGCTTTTTGGGGGCCTCCAGCTAAACTTAACCCAAGTGCTTTGTAGTGTCCATCCCACACCAAAAGAGAAGGTATTTATCAAGGTGCTAATCCAATGCAGCACACAAACTAGCAGTTTATTTAAAACAAAACTTGATCCTTATTGGGAGCTGAGATATTTGAAGCACACACAAGTAAAACTAATTTAACCTTTGAAAAGTTATCTCCGGAGGGAAGAACAGAAATCCCTTTATAAGATTTTTAAGCACTGCAATTATTGACGAGGACTATATTACTTCAGTTTTCTCTGATCAGAAAAGAAAAAGCAAAGCCACAGGAGACATCAGCAGCTGTCAGGCTGTTTTCCAACTGCAATGAGGTAGTTTACAGTGGGCTTGTGCCAGTCTCTTAAGACCCAGTTAAGAAGCCTTTTTAAAATGCCTTAAAAAGCCAACTCATACATTAATCAAGTTGAGCCCTCATCCATACTTACTGCAACACATCAATTACCATGTCTTTCTTTTTTTTTATTTTAATAAATTCCAGTTGACAGCAGACACCTTATTAAGGCTCACTAAAATGATACAATAAGTAAAAGGCTATTAATATTGCCTTTTTTTTTTTTTCCCCTGCTGCTATTGTCTTGCTGCACTGGTCTGCAAACAAATTCAGGCTGCATTACAATTAATGCCAATGGAACTCCTTCTAACGACTTCCAGCTTGCTAATTTTTTACGCTAATAATAAAAAAAAGGCATTGCTATGCAAGAACGACCCCCTTTTATCATGCTCACATGGCACACTAGAGAGCTCCTGCCATTGTTCACATGAAAGACAATTAAATCCAGGAACATCAAACCCAAAAATGACAATCTGCTAACCAGCGCTGGGTATTGCTGAATTCTTTTCTCTATTTTCTGAACTGATAGAAAACAATTCTCCAAAGACATCTCCCTCCCTCATGCCCACCCTTTTTTTTTGGGGGGGGGGGGGGGGAGGGGGAAAAAAAGAAAAGTAAGTTTGAAAAATACCCTCGCTGATTTATGCATCTCTGCTCAGAATTTATTAACTGTCTAGGGCAAATTTCCTTCTCACATGTCTGTTGCCTCCAGGTTTGAATTCTGGACATTTCAAGAAATGCAACAATAGTACTGTCCATATAGTTTCATATTTAAAAATAAACACTTGGGTTTTTTTTAATCACAGTTCATGTTTTCTCAACCACAATGTAAAATGCCAAAGGCAGGAGAATAAAGCTGAGGTGGTAACAAGTTTACTTTTTCTAGTCTTCTAGGGGGAAGGCTCATAAGGTTTGTTGAAAATTATGTACATTCACCACATTAACTTAGAGTCAAGGTAACTCCGTGCCTATTAAAGGCATTTTCATTTATGTCCTCCATCATGGAGCTTAAGATCCAGTTTTATAGTAAAGTTTTCAGACTTGCATCTAAAATATACATAATAATTCTTTTACCTTTTCTTAAACTAACTGTGTGTTTGAACCACATGCACAAAAACACAAGATTTTAGACAAGGACAATTATACTACTTTATGCCACGAGTTCCACGGCACTTCAGGATTCATTAATTCTCACGAGATCTTTGACAAGTAGGTGGATTTGTATCTGTTTTACACATGTATAAACTAGCTGACAAACAGAAAGGTTAAGCGATGTTCCTAAGACTGTGATGCATTAGTGGCAGCAATACAAGGACAGTCCCCGGTATCCTGTCACTACAAAGATGCTCACCACAAAGACGCCTCAGAAACTTTGACAGCTCTTCAGCTCAAGATAGCACTGAAGCATCCTCACGCAGGCTCTTACTTGCCTAACTTCGAGGACACCTGTAAGTCCTGTTTGGCTTTCATTCAAGTCCAGCTGTCCTGATTAGAGGTACTTGCATAGCCTAAGTCTGTACATGTCCTAGCAACCTGGGCTCCAAACCAGTTACTTTATGCTACAACACAATACATATGTATTTACTGCAAGAAATTAGAGCCACAGTAAATAACCATTTTATATTGTGCAATAATCAGGTTACTGCTAAGTCAGTGTATCTATGTGCATGTCACACATACAACATCAAGAAGCAATTGGTAACCTGCTGATTGCCACAGGTTGGACACCAGTAATAAGAAGCAAACTTTTGGCTGGAGGATATAAGACTTATTTTAAAAGTCCAAATAATATTAAGTACCAACTCACACAACTTCATATCAGTACCAGACCTTAAAAACATGCAAGGGTAGAAGGAATTTATGTTTTCTATAACAAACTGGGAAATTCCCATGTCCGCATACAAAAATTATGCCTTATTCCCTTTGGCGGAAGGACATCAAGCTGTCACCTGAGCAGGCTTGATTATTTCCAGACTTTTGCTTCAGACCAAAGAAGTTGTAATAAACTCTTCATATGGAAGAAAAGAACATTTTTGCGTTGTTGTTTAAGAGCCACTGAGAGCTGTGTAGTGTTAAGAACATACCCCAGGAAAGATGGATTAGGAGGAAGTGGCCAAAAGAGGCCATAAAATGTGCATTATAAATGCAATTCATCACATAACTGTGCAATTTGTCAAATGGATATTGTACCTTGCATAGTGTCTTTTGGGACAGGAGTAAAAGAAAAAGGCCTGGGAGATAACAGTTCTATTCCTGGCTCTACTACTGGTTCTCTTTTTGACCTTGAAAAAGACGTTTCAGCCAAAATACATAGATTGTTTTCTACTTCTGTTACTGCACATCCAACTTCATTTTGATTAGGCTCATAGTTGCAATTCTAAAATCATAGCTCCCTGAAACCTCTGGTTTCAGAACTAGGAATCACCTGACACAGAAATCTGGTCTTTCAGGAGTTTGTTAGCCTTGGAGCTGAACTCACACATCTTCATGCATGAGACAGCAAAGATAAAGCTAACATCTTAGAATAGATTTCACAAGAACTAACATTGTATTTGCACAAATGCAATCAAATAGGTATGGAAGTACTTCATCGTTCAACTGAAATGATTGGAAAATAATTGTTACTGAATAGCACAAAGTGGAACCTCGTATAGGTGGTGCGACACCAAGAAGTTACTGAAATTAATAATGGCCAGACATAGAATCATAGAATCAATCAGGTTGGAAGAGACCTCCAAGATCATCCAGTCCAACCTAACACCCAGCCGTGTCCAATCAACCAGACCATGGCACTAAATGCCTCATCCAGGCTTTTCTTGAACACCTCCAGAGATGGCGACTTCACCACCTCCCTGGGCAGCCCATTCCAATGCAAATCACTCTCTCTGGGAAGAACTTCCTCATAACATCCAACCTAGACCTCCCCTGGCACAACTTGAGACTGTGTCCCCTCGTTCTGTTGCTGCTTGCCCAGTCTGCTAAGACATAGCTATGCACCCTGAAGCAGCTCTCTAGAATTGCTCTCTATCAAGAAGTGGATGGGATACTCACTGGATACAAAATACCTTCTTAGCCATGAACTACATGGCCATTAAACATATGATCCCTGTCTGTTACTGCTGCAGAAGGAAACTTTCTCCATGGCAACACAAGGTGATTTCCGAACTGGATGCCCCTGGATGGCCGTGGGAGCAAGGAAGGAGAAACCTGTTGAGAGCAGCTCTCTCTGTGTGAGGGCATTAACCTCTTCCATTGCACCAGCAATGGACCTACAATGGCTTATTTGGTTATACCCCATCCAAATATGCACTATTTTGGCCTCAGTAAAGACAGTTATTATTTATTCATCTCCAACTTATGCTACTTTTCTGAGGTACCATCTGGGATGCTCCTTCAGCTTGGCATTTGTGATAAGGACAAACACACCTGCATTAACTGCATTGAAAGGTCCTTTTCTCAATGAGACTCATGAGGAAGCCTATGATCTGTCTGCACCAAGAGCAGTGAAAAAGGCAAGAATCACTGGCATCATCCTCATTCATTAAAAAAATCACTTATTTCCATAGATGAGGAGACTGCTCTGCTGATCTGGTCCATTGTGCACTTAGTGGACACCTTGATCCAGGAGGTAGCTACATTCATGTTTCACTTGCACCTACCCCTGTCTGACACCTGCATAGCCAAAGGTGGCTTATTCTGTGATAGAGACTTCAGCACTACAGCAGAGTGGAGTCTCTCATTCCATGGGAGACAGCTGCTTTACATGTGGCAAGTGCATGCAGGGGCTGCATATAAACCACCTCCATTCCTCTCTGCACAGCTTGCTGGAGTTTAAAAAAAAAAAGAAAGAAAGAAATCCAATTTTGCTGCTTTGGGGAGGTATTTGTACATTTGTGTTGTGGTTGGTTGGTTTTGGTTGGGGTGTTTTATTTGTTGGGTTTTGGTTGTTTTTTTTTCCTGTCCTGAAAAGGCAAACCAAATTATAAGTAATAAAAGCATCCACTTCTTTTTTTGTAGGGTGATACATGCACTGGATTTGGCTCATTTAGACACTGCATTTGAGCCAATTTAGATGTGACATCTGAGACAATTATACGACTCCTTCAAGTCTATAGCAAAGATCAAAGGCAAATGTATGTGGTTTTTTTTCCACAAGATACTAAGTTTGCAGCTCATTTGAGCCCTACAGCAAGAAAACACTCCTGAATTGATAGTACTGAAATCAGAAGCAAAGTTTCCATCAATATGAACACAAAAGAAAAACAAAGAGAAAAAAAATAACACGTCTGATACGGCAGTCAAAATTTAGCATTGCTCAGACCAGTGTCAATCAACAATAAACCCATAGAGTCACTCTAAATTAATGCAGATAGAAACTTGAAGTCGACAAAACCCATACTGACTGTAATGAAATTACTGATACTGCTTCACTTACTATCCAAATAAAAGCAGAGTCTATGACCAAATTGTTTTATACACATTCCCTTCCTTTTAATTACAGTGTAAACCCAGCAATCATTATCTCTTCTATCAGCTTCCTCAGATTTATAATACGGCCCGCTCCCCACACTTAAGACAATACAACCTTACTCCATGGCAATATTATAGTGCTACATCCTGTATCCTAGCAACCATTTAGGGCTTCTATTTGATGTCAAAATAATGAGTCTTACTTAATCTCTTGGTTTTTTGGTTTGGGTTTTTTTATTGTTGTTGTTTTTTTAAGTAGAGGGTCAAACATTGAAATCTAGTAGTTGGGGTAAAAATAAATTGCTGAAGAGCATTCTGAAAGCACCTAGAGTCTATGTGTTTATATATCCAAGTGCATGTGCTGATGCATATAGGTAAATAGATAACCACATGTGTACACAAAATAGATGGTCTGAGTTTCTGTCTTTTAATTCTTTAGACAGCAGTGAAAAACAAGAAATGGAATGATGTATATCACTTCCAAGATACCAGAGGCATTTAACAAACACAATTTTCCTCCTGCTTTTATCAGTTCACTGTATTTTACAAGTTAGAGGGAAAAATACCTCACATGCAGTCTCTCCTTTCAAAGATTTGGTTAAAGCATAATGATGAAGCAACTTGCCTTCTTGTGACATTCACCAAGCCATGGCACAGCAAAGACTTATCTGTATTTAACTACTTAAAACATTAATTGTGATGGAAAAATCCACAGTTTGGTTGGCAGCAGTACCAGGGATATATGGTGGTAACCAGTAACAGTGATCAAGTAGAAGGACATCATTATCTCTGATTCAGTTCAGAGACTGGAAAGTACTTTGACAGAAGAGGATTCAAGTCTGGGTGGCTGTCAGAGAGGCATATATGTAGCTATATACACATATACATGGAGATGTGTGTGTGTCTATATATGGCTTTCACAGGAAAAAAAATACATAAGGCTGAATCTAAAGTGTTACAGGTTGAGGAAGGGTAAATGACTGACAGCCACACTATTATAACCTTCCTCAGTTAATCCAATCCTCCTTTCTATATGCACAGGTTGGTAATTTTTACTTTTAGTGCCTTTGGGAACACCAAGAACCACAGAGGGGAAGAGAGCATCAGCTGTCCCACGAGCAGCAAGCAAACAGAGCTTCGTTGAACCACTTGGTCTCTAAACATGACCAGTACTCAAACGTGGTGGGACAGGCCCAGGGCTGTTTGCTCTTTTCTGCCCCCCAAGGCCTCGACAGAAGAAACAGAACTTACTTCAAATTGTGTTTCATTTTTCTGCATATATCAGTTAAAAATACATGAGGTGGGAGGGGAAATCTTTTCGCTTGAAAACTGGTGGTGAGCATACAAAGCAGCAGAAAGTTTTGTACAGCAGTTGTTGCTCATCCAACGACTATGTTAACAAACCTTCAAACGCTCACAGTGTCACAGCTCTGCCTTCCCTCACTGCACCCCACTAATCCAGCCTCTTGGGAAGAGCCAGATAAAACAGGCAGCTCCTGGAGCACGTCCCAAACGTCAACTAACCCGAGCTCCACGGGACCAGCTGAGACAGAAGAAATCAGAGGAGCCACACTTGGGTGCCTGATACACAGAGAGATCCACAGCACAAGAAGAAAAACACTGCTCATAGGAGAGTGATTTCTTTAGGTTATCCACAATATTTTACTTCCAGCTGCAAACCCGGAGCTTGAAAGGATCTTCACTAGCTCTGTTTATTTATTTAAATAAATTCTTGCAACACTTCTTCTCTCTAAACAATACTGAGGTGAAGAGTTTACAGGAGCACGTTGTCCAGAGCTCAACTGTTCAGCATACCCTTCACTCCAGCTCTAACAAAAGCCAGCACCCAGTTTGGAAGCCTTCCCTGTCTTTCTTTAAAGAAACTGTTTACAGCGTGGGTGCACGCACACAGCAATTCACCTCTCTCTGCAATTGTCGTGGCAGTCATTCTCTGACAGATATTATTATCCCCTGAAGACGGTGCGTGGACAACCCTATCCCCTGCTAGGCTGTCCCAGTTTTACAAACTGCAAATCTGGTCAGCTTACCAGAGGAGGGAAAAAATAAAATAGCTGTTTAAAAAGGACAGCTGCTGCCACACTGCTGCATTAACGCAGCCCCAGCAGAAGGAAGGCACTGTCACCCTTTCAATGCAGGTGCTTCTTCTCCCTGCAATGACACCATCACCACTACCAAGGCACTGGGAGTCCTGCCACGGGCTTTACTGAGCCACAAAATGTGGACCTGCAGCAAATCTTCCTCAACTTACACAGCAAATGGGATGTAGGCTGAGAAGAAGGGTCAAGTCCCTCCATTCCCCAGCTTCCCTCTCAGCCAACACTGCTGCAAGAAAGCACTTTGAGGTTAAGCAATGCTTCAGCTTGTGCCAAGTAGAATAAAAGACAAGCGTGGCCTTGCATGCCCACTTCAACTGAGCTCAGCCTAAGCATGAGCCTAAGAACCGTTTTAAGTGAAACTCAAAACAACAGAAGAGACAGAAATGCAAAGCAAAGTCTCAATTGCAGTATTTTTTCCTCTCCAGAGCTATGTGATCCAACACAAGTTGGCAGTAAATAAAAAACAAAAACAACAACAAAAAAAAAAAGAGGTGCTTACAATGCATTTTTCAAAGGCAAATACTGCAACAGGAACTGTGATCAAAGCACCATTGTTGTATGAATGCAGGTTTGTATATAAAAGCATTTCTGTATGCGTGTTCAAAAGAAGTAAAAAACCCACCAATAAAAAAACAACACAATAAACAGTAAACAAGAACAACCACCACCACCACCCCACCACAAAAAGCCCACATATCTTGCATAAGGTACTAATTTTTAACTCAGGAAAATTCCCTTCACATTTCCTGGCACTGGAGGCCAAATACTTCCCTTGATCCATATGCAATAGAAGACTTGCAAATTGGGAAGCTATGCAGGTTTTCCATGGTGGTGTCATATAGGCTCATTTAACATTTCCATTAGAAAACAAAATTAAAATGAAGGGCAGGCAAAGAGAAAATACAACCACTAAAATACAGGTTGAAGGCTTGCCAGCCAGCTTCTCAACAGATAGTTTGTGTGATCACCCAACATACACCTGCCTGAAGTAATTTGTCCCCTTTTTTTCTTGTTTTGTGGGTTTGGGATTTTCTTTGTTTTGTTGGGGTTTTAAGTGGTTTTTTTTCTTTGTTTGGTTCGGAGTTTGGGGTTTGTTTTGTTTGTTGTTGGTTGGTTTGTGGCATTGTGGGGTTCGTTTTTTTTTTCTTCTTCAGTTTTAACTGGGTTTATTTGTAATTAAGTAAAATTTCTTTTATTGATCTGCAACAAACCCACTCCAAATGCTGTTGGTTAATTGCCTTCAGATCCACAAAAACACCCTGATGGGTATCTCTTTCTTAGCCAGATGAACAAAAATCTGTAGAAAAGCTGAAGTACTCATAAAGGTAGCGAAAATAGAAGTCTTTAAAGAAGGAAGAAAACCAAAGAAGTGGCAAACTACTGCAATTTCAAAAAAAAAACTCCTTTTAAAAATCAATCTCAGACTGAGTCACTGAATGGTAGAAACTGCCATTTTGAGACATTCCTCCTTTTTGCTTAGAACAAAGGGACAGAAGTCTCTAGTTGCTACCACGATACAAACAATGACATTTCAATATCCCCAGGAAAAAAAAAAGATCATCTCAGGCTTCTTTCAGACAACCAACTTGATGAACATTACAGTCACACAAAAAATAATTGTATGCTGTCTTATAGTCAGATCCTACATGATCCTCCTTAATTTGCTTCTTTCCCAAGAATTTTGCTTTGGTTTTCCAAAGCAGCCCCACTACATAAATCCTCTACCGATAGCAGCATATGGCCAACACAGGACTTAGAAATTCACTGCACTGCAGCAGCTCATCAAGTAAAATTGAAGCTCATGTTTACAACTTAAGTGATTACAAAGGAGATGAGTAATATAAGTTCAGTTTTGAAGTCTTTGGTTGCAGTTTATGCTACACCAGGAAATTGAGTTTTCAGGCTATAAATTTTCTCTCTCACTATTATCTGAAGATGGCAGAGCAGAGCCTATTGGTATCCTCACCTACAACCTTCTGCTGACTTGGAATGTAAATGTCAAAACACTGGTACCAAGTAACCCCGTAAAGAAGTTAAACATGTGTTTCAAAAGTGTATTCAAGACCAATTTCAGCACATCAGCTAAATCAGAAGGTTTAGAGTTTTGGTCAAATTTAGTTAATCATCAGCTGCTTCTTGAAAAACATCTCTGATCCAACTGAGACTGCAAATATGAAAGCAACTCTTACTAGTCTAGTCTTTCCTCTGAAACTTTAGGCTCTTCTGCTAAAAACCTAGGAGAAGCCCCTTTCCCATTACATTGCAAGTAAGATTCTGACAGCGAAAAGATGCCTGAGAATGCTACAGAATGTTAAAAAGAAAAACCTTTAATTTATTTAGGAACACAGGTAACCATCAGTGAGTGGTAGCATGTTCTGTTGTGATTACTGTGTGTGGAGTACTGTGTGCAGTTCTAGAGCCCCCCAACACAAGAAGGACATCAAANATGAGGCCTTGAGCAACCTGTTCTAGTGAGAGGTGTCCCTGCCTATGGCAGGGGTTGGAAATAGATAATCCTTGAGGTCCTTTCTAACCTAAACCATTCTATGATTATTTAAAACAGATTATTAGAGGCAAGAGTCATGCTGATGATACTCCCTGCCACAACACTCTGATTCTTGCTACTCATTGTAAGCAAAAAAGAGGGGAAAAAAGCCTATGATAGTAAATTGTGACTTTATGGAAGCCCAGACATGGAAAAGTCTTCATTAAAAAAACAACCTTGATCAAAAATTTGCAAGTCTTTAGAAGGGAGCATATCTGCCTTGCATCCAGTATTGATACCAGCTAAGGAAACATCAGGTGAGCAACACAGACTTGTGACCATCTACATCAACACTTTCTGTGGACTGCAAACTCCAGAATGCAAATTTCAATTGATAAGTGGATGTATAATTTACCTGATGACGTTCATTTTAGTATTTATATAGAACTATCACACTTTGTAAATTATTAACAATGCAAATACTCAGCATCTGCCATTCCAAGTGTTCTCTGTCAGTAAAAGGTTTTAAAAGGTTTTGATCTCAACATGCTGAAATGCTGAGCCTAGTATTCTTGCATTTATGCCAATGCAAATTAGCAGCAAGTCAATGGAGTTATACTGGAGAAAAAAAAAATAATGGTGCAAAAGTAGAATTCGATTCACATTTTCATTATCACAGAAATTAGATTTTAAATGCACTGAAGTAAAGTCAAGACAAAAAAAACTATGTTTCTTGGTAAAATTAGTAGTTATAAAAGAAATTGACCATAGTAAAGATTAATAATGTTGACTTTGTTTCTTTAGACTGTAACACAAGTTGCCTGGCCACCAATAGTGACTTTTTGTTTTACTCTTTATACTTTTTTTACCTAACATAGCATAGAATCACAGAATCAACCAGGTTGGATAAGAGACCTCCAAGATCATCTAGCCCAATCTATCAACTAGACTATGGCACTGAACTAAGTTGATATTTTTCAGGTGTTTCCAAAATTGTGAAAAGCAACTAAGTAGCTGTATGTAAATTTTGATTATTCATTTTAACAGAGACTCTGGAAGATATTTCACTGAGAACAAACTTGTTCCTGAAGTGCATTGCTTAGCTCAGTTAACAGCCTAACACACATGCTTTTATTTGCCAAGTTCAACTACAAAGTATCAGCTGCTAAATAAGAGGCAAACTCTTCTATCTAGGACAGATAAATAGTCCCTGATGTGAACTTTTACAGTCAAGAGCTGGACCAACTGGAGGAAATTCATTGTCTATTGGATGTGGTTTACCATTCATTAAACATGTCTTGCTGCTTATCCATGAACTTTCTGCAAGACAAGATTTCATTTAGCATGTTGGAAGGACAACTAATTAGCAGCCTTTTTTTTTCCCTGTGACTGATACAATTCCCTTCTAGTTACTCCATAAAGAAGATTCAGTGGAACACCTTAGTGAAAGCAGTGGAATTCCAGGTAGTTATGGTGACGAATTTCATTGTGAATGAGGATCAATGTCCCATACTACTTTGAATAGTAATTTCTTAATTCTTATTCAAATCTGGCCAGCAAGATAATATAACTTGAACTGAATTGGCCATGTGATCCTGATGGCATCCCATTAATGGGCTGTTCACTTAATTTATGCAATTTTAAAAAATTAAATAGTCATATTTTAAGTGCCTACTGCAGTCCTTCAGATTGAAAGTACATGTTTAAAAGTTCCAGTATCTTTATAAATCAGTATGTCTGCACTTCTTAGTTTGTTGACTGAACTTTTTCAAACTTTTAATTCATCTTCCCTCATCTCTTTCTCTTCTGCCTGCAGGAACATTTTGAAATCCCAGCATTGAGCTGTTTCATATCCATTTACTGGCCACATTATGTGCCTCTGAAAAATAACAACCCTGTATTTCTAAACTCAGAGCTGGCAAACAAATAAAGGTTTTCTATTTGTACAGAAAGAGGATAAAAATCCTGTTACAGGGACACTTTCACCCATGGTTGAAAGCCAAATAAATCCTGTCAGTAAGCAAAATGAACACGAAGGCAGTTATTAATAACAAAAGCTTACAGGCCTAATTCTGCAAGATGCTGAGCCTCCTCCTCCAAGCCAACAGGGACCCAAGGTGATCAGCACCTCCTGCGAAGTATTTAACAACTGTGGCCTAAAAGACTTACTGCAGATGCATCACTGGGTCCCAGGAGTGCAGTTCCCTGGAGCAGCCGTGGGAAGGGCCAGCCCCGAGAGGGCGTGCCACTGGAAAAAGAAATGCCCCATCTCTCTAGGGCTATTTATAAAGCTTGCACTAAACATTTAGAGCCAAGCTCTAACTTGGCTTGGTGTCAAGGACCACACTTGAAAAAAAAAACCAAACAACAAAAAACCAAACCACCAAACAACCCTATACCCTCATTAAGAAAATGCATGAAGCACCAATTTCTATTTTTGGCCACCGTTGTAAGCAACACCAGGGTTACAGCTGCTTTATTGTGGTTTCTCAAGAATTTCCTTCATAAAAAAGGACAACAGAATTAGCTGAGCCTTTTGGAAATGGCCACACAGTCCAGCTGTACAAGTGTCAAATGGGTGGCAAAAAAATACCCAACAAAACAAAAGCCCCTAATACAACAGTAGCTACATGTCTACCAGCAGTAGCACATTTGCCCTCTAAGCTCTTTATTCAGAACTGAGGGAAGGAAGAGGCTTGAAATCTGCCCAAACCAGTACAGAAAGCTTTCTGGTGATGGACATGTCGCGATAACCTGCTAGAGAATACATTCTCTTTTAGTGAGACCTCTGGGCGTGTACAGACAAGGGAGGGAGGTGGAAAGAGTTCAGTGCTTTCTTTCAGAGCAAGCACTGAAAACCAAAGTAATACAACCTTCAAAGTAATTAGTCCTTCTTATTTTATGCCAAAAAACAATAATCCGTGTCATTTGCTGGAAGAAGGCTGCTAAGAGACAGGATTTAAGAGTCAAGGGAATTGGATCAGACTTGGAGGTCTCTTCCAACCTGGTTGATTCTATGATAAGAAGCTCCAGACTTTTCCCAAAATATGCCTGGCCTACTCCCTCAATTTCTGGTCAAAGATGATCAATGCTGTGCACACGCTGGAAAGAGGAAGCTCTCACCTGTGCGTATGAATGCGTACAAGCCTATTTTGTGTCTGTAAGTAGGGAATCATCCATACATTGTTCTGTCCTTGGAATTTTAGAGCACTAAGTATTACTGTAAAGCAAATGAAATGTCAAGACAAGGACACTATGTCCCATTGTATGTTAATTTCAGTGTTCATATTTTTATACCATTCTTCAAGCATTTTTTTTTATTGGGAAAGAGAAATTCTCTGACCCTCCCTCACTTGAAATTTGGAAATGCTGACAGATGAGATGGCTACATTGGAAAATTAAAAAGTGGACTAGTTATTTCTTACTACCTACCTTTGCAGCCAAAGCTCACAAAGGAAGAGGAAGAAAACTGTTGTGGCTAAAGGAGAGAGTGACGTAAGGAAGCTCACCATGAATTACATGCTAATCCTGCACACTGGGAGCCAGTATCTGTTTAAGCTCAGAGAAAGTTTCCATTTAAAAATGTAATAATCCTCCACAGGTCAAATTCTCTCATAAATCAGTACCATTCACGGATATACTAAGGAAAACCATAATATTATGCAATCACAGTAATCAACCACACAATTATTTCTCTTTGGACTTTGCCTACTCCTGCTTCCTTGACTTATCGACAGCAGCAGTTGTTAGACTGAACACCATGAGTGGTAGGAAACAATAACTTATCTAGACAGCAACAGTAAGAAACAACTTTACCTATGGAGTGA